>OZ021733.1:55764182-56146682 GCA_963978545.1 Linyphia triangularis
ATGTCCTTTATACTTACAAATGTAAATATTATGAAGCCGACGAATCCAAATGAAATTTATTTTAATCAGAAGATTTTTTTTTAAATACAGATATGTTTATGTACCGTATATGTTATTAAGCCAACAGAACGAAATGGAATTCATTTTAATTATAAAAAAAATAACTCAGATATGTTTTATGTCTCTTGTACCATCTGTATATTATCAAGCTGGTGACACTGGAACGAAATGAAAATAATTTTAATCACAAGAAAAACATAATTATTTTTTAAAATACAGATATGCTTATGTCCCATAATATATTAGATTAAAATTTGTGTTGTAAGTCCGTTAAAGTTTTTGTTAGTAAACTTTACTCAAATCTAATATACTTTATTGATAAATTTGTTTTTACCAACATGAATTAATAATTTGAATTTCTTTTAGTCCTCAAACGTAAAGCCGAGGATGATGTACCCGATACCGAAGGACCGACTAGTAAGTAGAGATAAGGGAATGAAATATGATGGATTTCCCCTAACTTTTATTATTTATTAATATTTGCTAATTAAAGTTCAACTTTCAAAAAAGATGTAAAAAAAGACGTCATAATGACTGGAAATTCGACCTGTATATACTTGAAAAAGGGGGAAACAATATATCTTAAGGGAAAAAAAAATACTTGGAAATATTTTTTTTCTCACACCAAACCATTGCTTTTTGAAAACCATGACTTGGCATAAGAAAAAGGATATGCTTTTAAAATTATACCTTTTAAAAGTTGAAGTTTAATTATAATTACGCCGAAGTGATTATAATTAAAGTTCAACTTTCAAAAAGCTATAAAAAAAAAACACTCACAGAATGACCTGAAGTGGTATATTATAAGAAATTATTTGAAATAGTTTTTAATTTCTTATGCCTTACCATTTCTCCCTGCTTCAAGTATTTTACACATCAAATTTCAGGTCAATTTGATTAGTGTTTGTATAAAAAAAATTTATTACAGCTTTTTGAAAGTTAAACTGTAATTGTGGACTGTACATAATTACACTTACCCTGCTACCCCCCCCCCTCCCCAGCTTGTAGAAATCAATAGGCATTCTTTAAATTTAGCATATGTATTTCTGAGGTCTTGAGAAAATGATATAGTATGAAGAAAAATATGCCAACAGATGGAAAAATAACTGTTTAAAAACTTATATGAATTGTTTTAAAGTCAGACTGGTGTGCCTTATATTTTCAACAATTCTGCTCAAGTCCAGAAATACAATCTAACTGTTAAAAGAAAGATCAAACTAAGTCTCAACTTCAATAATTCGCCCCCATGTGGCAACACAATATGGACATGTAAATGAAACAGATTGTTTGAAACAAAAGTAGATATTTTAAACTTATATGAAGAGTTTAAAGTAAGAGTAGTGTAAGCTTTCAGCAATTCTGCTTTAAGTCCAGAAATACAATCTAGAATGGTTAGACTTTTGAACGAAGAAGTGAACCAAGTCTCAACCTCAATAGTTGACTACTAGATGGCAGCACAGTATGGAGATCTGAACAAAACAGTTTTTTTTTTTTTTTTTTTTTTTTTTAAGATAACGACCTTTGGTTTCTTAAATTAAAATTCAATATATGAAGGATTGAAAGCCAAATTGGTGAAAGTTTCACTTTCAACAATTCTGCTATAAGTCCAGGAATACAATCTAGAAAGATTAAACTGTTGAACGAAAAAGTGAACCCAGTCTCAATCTCAATAGTTTGTCACTAGATGGCAGCACAGTATGGTCATTTGAACAAAACAAGTGGTTTGTTGAGATTCGACTTTAGTTCCTTAAACTAAAGTTTAATTGACTTAAATTACTCTAACTTTAAACTCCTCATATGGCAGTCAACTTTAGAAGCTAAAATTTACCGGGAAGTGGCAAATAAACTTTTTGATCGAAGAAAAAAAAATTAATTAAAGTTTCAAAAATCTGTCCTATTATTGTTCTGAAAAATTAGTCTATTTTATAATTTGTTAGTAATTATTTTCTCATAATAAAATTCGGATGAGTACTACAGGTTTCATACATCTGCATAAATAAACTTTATTTACGAGTACCCTGTATTTGGTTTTTTATAAATATTGTAATTGGTGATTACAACTATAATCTATTCGTATCAGTATTTGAATTTGTTTTATTTCTAGTTTTTTTTTCTTTTCTTTCAAAGCTTTTTTTTTAAATTTCTTAACTTTTTTATTATTCTAAAAGTAACTAAAGTGTTTGGCTTGGGATTTGTTAAGGAGGTAAACATTGCATGAATGAAATCAATCTAATTTTAAAATAATATTTATTTTTCATTTTAATGTTTAATCAGTTAAATTCTTTTTTAGCCCTTGTTTAATTGTGTAACCATGCAATTAAAATAAAATAAAAGACAGCTTTACAACTTTTTAAAAAAAATAAATAGAAATTTATGTTTCGGGTATGTCTTGTAATTTTATAGAGACCTATTTTATTTTATCAAAAGCTTTAGTAACGCCCCTACTTTTTTTGTAACTGTACATTATATACTTAATACTAGTTAATCCTAAATCTAGAATATATATTCACGTGTAAATGTTATTTCTATAAAAACAATTCAAATAAGTTTAATCTCTGAAATTAATAATTGGTTATATATATATATATATATATATATATATATATATATATATATATATATATATATATATATATATATATATATATATATATATATATATATATATATATATATATATATATATATATATATATATATTGATTAAAGTTATAAAGCATTTTTACTTATTTGTTCTTAGCAGAAAAAATTACTAAAATTGTTAAAAATTTACTTAATTTTTGTAAGGCATACTTGCGTCTGTCAGAAAACTTTTTGTTTTTTACCCTTTTTAAATCTTACATGAAAAGTTAACATAAAAATTATTTTGAAGCAAAAAAAATCGATAAAACTATAACGATGTTGTTAAAAAAGTGAAGACAGCAATTTTCTAAGAATTAATTATAAGGTAACACTCTTTACAAGAGCAAACTTTTTCCAAGAAAGTTCGTAAGTTTCACCGTAGATTGAAGCCTATTCTTTCAGAATTTTTTAATAATATTTTGTAAAATATTTACTCTTTTTTATGTTCAGCCATTTAACGTGTGACAAATGAAGGGAAGTATTAATTTCTTGTGTGATACTAGAAACATTAAGACATTTATATTTTATCCTTTGTGTCACTGTACTATAGAGGTAAGATTCAACATTATACTTTGATGGTTCAGTTTTAAACAGGGTGGCTACAAAACCTGGAATTCAGGGAAATCAGGAAAATGTCAGGGAGTTTCACTCTTCTGGAAAAATCAGGGAAATGTCAGGGAATTCCTAAAATTACCCTTTAATCAGGGAATTTTGAAATTTTTTAGTCTTCTTTCTCGCATACCCCGTGCGGATATCTACCTCAGCTCGCGTCACGTGAAGTGGATGCTGTGTCATCGCATTGAATACTTTTTTTTTTTTCATGTAATTTTTTAAGTTCGTCTAAAACGCCCCCAATATCTGGCTACTTGGCCAATTTGTGAGAATGACGATTTCGAACTTTTTCTACTCTCAGCAACTAAGCCAAACCATCGATATCGCGCCCACAACCGCCTGTTGATGTTCCGCTTTTCTTTTCTTTATTTTTATTTTTTATTTTTTATTATCTGGGATCATTATTATGCCTAGAACAATTATTTATGTTTGATTTCTGATCCTATAACTTAGCAGCGCTGCTATTATGCTATGAGCAGGAAACAGCATGTGACAGATATTAAAGAAAATAACATGCTTTATTTGTGCTGTTTTTGAAACTAAAAAGAAAAGTATTGTACTGGTTTTGCTTTACCTTGAAGTTAGCAAGTACGGCTGTAGTTAGTGAATTTTGTATTTTTTAATTAATGTTTTCCATTCTTTTTCATGCTCTAGCTCTAAAGATGTTTGTTTTGATTTTTACCGTAAATTTATTATCGCGTAATTATACTTTGACTATTTAGAATTAAATTTACTTTTTAAAAAAATTTTTTTTTAGTTCTCCAAATTTTTTTTCCCACCCCCGGATTATAGCACACTTTATGGAATTTTTGAAGAAATCTTCTGGAAATCAGGGAAACGTCCGGGAATTTTGTTTCTCAAATTTTGTAGCCACTCTGTTAATGAATATTTTAATCTCTAACTGTAGTTTTGGAAATAGGTTTTAGAATACTAAATATCTTGATATGAATGTTTATTTGGCAAACAACTTTAATTATTTATAAATACAAAAAATGACTACCAACTACAGGCGCAAGGCTCATCTTGGTCCAGTTTAATTTTTCTGAACAATTTCCCAGTATAGATCAAGCTGTCTGTTAATCTGTTTTCAGCACAATTTACAATTGCCTTTTAAACTGTTGACTTCGACACATGTGGTCCGGCAGTTTGTTCCATATATCAATCACTATTATAAAAGTAATGTTTCGTATTCTACAAGTTAATATATTATTTAAATAACTTATATACATGACCTCTTTTCCTGTTTCCCATATTGAACTTTTCTAAACCCTTGAAATCACACTATTTGATAAATTTAAATAACTGGATCAAATACCCTCTAGACCAGCGTCAGCCACTACGCGGTCCGCGGGCCGGATTTGGCCCTCGACGGATTTTTCTGCGGCCCTCCAACAGCACAGAAGATTAAAAAAAAAAAATCTAATTTCACCGTATGGACTTATTTTTTTTCCACATAATTGTAAATTGTCCGAAATATTATAGTATGTGTTAATAATTGTGTAGAATATACGTGTCCAAAGAAACTATATAAAGAAGCTTTCATCAAGATGATTTTCATAAAGAATAAATACAGGAATAACTTAACTGAATCTCCTTATGGCAACTTATTAAGATTGGCTGCAACAAATACTGCGGCACACATCGATTCTATCGCAAAATGAACTTCACTTTTCGACCACCATCGTGTCGCAATTGATATCGATTCAAACAAAAATAATTTTGAAGTACAATTTAAATACTTTTATTAAAAGTTAGGTCAAGCCCCATTGTCACGTTGGATCAAAAGATTCACTTCTCTTTTAGATTTTAATTTACTAACAATGAAAATTATTATTTTTTAATTATTTTGAAGAAAAAAAAAAGAATCAAATATCAATTGTAATTTGATTAAGATAAAAAAATCATTTTTTTCCCCTTCAGTTTTCAGAAATGCTATATATTGTTGAATCGCTAATGAAAAGAAATATATTAGTGTATCCTGCCCGCGAAAAGCTCCAACGTAAGTAATACGTCCCGCCTCTAAAAGTTAGTGGCTTACGCGGCTCTAGACCTTCTTTCTTCCAGTTTATACATATTAAGATTCTTCAATCTGGCACCATAGTCAGGTGCGTACTGGAACATAATATCGGTCCAGGGATTTTAGATTTATGCTGATCCAAATTTTCAATATAATTATCAATCAAACTTTAATAATTATAGTTAGTAATAAAATAATTCTAACTCTTAATTAAATAATTAATATTAATAGTTTTAATGATTGTTATACTTTTTATTTAAATATTTATATGTAATAATTATTTTCAAAATTTAAATAGTCTTATCTAATAATTTTTAATATCTGAATTGGTTTAATAATTAGTCTGATTAAATAAATTTTCGCTGTCGCTACTTTTTATATCTTCTTTGAGTGATAATATACAATTTCCATAAACCATCATTAATAGTTTGTGGTAAAAACTAAAACAAAGACATCTAAATTCCAAAATAAAGAATGCTAAAGTATAAACTAGTAAGTTTATTAGAAAATAGTTTCAGAAATGATACTACATATTTAACCTTAAAAGTTATGAAATAATTAAAAAGTCATAATATGATGATAACATTATTTAAGAAATTAATAGAAAATTAATGAACAAAGGATCTAATTGGTAAGTTATTTTGGCTTTCCTTTTCTTTTAAAGATACCAGACTTCTTACCATTACTTGCCTCAAAATATAACCAACTGTTAGACCAAAATATATCTTTCTTGAACTGATTTCTTTGAATGATGACTGAAAAGGTAAGACATTTTTATTCAAACAATAGTTTATAAACATTACGAAACAAGCGAAACAAAGCGAGTTGATCACAACTAAAGATCATGGGGTACTTTTGATGGATTTAGAGCCTGGAATGTGTTTAGAGAAAACATAATTTAAATTTTAAAATATTTTAGAAGCTCATCTAAACGTTTAGCCTTTTGTGTGAATTAATCCATGAACCATATTTTTCTCGAACTGTATCCCTTGAAGACCTACCATTGGTTAGTATTGCTAATGTACACTGTTAAAAATTTTGGTCCACCTTGCACCAAAAATTGGTTCCCATTTAGCTGCCACCAACATGTGGTGCTCAGTTTCACGATTTAATGGTGCAACCTCGGACCGTAAGCACCATTAAATCGCGAAACTAAGCACCAAATGTTGGTGGCAGCTAAATGGGAACCAAATTTTGGTGCATGGTGGACAAATTTTTTTAACAGTGTAGTAACAGATCTTAAATCTACTTTCTCGAACTGTATCCCTTGATGACCTACCATTGATTAATATTGCTAATGTAGTAACAGATATTAAATCTTCTTTCTCGAATTGTATCCCTTGATTGGTATTGCTGATGTGGTAACAGATCTTAACTCTACTGTCATAAGAAACGGACACAAACCGTTCTTCCTCTTGGTCTTCAAATATTAGGTTTGTGTCTAATCTAACAAAAAATCTAACTAATTTGTTCTCTCAAAAAGCAGTTGAATTGGAAACTGTTACCTGCACAGCATATTTTTTTTACTAAAAGTGATAGTTGTTTTTAGATAAGTCTGTGAGCCTAGAGGTTGTACTGCATTCTCTTTCTAAAAATTATTTCTAGAGCTTACTTGTTTTAAAATAAGTCTGTTGTGCTTGGAGGTTGTACTGCATACTCTTTCTAAAAGTAATTTATATAGCTTCCTTGTTTTAAGATAAGTCTGTGTGCTTGGAGGTTTTACTGCATACTTTTCTGATAGTGATTTATAGAGCTTCCTTATTTTTAGATAAGTCGATATGCTTGGAAGTGCCAGAAGACAACAAAGCAGTTGAAATGGTAAGTTTGATGTTAATAAATCGAACTTGTTAAGATACTACATTATAGACTCCCAATACTTATTTCTTTTGAAAGAAATAACCCATTATCGAAAATGAATGAAGGGATTGGAAGGTGAAAATACTGTCTGTCAATAACAAGTATAGTTCCCGTCAGTTTGTCTATCATTGTCTGTTGCCATGAAAATGAGACCAGTCCGATTTCCTAAAGATGATAATAAGAAAAAGATAACTACTTTCTATGCTTTGGATGCCAATTTCTTGCAAGCATCACCCCTATTCGAAATCGAAGAGTCTAATTTCTATGGAGACATCATCTAGACTATATGACTGGAGCTATTATCCTGTTAGACAGAGTCCTTAGTTTAGGAGTGCTTTTGTCAATTGGTTGCAAAAGTCTGCAACAAATTCAAATGGAACGTCAAGTTATCGAGAGTTATGTAAAAATAGGTCTAAATCCATTTGCAAAAGGTAAAATTAAGATTAAATTACGATCGTAAATTAAAGTTCACAAATTTTGAAGACAACTTCCGAAAATAATCGCCACTATAGTTACTATATAACAAAATATTGCAATCAGGATGTGTTCCTTGATTTTGCTTTCAAAAAATCCACAAACGCCACCCTTGATATATTTAATTAAAGAAGATTAAAGGAGTAATGCATTATTCTGTTATCGTTCGCAACTTACAGGATGACAATATTGAGCTGTATGATATTAAAAATAAAATTTGTAAAACTACAAAGTTCAAAAATTTTACGCAAATTTTAAAAGTAACTACAGTTATTATTTAAGACATGTTTGATATGCGTGTCATCAATGGCTATGCAGACGAAACCAACCTTGCCAACACTGTCATTATAAACACTACCAGTGCTCTCGAGCTTTAAAATTAAATTTTTAATTGTTATAACACTTGGACTGGGTGTTTTCAGCTTGTACTCGGACAATCGATATACCCTCAGGAACGCTGCATTTCAACATTTTCCCCGATTGATATAAAAAATATTGAGCTGAAAAATATAAAAAATAAAATTTGAATAACTATACTGAGTTCAAACATTTTACGCAAATTTTGAAAGAAACTTCAGATATTCGGATGTAGTTTAAGATATGTTCGATATGCTTGTCATCAATGGTTATGCAGACGAAACCAGCCTTGTCAACACTGCCATCATAAACACTACCAGTGCTCTCGAGCTTTTGAATTAAATTGTTAATTGTTATAACACTTGGACTGGGTATTTTCAGCTTGTACTCGGACAATCGATATACGCTCAGGAACGCTGCATTTCAACATTTTTAAAGAATAATGTAACCCATAAAAACAAGGTTTAAAAAAAAATCCTTTATATGCATTGGCAATTTTTATATTCATTAACACAGCACCGATATCAAAAACATTTCTATCAGCAGAATGAGCGGCAAACTACGTTTTAAAATTTATTTATTAAAATGAACGTGAATTTATGCACTCACATCCAAAAATCACTTATTTATTCTGATTTAAACAATTTTATTATTTATTTATTAAAAAAAATTGGCAACAGGAAAGAGTTTCTTCAATGGTCTGTTGAATGCTATTTTAGCGCGATTGGATGACGGCAAGTTGGTTTTTTAGTGTTCCGTAAAAACGACCTTTTAGTGACAGTTACAGCCCCAAAATTTGATAGAATACATTGTCATCGACATCGCATCTTTTTGCCAAGTATCAGACCGATTGGATGACGGCAAGTGGGTTAATTAGGCCTTCGCAGATTCCGTCGCCATCTACACACAAAATTGAAGTTAATATAAAAGATTTAAAAATGAACAACAACAATAAGAGTACGCATGCTCAGAAAAAATCCCAACATGCCCACTATTCAACCGCCAAGTTTTAATTGAATATCACCAACGGTTCGAAAGCTTAAAATTTTTTTTCCCTTCATATAGCTCAGTAATTGTAACCCTGTATCTGAAATTGGAAAATGGATATAAAACAAGGTTAGTACCAAGCCTAGTGGATAAGCCATTAAACCAAATTCACACCAATGAAAATTCATAGAAACAAGGTAAATCCGGTATCAGGTGACAGATCCCCCATAAAATACTTATTGATATACAGGGTGTCCGTAAAAGAATGTCACAGTTTCAATGGTATATTATAACAGTTTAATTTAGACTATTTACAACAAATCAGACATCAAATTGAAGGATAAACTTACCTAGTTTTTCTTACAAATGTTTAATATGTGCACCTTTAGTTACACGGCACACATCCAACCTATAGTCCAATTCGTCCCACACTTTGGTTAACAAGTCTGGTGTGATGGAAGCAACGGCCTCTTCAATTCTGTGTCTCAACTCTGCCAAATCATTAGGTAACGTAGACACGATCTTTTATATAGCCCATGAAAAAAAATCGCATGGCATTATGTCAAGTGAACGTGGAGTCCAATGACAAAGAGCTTTGTCCCCTCGACCATTACGACCAATCCAACGGTCAGGGACTTCGTCGTTCAACCACTCTCGTACAAAGGGACTCCAATGGTGAGGGGCTCCATCCTGTTGCCAAATAAAGTTCCCCCTGCTAAATCATTAGGTAAAGGCGGAACGTAGACACCATCTTTTATAAAGCCCAAGAAAAAAAATCGCATAGCGTTATGTCAAGTGATTCGTGGAGTCCAATGACAAAGAGCTCTGTCCCCTCGACCATTAAGACCAATCCAACTGTCAGGGACTTCGTCATTCAACTACTCTCGTACAAAGGGACTCCAATGGTGAGGGTCTCCGTCCTGTTACCAAATAAAGTTTATAGGTTCACCCTCTACTAATTGGAGAAAACGCCAATTTTCAAGATATCCAGGAGCCACCATTTTCAGTATGTGGCGCTGCAAGCGAGAAAACAACAAAGCAGTACTCGCGCATGGGCTAATCTAAAACTGTTTGAGTTACTCTTTAATTGTGACCTTGAACCAACACTCTACAACTCTTATAGTCAATACTATTAAAATTTATAACTGGGGCATTCTTTTATGGACACCCTGTATTTTTAATGGGATTAAAGATCTACAGGGTGATTAGATTTATATAGTTCAACTTTCAAAAAGCTGTAAAAAAGAACCAGTGGCCAAAATGACCTGAAATTTGTCCTGAATGTACGTGAAAAAAAGGAGAAATAGTGTGGCACACGAAAAAAAAAAAAATAATAATTGTAAAAAGTATTTAATCTTATCGCGCACCATTTCCACTTTCTTCATTAATAATAAGGTCAATTTTCAGGTAATTCTGACTAGTGATTGTTTTTTAACTGTTTTTTGAAAGTTGAGATTTAATTATAATTACCCTGAATTTGTATCCAAATAGAGGTTGTTACGGGGATTATTTCTTTATTAGGGGAGACTTGTGTACCTAGGGCCTCCCCACTTTTATTGAATAATGTTTAGTTCTAAGTTTATTTACTCACTTGGGTAAGTGGCAACACCCAATTGCTTTTTTGGCAGCCATTTTGAAATCTTACTGGAGAAAGCTGTGACAAGTTATAAGTGGAAAACGTTTTTATATGGTCTACAGTAACATTTTTCAGCTCATGTCTTTTATGGTTTAACAAAGTTAAGTCAAATACTTTTCTTTGAATTTTAGTAAATAATTTTGTTTGTATCATTAAGTACTAAATGAGATGTTTGAATATATCCTTTCTCCATGCGCATTTTTAGTAGAAGACATTTTATATGAAATTACCAAGTCGTGTACATAGGGCCACATTGTTGATTATTGTGTTCAAATTGTCAAAACCAAAATCTGTTGGTGCTTCAAAGCGATAATACATGCAGCTCATATTTTTGGAATCAGTTTTCAAGTTATGAAAATTCTTGTAATTAACTAATAATTTGACGCATTGCAATCTAATATAGTTATTATAGGATAGACCAATGACTGATAATTACTTGATATTGTTTCTTTTATTAAATTCATCCGTGTTTGTTTTCTATTCATTATGGACTGAAACCTCACGTAAAGATAATGGCCTTAGGTACATCAGCTACTGGCGCTAGGTACAGTACGCAAAAAAAAACACAGAACGATGGCTATATCTTCTGTTCTAATTATCGTAGAATCTTACGGTTTGCACCAAAATGTTTTGCTTACGATTTTCTATATATCTGATGCAATTTTTTTTTCTTGAGAGACCGTTTACTAGGTAAAAGTAACGCTATCTTCGAAAATTTCAATACGAACCCTTATTTTTTATCATTTCATTCGATTCAGAATACATCATTTACCCTATATACCAAATTTCAATGCATTATGTTGAAAAACACGTCACTTATGAGCGAAAATATTTCGACCATTTTTTGACCGATCTTCAGGGAGAATTTCCATAAAACGAAAGGTATTTTTAAGGTTCTTCTTCACAGCGGGAGAAATAGAACGGTCAATGTGGCGCGTTTCACGAAGATTAAAAAATACAAGTATTAGTCTAAAATTGCATAGAGACTACTTGGATTTATAGTGTCATGTTTAAGATTAATACAAAAATAGCAAGTAAACGCAAAAGTAACATAATTTATTTACGACATTAAAGATTCACACGAAATAAATAAAATATCGAAAACTGTAATTGCAGAATACTACTGATAATTAGAAAATTAATAAATATTAAATGTAGGCATTAGTAAACAGTATTTAGAAAAGCATGAATATTTTACAGAAGTATTTCACTATAAACACAAATGTAACTAGATCGTTGAAATTATTTATAAAATGAAAAAGTCACATGATTCAGTAAAATTTTTAAAGGATAACTTATTGAAATTGCTTAAAAAATGTTGTTTTAAATAAATGGAATTTAAGAAAGCAAATTAAAAAAAAAAAATTGATAGTTTACAGAAAATATAATTAATGATTTAAAAAACTAAAAAACACGCTTTAATAGAAAATCAAACTAAAAAGTAGAAAATAATCAATAGATTAAAAAACTAAGAAACACGCTTTAATAGAAAAGTGAACTGAAAAGTAGAAGATAATTTTAAATAAGTTTGAAATAAGAATAGAGTGATTAACAAGAAATATTTATTTTATCGTACAAAAGCGTGGGGTGCTTTTTAAGATATTTTCATAATGGCTCTACTTTTACCAATATCTGTCATTAAATATTTACAAAAATTGACATCAAGCACCCCACGCTTTTTTACGATAAAATAAATATTTCTTTTTAATCACTATTCTTATTTCAAACTTATTTAAAATTATCTTCTACTTTTTAGTTCACTTTCCTATTAAAGCGTGTTTCTTAGTTTTTAAACTATCGGTTATACGATAACTGAACGTTATGCGATTTTCCACACCTCTAGTCTACCTTGAATTAATCTTTGATAGTTTTCAAAAGTCGTCTACTATACGGTCCCTTAAAGTGAGCGCTTTTACATTTTCTCTAAAAAATCGAGAACTAATAGTCAAAATGGAAAGAAAAAAATTATGGGGGTTTTAGACCATGGTAAATCTAATGAAAGCAAAAAAATATATGTTTCTATTCAAATTTTTTTTAATTGCTTTATTAATTAATAATTAATTATTAAAAAAGAAATTGATTCAAAAGCTTATTGCTATTTATGTTTGGCCATTTACAAACTACCTTTTGAAAAAAAAATTACTGAAATATATTAATTATTTAAGTATTTATGGCCAAAAAACCAACTTTTTTATTTAACATTAATTTATCATTTTCTTTTTATCATTTAAATTACAAACCATTCATTAGAAAATTACGAATTTTTGTATTTCGCATTCTTTTTTAATGCTGAATCCAAATATGGAATAATATTATGAGGTTGCTATTGAACTTTTTAAAGATTGGTTCTGTTTTAATATGTAGATGACCCCTCATGATAAAAAAAACTACATACAATTATTAAAAACCTTTCACGATTTACAACGGTACCTTTTGTTTGTTATTTCAACAATTAGAACAAAAGATATAGCCATCGTTCTGTTTTTTTTTGGGGGGTACTGTACAACAAGGTATTGTACCTAGGGCCATTTGTAAAATTTCTTTAAAAACCTTCTATTTGACAGAATCTATTATTTTAAGTATTTATATTAATCCCAATGGGAGGTAATTATTATAACGATGTATGCATATCAGTTTCACATTTTGAAACGGCTCAGTGGCTTATTTTTTTGTGCACTGAAAAAAGGCTACCCTATAGATACACAGGTCTCCCCTACAAATAAGGAATCGGTGTAGGTTGTAAACAAAACTCTAAATAAGGAACCATAAAAAATATTTTATTTTCATGGGTAATTTATTTTAAAAGTTACAAAATATTAATATTTTATACAGTCCTTGTCGGTGAAAAATCTCAACTTCAAAAGTGTTCCTGAGGTCAAATCTCATCAATGCAAAAAAAAAAAAAAAATGTAACATTTTGTCCTTAAAACTAATAGAATTGTATCGAGTTTATAATTGAGTTGGTCGTATCTATATTTTGAAAAGTAAATGTATATTCCTTACAGAAAAGTTGCATAATCTGTTTGAAATCAATCTGTTTAGAAAGTTTAATAGAAACTTTTCGTTGAAGAAGTCTTTGATTCGATTCAAGCTTTCAAATTATTCATAATTTTTAGAATACCTAAGGAGTCAATTTAGTTATCTTTCCTAATTTCTCTGATTACATATCTTATCTAAAATGATGTAATTCATGTTTAATACGACCCACTCAAGTCAGATATATTGCGCGGCAAGTATGCATGGGATCTCGCGATCGAGCCTCGGCACTGAATGAAGTCTCTCTTCAACGTCAGTAGACATGCTTGGTATAGTGACCTATAGGCTCCATTTTTCCTGATAAGAAATTTTTTCTCTAATTCGAAGGTTAAATGCGGGGCATTTTCTTCTTAAGGGGACTTGGTATCCCTTGTTTTCACAAAAAAATTATAAAAATATCGATTTCTAGTTTTTTCATGTCTGTAAACTTTAAAACCTTCTCCTTATTATGGCAAGTTTTTAAGCCGATCCAATAACTGCTATTGCTTAAAAATTATATTTTTATGAAGAATTTAACATAGCTGCAATAGCCTCTTCGAAGTTTCCAGCGCATTTTTCTCAGTTTTAGAATTCTTGCCCTACTCAAAATGCTAAAACTTCACCAAATATATATGAAATGACTTGAAATTTTTGTGTGTGTCATTCTAGAGATCCATTTGACAAAAATAGGCATGGATTTTTAACTAATATATAAACTTTTATTTTACAAATTTAAATGTGGAAAGATATCCATTTTTTACCATTTTTTTTATTATAGGTGTAGTTTTCAATATTTTTCTCCACAACTATTTTACTTATTCAACATGCAATGCATAACAGTTTAGAGTATAATACTAGTTTTTTTTAAAATTAAAGAAAAACGTTAAAAATTAAAAAAGAAGACAACATTTGAAATTTTATGAATTTTTATACAAAGTTTTAAATTGTGAAAATTTATAGATTATTATTATTATTATTATTTTTTAAATATAATTAAATTATTCTCAAGTAATACTTCCAAATGTGTAAATATTATAATCTTAAATGCATAAATTTAAAAAATAATTTTAAGAATACCAAGTTCCCTTAAAAGACATTCCGGAAAATTTCCCCTCCTTCGATGTTCCAGAGAAGTATAGTTTTCGAGTAGCTCTTGCTCCAGTCAATCTTCAATTAAGTTGACTGTGTTTTATGCGCTTTATTTCGGTAAATTTTAAAGATATAAATATCAATATCCTTTATCCATGAAATAACATAGGTATGATATTTGGAGGAACATTTCGTTACTTACAGAGCTTCAAATGTGATAATTAATATTAGCCGGTAAATACATTTTTATTCTAGATCATCAACGTTGAGGAAGACGTCGATAGTGATGCTACTGACATTGATGAAACGGATATCAAGCATTTTCTAAAGGTCAGTGTAAACTGATATAGCATTTTTAATAATAATAATAACAGTTTTTGTTGTTAGAAATTAATAACAGTACTCCTAACAGCAGCAATTTTCCTTCAACTTATTTATTTTTTGTATACATACATGAATATTTCTGCATATGTTTCGAATTCGAAACATAGATTTTAAAAGGAGGAAAAAATTAACTTACTGTAACACATTAATCCATAGTGTGGGCTATCACCAAATTTTTTAAAATTAGGGTCAAATGTTAGTTAGGAAATATTGGACTAGTGAATAATCGTAATCGAGTGGGTTTTTAGACACTTTGTAACCATGGGTCATAACATCGCATAAACTGTTAAGTTTGAGACAGTTATACCATCTATTCCATTAAAAAAAATTCTTGAATATTAAACATATTTTCATTAATTTCTTCAAATTCAAGAAATTTTGTTGCTCTAAAAAAAGTTATTCGATCTATTTTATGATCCTCTACATCCACAAAGTTCTATTGTTTTTGTAGCTTTAGTGCTCCTACAAGGCATGCTTCAATTATTATGCCTCGTCCGAAATCTGAGATGACGGTGTTTGAAAGTTCTTCGATCTATTTATGATCCTCTATATAAAGTTCTATTGTTTTTGTAGCTTTAGTGCTCCTACAAGGCATGCTTCAATTATTATGCCTCGTCCGAAATCTGAGATGACGGTGTTTGAAAGTTCTTCGATCTATTTATGATTCTCTACATCCACCAAAGTTTTATTGTTTTTGTAACTGGTACTCCTGCAAAGCGTGCTTCAATTATCATGTCTCGTTCGAAATCTGTGCCGACCAAACGGTATAGTGGTTAGCGTGCTAGCTTCTAGACCGCGAGGTTGCGGGTTCGAGTCTCGTGTTAGGCATGGGTGTTTGTAAATGTATGTTGGCTTGTCTAATGACGAAAGTTTAGGCGCATTATAGCCCTGGTGTTGCTGACGGCGCCAGATAATCTGAAAACAACCAACCAACGTTCGAAATCTGAGACGACGGTGTTTGACTACAAGAAGAATGCTCACAGCCCATTTCTTCAGCTAGACTTCATTTCATGTCTCAAACACTAGAAATATTTCATTTCTCAAAAATTAGGTAATGTGCTAGTTTGAGCGTTTGTGGCGAATTTGGCGAGAAACTTGGCGAGAAGGGGAGATTGTTCGCCGTTCGCTGCGCAGGTTTCTGATCACTCGCTATTTAGAATGCCTTGAATAAAAATCTTGTAATTGATAACGCATCGACGATTTTGAGTGGTGTCATGTTTCCTCTATAGAAATGGTGCATAGGCTGGGAAATGTTGTGTTGTTGGGAATTATTGTGTTGTGAGTGATACTAACCACTTTGGATTATTGGCGCATGTTTTCGCTGCACGGTGGGGTGAGTAATTGGTTTTTGTTTAGGTTTATTTCGTTGCTTGGTTGATTCGTGTGTCGGTGTTGCGAAAATTGAAGTTGTTCGTTTTTTGATTAAAGGAAAGTAATTAATAAGTTAGAGTGGATTCTAATATTGGTTTTCTGTTTGTGGAGCTGAAATTTGTACTAGATTGCTGCATTTTGGATTAGTGTATGGTATTGTCATTTTAATATTTGTTTTGCTTGTAAAGTGTTTCGGTTTAAAATGGATGCATCAAATCTGGCTTTATTAGAAAGAACAAAAAAGACTCGTTCTGTCATAAGGTCTATTGTGACAAGGCAAACTAATAAATTGGAATCCGAAATAAATAATTCTGCCGACAAAACAGTAGTACATGAAATATATGTACAGTTAATTTCTAAATTTGAGGAATTAAGTAAACTCGATAAGGAAGTCGAGGGTTTAATAGATATCGATAATCTGGAAGATGAAATATTAACTCGTGAAGAATATAGAGATAAATTTATAATTTGGAAAACCCGCGCTGAGCGTTATATAGAATCGGTTTCGATTCCAAGTTCAGTTAGTATTCAAAATTCGCGGGAAACACAACAGCAAAACGTAACACTTCCTGAAAATAGCTCATTTCCTTCTGCTTTAGCAAATCAACCACGCTTGCCAAAACTTACTTTAGAGTCTTTTTCAGGCAAAGATATAAGTAGTTTCCCTAGTTTTTGGGCTAGATTTAAATCAGCAGTGCATGAAAATTCAAGTTTGAGTGATGTGGACAAATTTTGCTATTTAAAATCGGTTGTCACATCTGATGCTGAATTGGCAATACGAGGTTTAACGCTGACTTCGGAAAATTATGCCGCAGCCATTAAAATTCTAGAAGATAGATTCGGACGTAAGGAGCTTATAGTTGACTATCATATGAATCGTTTGTTAAATTTGACCCCAGTTCGCAAATCATTTGATGTTATCGCGTTAAGAAATCTGTATGATCAATTGGAATTAAATATTAGGGGACTCGAAACGCTAGGAATATCTCCTAATTCTTATAGCTGTCTTTTGTTTCCGATAATTATGAAAGCTATTCCCCCTAATTTGGCGTTAGAATTCAATCGAATTTATAAAGATAAGCAGTCCCAAATCACTGATTTAACATCATATCTACGCGATGAAGTTCAAAGTCGTGAGCGCACGGACGCTTTAGTAAAATCACATGAGTCACAAATCAAAGGCTCACATTCGAATAAATTCTCCGAGAGGGCGCCTAGATTCTTAACCCAGACGCCACAAAAGAGTAATTCGCGATTTTCTTCAAATCATAACAAATCAACTGTGAGCGGATTTGCAACCGAACTAATGACAGCTGTGCATTTTAGTTGTATATTTTGTTCCGAAAATAATACTCATTCATCTGATTTGTGTGAGAATTTATGCGCTCAACAAAAGAGGGATAAGCTTATTAAGGAACGTAGATGTTTTTTATGTTGCAACACTAATTGCCGTGTAAAGGGTTGCAAAGGGATTGTTTGTACTTACTGTCAGGGTCGCCATGCTCGCGCTATTTGCTTCAAGTTAGAAAATTCTAAAAAACAAAATTCGCATTTAGACTTGAAAGAAAACTCTGTTGACGTTAAATCGACGACTTCAAATTCTGTTATGAATAATTGCAGTGGCGTTTTGTTGCAATGTGTTAAGGTAGAAATTATCGGTAGCACTTCATCGGATAAAATATTTTGTCTTTTTGACAATGGATCGGAAAAGACTTTTGTTAAGAAAGATGTATCCCGTAGATTGGGATTAAAAAAAATAGGTTTGGAAAAGCTAAATATTTACTCGTTCGGATCAAAAACTCCTAAAAATCAAACTTGTTGCAAGGTAGAAGTTAGACTAAGGAATGTATTGAATGGGCAGGAGACTGTGATTGAGGCATTGGAAATTGAGGAAATTTCTAAGGCGACACTTAGTCTTCCGAACCCAGAAGTTTGGAAGGAAATGGAATCGAGAGGTGTTAGATTGACGTTTAGTTGTAGTGAATCAACTGGGAGTTGTGAAATTTCGTTGTTAATTGGTTCAGATTTTTATTGGTCTTTAACAAATCAAATAAAAAGACTTGACTCATCATTGGTTGCTGTCGACACCAGTCTGGGATGGTCTCTTCAGGGTAGATGCGATGAGCAGAGCGAATGTACTTCGGTGCATTTGATTCACAGTGAAGATGAATCTGTTTCGGCTGAGTTAAGAAGGTTTTGGGAGATTGAAAGTTTAGGGATACATGATAAGGATTCGGTGTCTTGGGGTAAGGGAGATGAAGAGGTACTAAGTGAGTTTGATAACTCAATTAGTTTCGTAGATAGTCGATATCGCGTAAGTTTGCCATGGAGACCAGGTATGAGAGAGGCTTTACAAAATAATGAGTTTGTTGCGCGTAAACGCTTTGAGGGGTTGGTTCGTAGATTCAAATGTGATCACGAGTTGTTTTGTGAGTCTAAGGATGTAATTGATGATTATGTTAGGGAAGGTATCGTTGAGCGTACTTCTTGTGAATCTTTGTCGAATAGTCAGGGATTTTACCTACCCCATCATGCAGTGATACGTAGCGACAAAACCACAAGTCGGCTTCGAGTCGTTTTCGATGGTTCAGCTCACGAAGATAAAAATTTGTCGTTAAATGAGACTCTATATACTGGACCAAATTTGCATCCCAATATCTTAGAACTGCTTCTGAGATTTCGAGAAAATTCTGTGGCCTTTACAGCTGATGTGAAATCGGCTTTCCTTCAAATTGAATTGGACCTTGCTGATCGAGATTTCACGCGTTTCTTCTGGACTGATAATCTAAACAATAATCCCTACGTCCTAAATTTCACGAGAGTTCTTTTTGGACTTAGGCCTAGTCCATACCTGCTTGCAGCAACTTTAAAACATCATTTCAAAAAATACAAGGAACAGTATCCTCATACATTTAATTTGCTAAACAGCTCTGTGTATGTTGATGACGTCATATCCGGCCGAAATGATGTTCAGGACGCTCTACGTACCTCCATGGAGTGCTTGCAAATATTCAGTGATGCTGGCATGTTACTCCGCAAGTGGCGAACTAACTCGAAGCAACTTTATTTGTTATGGCAACAAGAAGGGGTTGAGCCAGAATTCTCTGAAACTGTTGCTGTTGATCTTAGTCTACCGATTAAGGTTTTAGGACTTTCTTGGGATCCAGAAAGAGATTTGATTTATTTTGATCCGAAAGACTTATTGAAATTTATGTCTCGTAAAATCGAATCAAAGAGATTTATTCTAAGTGTAGTTGGGCGTATCTTCGACCCTATAGGGATTATCGGCCCATTTGTCATCAAACTGAAACGTGTACTTCAAGATCTTTGGACTCTGGGAGTGGACTGGGACTCGGAACTTCCTCCAAAGCTACGCCACCAGTGGCAGCAGTGGAGTAGCGAAGCTGAGGACTTGACTGAGATAAAGATACCTCGGTACTATTTAGGTAAATTAGAACAAGATGTATCAATGTTTGAGATACACTGTTTCTCCGACGCGAGTAAGACAGCCTACGGTACAGTATTGTACTTGCGTTTTGTTACTCGTAACAATGAAATTGAGACGAGTTTTATTTGCTCGAAGGGTCGTGTAGCACCTTTGAAGTCAATGACAGTGCCCCGACTTGAATTGACAGCAGCTTTATTGTCAGCTAGGTTGGCTAAACAGGTATCAACTTGCCTCAGATTCGACGCCAACATTTACTACTGGACAGATTCTCTTATTTCGTACTACTGGATTCGCGGCGATTCTTCAACATTCAAACCTTACGTAAAAAATCGTGTTGAAGAAATCCAAATGCTCTCCGACCCGATCCGGTGGGGACACTGTCCAGGAAAGGACAATCCTGCTGATCTCATTTCGCGTGGTACATCTGCTCTCAATTTAGTGCAAAACGAACTGTGGTGGAACGGTCCACCTTGGCTTAAACTACCACCTGACCATTGGCCAAATCTTCATCGTCCAATTTTAGATTCGGAACTTTGTTCTGAAGAATTGGAACTTCGTTCCAGTGTGCATGTGGCAGTTACCCAACCGAAGGAATCTCTTGTCGACATAGAACGATTCAGCAGTCTTAAAAAACTTTTGAGAGTAACCGCATGGATTTTTCGATTCGTGAACAATGTTAAAAACTTAAATAAATCATTGAGCTTGTATCTTACTGCAGATGAGATACAAAATGCTGAATATTTTTGGATCAAATACGTTCAAACCGAATTCTATTCTGCTGAAATATTAGCTTTAAGAAGTAACAAGCAACTTCAGAATAACTCGGAAATAAAGAGTTTAGTGCCTTATTTGGATCAAGACTCTTTGTTACGAATTACTGGACGGTTGCTCGAAGCAGATTTATGCTTTGGTGAAAAGCATCCTGTAATTCTTCCTCGACGGTGTAAATTTACCGAGTTACTTGTGACTAGAGTACATGAAGAAATAGGTCATTGTGGTGTATCCGCAACTTTGACTCAACTTCGAAAACATTATTGGGTACCTAAAATTCGTCAATTAGTTAAAACGGTCATTCGCAACTGTCTCATTTGCAAAAAATATAATGCCAAACCAGCTGATCAACTGAGTGGTCAGTTGCCACGAGATAGAATTTCCCGATCTCCTCCTTTTCAAATCGTAGGTGTTGATTTTACAGGTGCAATCCTTGTGAAGAACAGTAAAGATACTCAAAAATCTTACGTCGCCTTGTTTACGTGTGCTGTAACACGAGCCGTTCATTTGGAACTAGTATCGGACATGTCCACAAAGTGTTTTTTACTTGCTTTTCGAAGGTTCCTTGCACGAAGAAGTAATTGCCAAGTGATTTACTCCGACAATGCTCGTACATTTAAAGCGGCTCAAAGAGAGTTGACGTATTTCACTAACATCTTGAAAGACAGCAAGTTACAAAATTTTGTCGCAGACAAAGGTATCCGCTGGAAATTCATAGTTGAACGTGCCCCTTGGTGGGGTGGCTTCTACGAACGCCTTGTTAAGACTGTAAAGGAACCACTGCGTAAAATACTTGGCAAGGCACTTGTGACATTTGAAGAACTTTCAACGATTCTCTCAGAGGTTGAAGTCATCGTCAACAATCGACCTCTAACCTATGTAGAGAATGACCCAGGGGAGCCAGAACCTCTCACGCCGGCTCACTTCCTCGAATTAGGTTATGGTGATTCCAAATACCCTGTACATTTCATCGAACTGATTGACTCTACAGCGGCCAAGCAATCATACCAAAGGAGAAAGACTTACCAGACACTCCTTTTGAAACAAATTTGGAGACGCTGGAAAGAACAGTATTTACTCCAGTTAAAGACTGTTAATAACTTTAAATCCCCATCTCTTCGTAAAAACTTGCAATTAAAAGATGTGGTGATTGTTGAAGGGAATGCTAAGTCAAAATTATTGTGGGAACTTGGGGTAATCAAAGAGATATATATTGGAAGAGACAATAATGTTAGATCTTGTTTAGTTAAAACTTCTAAAGGTCTCTTCAGAAAACCAATCCAATTGCTTTATCCTTTAGAAATTACATGATGTTCTTAAACTAATTTGTTCTTATTTTTCACATTTATGTTAATGAAGAGTACATTATTAATTAATTTTAAATTGATTTGTTGCGAGATCTTTAAGTATGTATCTTAATTGTTTATTTTCATTTGATTGTTTATTTCATTGCTTTGATTTGCATTATATGTTTAATTGGGTGAACATTCTGTTCACCGGTGGGGTGTGTGGCGAATTTGGCGAGAAACTTGGCGAGAAGGGGAGATTGTTCGCCGTTCGCTGCGCAGGTTTCTGATCACTCGCTATTTAGAATGCCTTGAATAAAAATCTTGTAATTGATAACGCATCGACGATTTTGAGTGGTGTCATGTTTCCTCTATAGCGTTTATGAAATCTGCATCAACTACAACTTCATTACATGTCTCAAACAATAGGTATTCGACTTCTGTTCTAATTTGAGAGTTATTAAAGCATTCATGAACTACGGTTTTATTTTGAAGGAATATTCATGTTAATTTGTATACCACATGTATTTCATCGGTAAGGCTATCACGTTTTTTACTTTAAAATATGTTAACCTTCCAGGGAGAAGAACCAACACACATTGATCTCAGCGAAGAAAGTCTTATCGCTACCTACAATGAGACTGCAAAAATGGATAAAGAAAAGGTAATTGTTAAGGCTGTTTCAATGTTCTGGTTGCATATTGACGAGCAATGAGACATTTTCTTTTTTCATACCAGTCTAACGAACATAACTCTAACGAAAGAATACGTTAGTTAAAAAGGTATTTTGGGATTGGAAATAATAAGCTCTTTTTTTAAAAAAGACATGCCCTTCTACAGGATGGTTAAAATTAAACTGACGGTACTCAGAGAATCGTAGCTCCGGTTCAACTGAACGGATTCTAATGAAACATCAAATATATGTTATGTAGATCATGTGACCGAGGTTTCCGTTAAAAATAGTTCACGATTTTGCCAACAGGTGGCGCTGTAAAACAGTAAAACAAATTATAGCAATTAAAAAATTAAAGAATAACAGATTATTTTATTCTGTAACACACCTATATGCTCTATGTACATATCGTGTTGGTCACCAATATGGTTACAACGATATAGTTTTACAATTAATGAGTGTTTTTTCTTGTTCAGCGGCATATTCATTGCAAGGCACTTGATTTCTTTGACCCATACCAATTGCTTTTAAAGTGAAATTACATGAACTACCCATTTGCATGTGGTTTTACCAGTACAGCGCCATCTATTGGCAACATTTCAAACTAATTTTTTTACGACGGAAACTTCGACCGCATGATAACATACATTTCAAATATCATCTGGATCCTTTCAGTAAAACCGGAACTACAAGCCTCTGAGTACAGTCCGTTTAATTTTAATCACCATGTACCATTTCATTTCACTAAATCATTCGCTTTCGATAGATATGCCTTGTGTTCCGATTTCTTTTCATCCGATTTAGAAAAAATAGAAGCACTATTACACTAAATATCAAATGCAAAGAGACAAAAATTGATCTATTGCAAGAAGATCAAAACTATTGTAAAAATAGATAAACATAAAAAAATTAAAAAGCCACTGCACATACGCTTTCAGCGCATTGCAACATGAAAGCAGAATGTCCAATACAATCCTAAAATAATATAATTGGAAAATATTAAAAGCCAGAACCAGAAATTAAGGACAAAACATGAAATATTAAATATGAAATCCCGACTGAGTTTCTTTGTCGTTTCTGAAGAGCAAATGACACATTTTATCAACCACTCTCAAGCCCCAACTCATCCAGCAAAATAGACGGGAAGTCAAATGTACTCAGAAATAATATAATAAGAACCACCTTGAAAAATAAATAATATACAATATTTAATATTATATTTCATATTTTGACATTAATTTCTAGTTCTGGCTTTTAATATTTTTCAATTATAATTTTTTAGAATTACAAAAATGCATATTTTTAGAATCACCATCCAAAATAAATATTATTTCTACAAAATTAGAGACCGCAAATTATTACTAAATAGATGAGCTAATCACAATAGAACTTGCCAAAGTAGCTTTTCGATTCTATTCCACTTTTCTTGCACAAAATATTACAATGTAAAATTTAATATTCAAAATTTGTTAACTTTACCTCATTTACATAATTTAAATAAACTGAATTAAGTAAGGAAAAGGATGTGAAGAAGAGCCGTTTTCTCTCCTTTTGCTTTAACACTGTGTCGATTCTTTTGGGAATGGCCAAAAAAACGGATCCTTTAAAAAGATGGTGCTGTAATCTGTTGCACTGTTTTATTCTATTATCTTTTAAAGTTCTAGGCATTTGAAAAATTCGAGCACACTGGCCAATGACAACCATAATTTCCATACCCAATTTTGAATAACTTTCAAGTGACACTATATTTGCAGCCGAACTTGAGCATTGCATGAATGCAACGTTTTTTGTGTTTGCTCCATAACTCCGAGCTCCTACAATATTTTCATAGTTCCTCAAATTGTGTCAGTTATCTATACCTGTACAAACAACTTTTACCACGGGTAGTTATCACTAAGCTTTTCTTATTTATATGCCAGTTTTGTTCTCTAGTAACCACTTCATGACACAGCTAATTGATAAAACTGTTAGGCATCAATATTTAATTAGCCACTCTGAATATGAGTATAAAATGGGTTATTGATTGCATAAAATACCCTATCTACAATTTTAATACATATTCTTACCCTTTCTAATTCATCTTGCCGACCAAACGGTATAGTGGTTAGCATGCTAGCTTCTAGACCGCGAGGTTGCGGGTTCGAGTCCCGTGTTAGGCATGGGTGTTTGTAAATGTATGTTGGCTTGTCTAATGACGAATGTTTCTGCACGTTATAGCCCTCGTGTTGCTGACGGTGCCAGATAATCTGGAAACAACCAACCAACCTGATTCATCTTTTGCAAATAATCTGTTTTTCTCATCAAAATGCTCAAAATCAAATATATATCAACAAAAAATCAATTCAATAGCATAAAAAGAAACATTTTTAAACGACTCGAAAAACCTAAAAAATATTTATTTAAAAAAAAATTGAAGTTTGGGTCATTTTAATTAATAATGTTTCGGAAGAATTGGACTGCTTTATGCAAATACCAAGTAGACGATAATCGTCTGAATTTCGGATAAATGCTTTAGAAGATTTTTCAGAGTGTACATTTCCACTTAGGGTTGCTTATTCAGTAAATAACTCATGAAGTAATAAATATATTGTAGTGAAATCACTACCCATGTCAATAGATAATGACGAGCTGCATACAATGATACCAAAAACTCAATTTCAAATATTTTGCCTGCTGTTTGCATAAAAGCTGACTTATGTTTTAATTTAGAAAGTTTGAGTAGAATCAGACTGTTTTAAGCAATTACTAAGATTTTGATGATCGTCTGAATTTTAAGAAAATTAGTCGAAATATTTTTCCTAATGTTCACTTATTGTTTTGTAAATAATTCATGAAGTTATTAAGATACTGAAATCAAATCGGTACATATAATTAGATTGCAATGACACTAAAAACTGTTTGCATAAATTATGTTTTTTTATCACGTTGACTGCCAGCCTAGAAATATATAGGTGATAGTTAAGGTGATAATTAATATTTTTCCTAATCGTTTTTAGTTTTTATATATTTTTAAGTTACAGACGTTGGAGCCTACAACTATTGGCACTACTAGCGAGGAAGAGGCTGTGAATCCTTGGGCTCCGATGTCAGAAAAGGATAAAGCAAAAGTATTAGTTGCTGAAACGGAGGAAAGTGAAGGTGAAAGATCCCCGTCGTTACTTGACATTCCTAGCTATAGATCAGAGCTGTTAGAAGCAGTACAACAGGCCAACGCGGAAGGAGCAATGCATCAGGAAAGCCTCCAAAAGCAAAGCGAGACAGGAGCAGTGCTACAGGAAAGCCAACCAGCAAGCGAGGCAGGAGCAGTGCCACAGGAAAGCCAACCAGCAAGCGAGGCAGGAGCAGTGCTACAGGAAAGCCAACCAGCAAGACAGGCAGGAGCAGTGCTACAGGAAAGCCAACCAGCAAGCGAGGCAGGAGAAGCAGGCAACAGAAAAGAGGCAGATAGCGAAGAAAAAGTGCCTGAAGCCGAAGAAACTGGGGTGGATGAAACGGCTACCGAAGTAATAATCTTTCTTTTTTATTTCAAATTTATACTATTTAATGCATGCGGATTCATATTAAAATTGTTGGAGTCGGGTCCAGATTAAAAAAAGTAGTTTTGGAAAGTTTCAGTAGAATAAAATACGTCTATAGATCTAAATAAGAAGAAAAGTGGAATTTATTGTTTATCAGCTCCATATTTTTTTTATTAAGAAGTCCTAGTACGGATCATTCTCTATACTCGCTATGTTACAATCTTCTAGCCCAGTGTATTTAGAAACTACTTCCTATAAAACTTTGAAATTTGGTGAGTAGCTACGAAAAAGATCTCCAAATGAAATGACATAAATAGTTTTCATTTAATGTTTATCAATTATAAATGAAAATTAAAAAAAAAAAAGCAAAAGACTATTACAAGTGGAGCCGCTGCATAGGCATTGACGTTAGGATTCCAAATATAAAATAAAATATATTAGACGCTACTTTCGAGTTTTTAATTAATATAATTTCATTTAATGATCTTTTTCGTACCTACTCACCAAATATCAAGGTTTTATAGAAAGTAGTTTCTATAATCACTGGGCTAGAAGATTGTAACTTAGCGAGTAAAGGGAATGGACAAAACCCATTACAGGTTTGCAAATATATTTTAAACTGTAAAATATTTAATATTAATGTGATTACTTGTCAGAATGACTAATTTAATAGAAAAATTCAGATACAGCAATCGAACTCTTCTTTAGGTGTTGTGAAATATAAGTTACATGAGGATCAGAAAAAACAAGGAATTTGTGGTGTATTTAAAGAAAAAAAAATGCTAGAGTTTTGACTAATATAGTTTCTGAAATAAATATAAAAATGTTCTCTCTCATATTCAAATTGCTCATAATTCATAATAAATAAGTCAAAATTATGTTTAAAATAAATATTGTTTCCTTAGATCTTTTGCTTCTAACAATAACAGAAAAAATGCTATCAAGTACAATATTCTTAAATAAAGCAATAAATAAAATGGTTTATAATAATTTTGTAGAATTTTAGAATATTTTAATACTTTTAAACCCCAAAAACAAATAAAATAAAAGTAATAAAAATAACCTGAAAAAATTTGTTTTTATAACTGTTTCCTGTTTTTGAGTTAAATCGATTCTAAGTTTAAGGTGGTGAAAAATATCGTTACCTTTATAAATGGATTCAAAGTTTCTAAATATTATGGTTGGTAATTAGAAGTCATATCGCTAACCATTAAAGCTAACAAAACTTAAAACAACATTTTAAAACGATTCAGAGTTATAAATCTCAATTCTTAAAACAATAAAATATCTTTTGAAATTCTAAACGAAAAGTGCCGCCATTTCGAATTATTATTCTGAACTATTCACAGTATTAAGAAATTTTTTAGATATTCCCCTCGGGTGCGTAAAATTTAAGGAAGTTTGTTCTTTTATTCTACTCTTTCAATTGCAAACTTCACTATAAAAATAATGAAATATCTCAAGTAATGAATCCAATAGTTTCCATTCGCTTTCGTCTAAAAATGATATTTTCTTATAATAGAGGGTTAAAATAAAAATTCAAGTGCAAAGTTCATGTTGAATGTTTGTGTTGATTTGTGTGACAAGTTGGTTTTTGATTACCCAGATAGCATTTTAAACGAAAAGGATGCAAATTTCAGAGGCCAAAATGCACCTTTTTAAAAGCTTGAAAAAGGGGTCATAGTTCACAGTTGACAAGTTTTTCGCAATGTTTTCAGGACCAACTTTTCAACAAGGCTCACGGTGTAAAGGGTGTATAAACCTTTTCATAATAAGCTTGCTACAAAGTTTATATTGTATATGCGCCCATCCAGAATGAACCTTTTCGATGGGTTGCCATTGCAAGCATTTTCACCGAATCATTGTCATGGGGGTTACCCTGCAATTTTGTCACTGCAAGTCTAATGACGAGTAATGACGACAAGTAAATAATGAGGTTTTCGTAAGCTTGCGTGCTATCTGGGAAATTGAATGCTTGTTTTCTCTTAAGAGATTTGACAATTTACAAAGTGCGGCAATTAATTTTCATGACCGATATGATAACTCCGGTGAATTACATACCCATTTAATGTATTTCAAAATAATCCCCAACTACAATAATGCGCTTCTGTGTTCAAGATAACTTTTTCTCCAAAAGTCCTCTTTTGCAATACTCTTCAATTATGACGTGACGATTTTCTTGACGTCATCGGCATCTTCAAACCCTGCTCATTCATGATGAATTTATTTCACTTTATAAAACTTCACAGGGCAGTTTTACGCAAAAGTTCTTGTCCGACTTCTACAAATAATTCACCAAGTAAGACCCAGTTTTCGACTGAAAGGGAGTTGACTTCTGTAGCACAACGATACCCGGGCCTACATTGTGTTGCCTGTATAGCTGTTTTGGCGAAGCACGAGGTCGTTAGATTAATTTTCCGTTAGATTAATTAGTTAGATTAGAAGCACGAGGATTAGATTAATTATCCTCCATACTCTTTGAAACTAAAAAATCTGTTGAGGGAAACATGGTTTGGAAAAGTCGATAACATATAAAATAATAATAATAATAAAACGTGACTTTAGAATTGAAGAGCATTCCGAAAAAGACATTAAAAAGTTGTTTCCGAAACTTTTACAGCCGAGCACAGAAGTGCATTACGGCAGATGGAGGTTATTTAGAAACATATTAAATGGATATGTAATTCACATATTTTCCGGGGTTATTAGATCAGTACGGGAAATTAATAGCCGAACATGGTACAATTGTTGTTGATTGTTTTTTAATGTATTTTGACAGGTTTCACATGACCAATCCAGATTTTATGATTTACTGAGTCGTCCGTTGCAAAAAGGATAATATCCACTTTGAGTGGTTTTCGAGGAAAGCCGTAAACGTTTCTTCTTCCTATTAAATTCGACACAAAGGCTTTTATAGCATCATGACCTAAATCGTAAAATTTTATATCAAAATCATTTTCTTAATCAGTTTGTTGATGAGGATATTCAGGATAAAATAGAGGAATTATGTCAGTTTGGTTTTGTGTTTCCTTTTGCAATTGGGCGACTTAACGCATGCGACGTGTTTGTGTTTGGTGTTACATTGTTCAACTTTGCGACGTCTTTGTGTTTGGTGTTAAACCGTACTTGTTAAGTGTTGCATGAGTGGTAAAAATCTGTTCAGTTAATACAAATAGGAAATTGTTTTTTCTCAGGAAAATTTTGCAAAGCCGTTTCCTGAGAATGAGAAAAATGAGGATATTTGAAAGTCAGCTAAAAGAAGTTTTATTTCAATGTATTTTACTGAAACCTTAAATAAAGACTTAATAACACATTTCTTGAGCATACTTTTTTATTCAATTAAAAATTATAGTCTAGTTATACACCGAGTGGTCATTTTAGTTTAGGTATTTGCGGCACTCTCAAATTTGCTACTCTTGTACTCAACCAATGAGCAACAAATTAGGGACCTGGTGAATAGCGATTATTTAGCTAGGCAGATCTTTAAACCCGAAACGAAAGAGTTAGAATGCAAACCGAAAACCAAATATATCATAACTCGTAACATCTAAGACAAATTTTAGCCCTTTCCATTGAATTCAATTGCAGGGCATCAAGGTCAATTTTAAAAACAGCCAAGGCTCGAATTTGATTGGAGTTAGCACACAAGGACGTCATGAATTTGCGTAATTAAGGAGGTATAACTCAGATCTGATTGGAAAGTTAGCAGAAGATTGAATTGTTTGTGAAATTAACCTTTGATACCCTATCGTTAAAACTTCTCAGGAAAAGTTTGTTTTTACAATATATCGCGAATTATGAAATATTTTGTTTTTGGTTTGCATTAAACCCATTCAATCCGGTTTGTCCTATCTGGAAAAATAATCACTATCCACCAGCCTGATCCTCGAGTTGTTCAGCTGATACTAAAATACCAGTATACTAAATTTAAAAGTGCAGCAAATACCTACTCTGGTCAAGTGCTCTAGGAGTAACAGATAATTTGCTTATACCTGTCTGGTATATTGGACAAAATAATACGAACACCCATGCGTAAAATAAAGTTATAGTTAATGATGTCACAAACACTCGCTGTATTGGCATAGTGAACCAATGTGAATATTTGTTTGACGCAAGGTCTTAGAAATCAATACGTTATCTAGGACATTTTTGTCTTGTGATTTCAAGCCACTATCCGCCTCAAAACCCTGCTTATGTCATTCGGTGAGCTTTGACTTTAGTCAAGATTGTTGATTTAGTTTGTTTAAAAGATGAAATTTTACCATGTTTTAAATAAACTTTCATGACAGTTAATACATAGTGCTCCTTCCTACAACCACAAATTTTTGCTGTTTTCATAAAGTGTTATCCAGAAATACGCACTTCAATCATTATGCCTCATTTCTGATATTACGGTTTGACTTCAAGAAGTGATGTTCATACACAAATTTTACGGTATCTGCTCTAGACCGGAAGCATTTTTTATCCCCACAAGCAGTAAGGGATTTACGTCTGTGTTAGGTGGTGAGTCATTATAGCCGTCTGAAACTCCGGTGTCATTTTGCTTGGGTGTTCATGTTATTACTACTACTACTATTTAGATTATTGAGGACTCCCTACGCCCCGAGGGGACGTTCAACGTCCGAAAAGTCAAATTAAAAGTGAATCTCTTGCCATAATCTGTCAGAAATTTTGTATCATAAATTGACTAAGAGGAAAAAGAAAATGCAAGCAGCAGTGAGTAAAGATCATTCAACAGCATAACAACCAAGTCAGAACATAGACTGATGTTGTGGGCAGAGCCAGAAAACGAAGTAAACAACATGTTTACAGTTCGTAAATTTCGAGGTAAAGCTTGATGGGTTGATAGAAATTTCTTTAATTGGGATCATGAATGAAATGCTCGGAATCGAAAAATACCAATTTGAGTTGAAGTAGGATTTTTCTAAAGAAGATTGAACTGTCAGTCAAGGGTACTAATGTCAGTGTTGGTCGCCTGGTTGACCACAAGTTTAGGCCCTGAAATGGATGAAGCTTGGGAGGCCACACTAGCATATGTGGGCTTAGTTGGATTGAAATTTGAGATAACTAGTCTGGGTATGAGTTTTGGCTTCGTGGCGGGAGCTGCCTTCTTGACCCCCGAACCACTAGGCCGAAGTCTATTAATTTGATCTTGATAGAAGGTGCAAGAGAGGGACGAAGAGACATGATCGCCTTTGCAATTAATGCAGCGCCGCACTTCGCTCTTATTTGGACAATCCCGACTGTAATGCTGTTCTGAACAGTGGCGACATCTGGTGGGGTAGGGACAGGTTATAGAAAGGTGGTACCCCCAACGCTGGCATTTGAAGCACGGTTTTGGTCCCCAAACCTTTCTACCAAGAAATTTTTCCATCTTAATTTGTAGGCAGAGTATGGTCTCCCAAGAAAGGACTATGTCCATATCCAGGGAGTTTGGGAACTCCAGAGTGAAGAGGAGAATCTTTTTCCCAAAACGATTCTTCATCGGGAGCACGGAGGAGATTGGGAAGTCTGGTTTAAACAATTGAATCCATTCAGAAATTTCCTTCTCAGTAGTGTTGATAGGCAAGAATGGGACAACTACTTTGACTGTGGTTTTCGGCTCCTTAGGCAAGCGAGAATGAGAAAAGGAATGGTCCTCAGAGTTAAGGAAAGAAGTGATCAGAGATAACATTTCGTAGAGTGATCACATAATGGTCTTTCGAAAAACGGGCAAAAACCTCACAGCCCTAGTCGTGCAGAGACCTGTGCATGGCTTGGAGCGAGGCTTTTTCCATGGTGCTGTTTGGGACACGAAAAATATTCGGAGTGAAACAGTCAGTTGTGGCATCAAAGTCTGGGACGTGGTTAGGAAGCAGGTTCAAGATAATAGAGGGCTCAACTACAGGAGTTGGAGCGGGTATAATCGGCACACCACCAAAATAACCATCACGGCATGTGGTAGTCATCGTTAGAACAGGGATCAAGCAACTAGTCTCTCAGTTGCTCGATATGATAGCAGCAGGAGCTAGAGTTGAGAGCGTCTGGTCTCTCAGCCAGCTGACGTCCGAATGAATGAATGAATGTGTTCATGTTATTTTTCCAGTCACCATTATAAAACATCGTGAATCATGATTCTGTTGAAAAAAAGAGTGCTATGACTTTCCATAAGAGAGCCGAAAATTATGAGTTAGGAGCTATTTTAAAGTTTTATAATTTCGTTAATTGATTGTAACACTCAGAAATATTGAACCAGTATTAGTTTAAATCTGGATTCGTCTGTGCGACACTGAATAACTTGCAATAGGTTCATATTTATATTTTTGTTAGTACATACAATTGACTAATTCAAAGCAATAACTAATCATGGTAATGATAACTAAACTAATCAACGAAAGAGCCAGAGTTTCTTAAATATTTGAACTTTGGAAAACAGGAAATGATTACCAAATATTTTATTCAATATATTTTTTGAAATTACAAGGTGATCATAATAAAGTTCAACTTTCAAAAGCTGTAAAAAAGAAATACCAGTTAGGATTACCTGAATATACGTGAAGAAAAGAAGCATTAAAAAATAATAATGTAAAATAGTTGTTTTTCTTATGTCATACCATTTCCCCCTTCGAGTATATTCAAGGCAAATTTCAGGTCATTCTGACAGTGGTTCTTTTTTTACAGCTTGAACTTAAATTATAATCTCACTATAAATTAAAAGTTCACGTTAAAAAAAGTTAAACTTAATTCTTTCACTGCTAAGTTCAATTTGGAAAGACAGGCATTATGGGATGAGGCAGATGTAATTTTGTAGGACCCGTTTCAGATTTCACAACTTTTTTCAGCTAAACTTTAACTACCTCCTTGGTTGTTTTTGGTTACATATAACACACATAAACAATAAGGAAAATATTTTCACCCAGTTATCAATGGAAGAAACTTGATATCTATGGGAATTTTCAGGTCATTTTCTGAGGAACAAATGTGATAGTGTTTGATCTATTTGGATTCTTAGGCATCAATATGGGGAAGGATGCCCTATTATGAGACCTTATACAAGATATCCTTGTGTCTCATTGGCAGCGATATGTAATCTAGCTATTTTTTTTAATCAAATATTAGTGAGTGAAGCCACTACAATGTGTGGCATTTTACCTGGTCTCCACAATAGTAATTTCCAATTCCGTTACATTTGAATAAAAATTTGCAAATCAATCAATAATTCAATTTTTTTATGACTCCATTAAAAATAGCTAAGTTATTATTCATTAGCTATTATACAAGATGAGACCGAAAAGTAAGGTGACTGATGTCATAATAATCACTGTATTATATATTTGCAGATAAATACATCACTGTCCTTCAAAGTAGTTCCACCGTCTACAATACACTTCTGACAACGTTCATACAAGTTCTTGAAACTTCTGAAAAAATCCTCCTTAGAGACTGTCTTAAGTTCCTTGGTAACAGCAGCTTGAATGTCTGAGATGCTTGAAAATTGGTTCCCCTTCAGTGCCGATTTCAGTCGCGGAAAGAGGAAAAAATCTGTTGGCGCTAAATATGGGGAATATGGAGGGTCTAATACTAGGTATTACAGTATTACACCCTCCTTATTCCCCCTCTTTCCACATCTGAAATTGGCACTGAAGGAAACCCGATTTTCAAGCACCTCAGACATTCAAGCAGCTGTTACCAAGGAACTTAAGACAGTCTCAAAGAAGAAGGATTTTTTCAGAAGTTTCAAGAACTTGTAAGAGCGTTGTCAGATGTGCATTGTAGACGGAGGGAACTACTTTGAAGGACAGTGATGTATTTATCTGCAAATATATAATACAGCGATTATTATGACATCAGTCACCTTACTTTTCGGTCTCACCTTGTAGATATAAAATCATATAAGCAGTAGTATCTAAATATGGCTTTCAAAGTAAAATGATGATAGTTGACTAAGTCCAAAATAAAACAATATCTACCAATACAAAACGATATTTCTCTCGTTATAGAATCACAGGCACTTTGTCGCCTGATGTAAGATGGTGTATATTACGATGGTTACTAACAAAAAACCTATGTTACAAAACATTAGTTCAGCAAAATTTGAATTTATTTAATTTGTTCTCCTTCCATACACACACGATCCCTTCTCCTCAAGTGCAATGTACTTATGAACGCCACCAGAGGGGTCAAGGGGATGAACTTGTACCCCCCCCCCCAAATCAAAGACAAATTGAATTAAAGTGGTCAATTCACATGAATTTTTTATTATATGAAAAGGAAAATTATCGCATAACTATTAATTATTATTTCAGTTGTAAATCGAGTAATTATTTTTGAAATATCAAGGTTTTAATGACCTTAATTACTTAAACCGTTTTGTACCCCTCTGTAAATAATCCGTCCCCTTGCAAAAAATGTTGCTGGTGCCCATGAATGCACTTGTCCTATTGTTTCATGCACTGAAAGAAAAGTATCAAAGTCCATTTTTGTGAAGTTCTTTTCAAAATCGCTGCATTTGTAGCATCAAGCTTACACCCTTTCCATTTTTTTGAAGTTAGGAATAAAAAAAAGTCTCAAGTGAATAGGTCTGGACATTGAGGAAAAGGTAACTACAGTGACAACTGATGAACTTCCCATTGTTTTAATTAAGAGGAATCGTCAGCCTGTCCCGTTCCCATAAAACTAATGCTTCATGTTTGGGACAACTATATCTGCCATAGTATTAATTTACAACACGTGAATTTTTATATCACGGATTACAACAGTAACTTTATTCATGCCTCTGGTATAAAATCATAAACAAAATTTGAAAGAAAATTACTGGGTGTTTTTTAATGTACGTTAAAAAGTTTTTATAAGCTAGCTTAAAAACTTTTTAAATTTAATAATAAAACAACTACTTGTTGTTTTCCTGATCTTTTATTACTGTTATAATACCTGATGTAAAATTTCATTGAGTTTTATATCAATTCTAAGGAAGATATTGATTCAAAAAATTAAAACATTGTTTCTATAAGGCAGGGACATGCTGACGATCTCTTTTAAGATCCCTTCTTTTCTTTATAATAATATCTTCATTAACTTGGATTTTTCAACTGCCTTTCTTTCATAGCGCCCCTTGTGACTTTTTTTTATTCATGCTGATAATCCCTCTTAATTCGAACAATGCATTGTTCATCAGATGTCAGTGTAAATACCTTTCCTTTAATGTCCAGACCTAGTCCCTTGTGACTTTATTCATGCTAACGATCCCTCTTGATTTGAAAGATGGAAAGTTCATAATTTGTCACTGTAATTACTTTTTCCTTTAATGTCCAGACCTACCCTCTTGTGATATTATTCATGTTGACAATCCCTCTTAATTCGAACAAATGGTAAGTTTATCAGTTGTCACTGTAGTTACCTTCCCCTTAACGTCCAAACCAAGCCCCTTTGTGATTTTTTTCTTTTTTTTTACTTTTACTCTCCACCCAAAAAAGACTCGAAAGGGAGTAAGTTTGGATGATAGAATTACAGCGGAAGAAGGGATTTTGAAACGATCTTCACAAAAGGGGTTTGAATACGTATTTAGTCAGTGTATAGAACTCTAACACAAATGTATTGTACATTGTACTTGGAGAGAGTATATTGAAAGAGAAAAATGTGAAAATAAAATAATTTTTGAAAACAAAAACAAAAATTAACATCAGCCCCAGTCCATATTTTGTGCAACCCTCATTTAAATATATTCTAAATTTCATCTGAATTTCAAAAAGATAATTTTCGATGACATATAAAAATATACAAAACTAAAAGAAGATACAAGAAATTAATACTACAGTCATACAAATGTTACACTGTGAAAAAAAAATTTGTTTGCGTGGATTCTTATGTATTGCGCAATGCATATGGTAGTTTTAGTTTAAGTAGAGAGTTTCAAAACTCACGCACATCAACCTTTGTGGTTGAGTTTTAAAGACAGATGAATTATGTAAACAGACAGAATAAATGACAAAAAAGGTTGAACGATTATCTTTATTGTCATGTGTCATACATGGTCAAATCACAGTAAATATTCAAAATGATGTCTGTTTTCCTGGACACACAATCGAGCTCTTTTTACCAGATTAGTCGACGCTTTACGAAGTGTGGGAGAAGTAATGTCCGATATTGCATGAAGGATGTTACTCTTAAGTTCATCAAGCATATGGGATTATTGCTGTAGGCGACATGTTTCAGATATCCCCAAAGCAAAAAGTCCGGAATTGACAAGTTGAGTGAATTCCGGGTCCGGTGCCGATTCCAACTACGTTCAAAACTTCTTATGATGGGGCCCCTGCTGCCATCTAATGCAAAAATCTTAACCATCCCTTTTGGTTTTTAAGCAACAAGAATTACCATGTAGATGTGCACGAGTTTTGAAACTCACTGTAGAAACAATATATTCCACCTTCACTATATTTTCCCTCTTTATCCCTTCCCCCCACCCCTCTTTCGTATTATTTATTTATTTTTATGTTTAAAATGTTCTGATTTTTTATTTGCACTGTTTGTTAAAAGATTTTTATTTTGAATTTTTGCAGCGTATTATAGAATCCCTAAATATATCTGTTGGCTATATCTTGAAATCACTTATGTTGGATACCGTTCCATTTGAATAAAAATATTACATTCGAAAGGTTCGTCACAAAAATCATCTTCTCACGGGCGAAAAAATATTTTCTGGAATTTTGTTACCAAAAATGTGAAATACTCAACTTGGACTTTTCATGTACTTAATAAAAATATTTTAAAATGTGTCTTACTAGTTATTTTGTTTCCAACTATTCCGCTAGCATGTAATATTCTTACACTGCTGATTACATTGTTTCAATAAAACGTCTGTATTCGTATTTATAAACCTTAACAACAAATGAGAATTACAGAATTTTGTGATAAATTAAAATTTGATCTTAAATTGCCAATTGCAAAATCATAGTTTTTACTTGAATAAAACTGCAGAATTCTGTTGCACTAAGTATTTATGCAGTCCTTGTAAAATAAAACAAAAAATCAATTGTAAAAATCAAATTTTTATCAAACAACATGGGTCTCGGCACGCAGACTCACATCGACTCAAATTAAACCATAAAAACAAAGTTTTTAATTGAAATTCTTTTTATGTATTACCAACTTTAGTTTGCATTTGCAACTGATTTAAGCAATTTTGTGCTCATGTCGAGTTTTCATAGTGTTTGACCACTACGAAAACCATCGATTCAGTGACATTGACTAACTTTCTTTGCCTCAAAATTTTATTGAATACATTGTCATTGACAACAAATATGTCAAGTTCCTTCACGATTGGATGATACCAAATGAGTTAATTAACCTTTCAAAGATTTACCCACCTTAAGCAAAAACAGAAAAATAAACAAACTTGAAGTTACTATAAACGATTTAAAAAAAAAGCCCGTTTTAGCAAGTTTGCTCCTTCTAAAGAAATTTGTCGAAAAACAGATAAAATGAAGTAAATAGAAAACAAACATTAATTAATAAAACTTGCATTGCTAATCAGTAATATTTTATACAAACGAGCAAAATACCTACCTCAAAAAGATGCCTTTGGGTAATTTCCAAAATCCAGTGATAATTAAAAAATTAAGAATTTAATAATGTAACCCAAAAAACAAAGTTTTTAATACAAATCCTTTATATGCATTGCCAATTTTTATATTCATTAACACATCGCCGATTCTGTAAACAGCGTGTGCTTGGTGTCTGAATCTAATTTTAAATATTAAAAACATCTCTATCAGCAAAATGTGCAGCAAACTGCGATTCAAAATTTATTTATTAAAAATGGATGTGAATTTATGCCTTCACATCCAAGTATTTTAAATTTATTCTGATTAAAACAATTGTATAATATATTTATGAAACAAATTTTGGCAACCGGAAAGAATTTCTTCAATGGTCGGTTAAATGCTATTTTAACGCGATTGGATAACGGCAAGTTGGTTTATTAGTATTCCATAAAAGCGACCTTTTAGTGACAGTTACAGCCCCAAAATTTGATAGAATGCATTGTCATTAACATCGAATCTATCTGCCAAGTTTCAGCCCGATAGGATGATGACGGCAAAGGGATTAATTAGGCCTGCGCAGATATGTCCGCCATCGACATATCCAGCCACACACCCACGTACATCACAAAATCGAAATTAATGTAATGAATTTAAAGAGGAAATAGTCAAGAAACTTAAAAAGAAATTTAAACAAATGCACTTTATAGCATGAAAAATAGTTTCGAAACAGCATATGCACTTTTTTCTATGCATTTAAACCTTTTTTTTATAATTATTTTTTATTTTCAAAACCTTGCACCATCCTGCTGACACACATGGTTAAAAGTTCGATTTATCTTTCAATATTATTCAAGCCTTATTCAATTTAGAGTATACAATATTTAAAAACATTTTAAATGTTAGGCAAAAAAAAAATCTAACATTGAACCATTTTTATTGAAGTACTCAAGTGATACATTGTGTTTTGGACTCCTGCTTTTTAATATTCCCCCCCCCCCCCCCATTATTTTCATTAAATACATAATTTTAATTCAAATAAATTATAATCTAATTTTATATTTCTGTAATGAAAACTGTCTGAAAGTATGTGTGTGAAAAAGAAGTAAATTGAAAAGGTAGACACAACTTTTTGGTTAAATTTTTTTAAAATTAGACAGAGAATGGCACTGGATTATGAAAATGACTAATATACGTGCATGTTCTTTTTTTCGCATCGCAACCTAAGTGGAAGAATTGGGCAATTTTTCTTTGGGGGTTGTTATTTTCCCCGCTCTCTTTGAAGAAATGCCAGTAATGAAATAACAACATTAACACGTCATCGCCTGCTGCAAAATGTAGTTACCAAACGATAACAAAAATTGCCATATTTATGGCAAAATTGAAATTCGGTCTTTTATCGGCTAACGATCGGAACATATGCTGTTATTCTTTACGACGGATACAGGAAATCCTTTCTCCATATATTGTAAACTTAGAATCCTGTATGTTCGTTCTTGCACCTGATAAGTGTTAAGTTATGATTTTTTAATGCTGAGTTGGGGTTCTGATGAATTATGGTCTTCCTTTGTCGATGCGAGAGCGGCCAAAATAGATGCCATTGCAATACTTCAGATTTCTGAATAAACTTTTTGAATATTTATTGAAAACGAATGGGGAAAGTTGGCTGAATTTTAAAATCCTCTATATCAGTTTTCGCCATTATGAAGCCCGCGGGCCATATCCGCCCCGCAACAACTTAACTTTTTTGCGGCCCGCGGGCTGTACAGAAGAAGAAAAAAAAATATTCTCAGGGTGAAAAAAAATTCTTCGTTTTATCCAAAATTATGTCTTTACTCTCTTGAAATCCAGTTAGTATTCCAAAACTAGATAATTTAATGCATATTTTTGAGAATATTTGTTATTAAATTGCGATACATGCTATGATCATCTTGTTTAGGAACACTAGCTAGATTTAACTTAATTTTAAGTTAGCTTAATTTTAAAATCCGCAATTCAGTATTCGCCATTGACCCCTTGCCTGTGGAATGTATTTGAGAAAACATATTGAGTACCCGCACTGAGTTCGGGCGTCACAGGTAAGGAGTTAAGAGGCCCGCGGGCTATATATGTCCCGCTACAGCTTTTTTACGGTCCACGGACTCCACAGACGAAGAAGAAGAAAATATTCACAGGGTGAAAAAAATTCTTCGTTTTATCTAAAATTATGTTTTTACTCTCTTGAAATCCAGCTAGTGTTCAAAAACAAGATGATCATAGCATGTATCGCAATTTATTAGTAAACATTCTAAAAAATATCCATTATTTCGCAAAAAATATTTTTAATTATCTATTAATTTTTATGGTACGGTTGTTGAATGATATCATTGTTAATTTCTTTTCGTCTCATTAGATTGTTTTATCATGAAAAGTCTTTTAAATCAAAGACTTCTTAGAGAACTTTGTAAAATTGAAATACTTTCAAAGTACTTTTTTATTAACTAACCTCATTCTGATGATATTGTCACTCAAATAGAGTTTAAACTGTAAAATTTGCTTACAGTCATTTTTCCTTTCAATTTATATTTAAATTGAAAGATAGTTTTAAGGAGTAATAGTTGTACACTTTTAGCATAAAGTATAATTTCAAGCAGATTAGATTGGAATAATAGTTTTATATTCAGGGAAAAGACAAAGTATTTTATAAAGACAATGAATAATTTTAAGGTACCCAAAGTCTTTACTGATGCAATTCCAAGAAAGAGAAATAATATAACCCATAAAAACATAGTTTTTAATACAAATCCTTTATATGCATTGCCAATTTTTATGTTCATTAACACAGCGCCGATTCTGTAAACAGCGTGTGCTAGGGGAGTTTGCATCTAATTTTAAATATCAAAAACATTTTTATCAGCAAAATCATTAATCATTTACATTTTTCACTCATTTTAATCATCATTATTTACATATTAATTATTCAAAAACTAATTTTTTTTTAAATTAAAATGAATACTAATTAAAATTTTAAGACTAAAATTCACAGAATGAATTTCTTGTAATTAGTTCAAATGCTGAACCAAAATTATTACGTTTAAAGAGTATCTTGGATGTCATTGTAGAACAAAATTGGAAAATTTTAGCTCTAAATTTATATGGATTTCGGAAATGTCAAAATTAAAGCTTTCCTCTGTTTTCCTAAATAATTTCTTTCTTTCTTGGTCTTTTGAAATTTCATGCAGAATATATTTGTGGAAGTGAAGTTGAACTAAACAGAAATAAACGTGGGGTGTCAATCGGAATCCTGCTGTGTGATTGTCTGAATCGGGGAAATCCGTGGTACACATTAATATTTAGTGTTCACTGTTGCTCTATTTTATAAAATAATGAAATCTACTCATGTTAGTCAGCATTATTAATGTAAAGTCATCATATCCTTAAACACGAGGCCCAACAACTAGTTCTCAACCATTTACGTTGGATCTGTACCCTGGTAAAATATGCAAAAAGGCACAAAATATTAGTTTTTTTCTTCCCTACAATGAAAGAAACACATGCATACAAAAATAAAACAAAAACCTTAGTCATTCTACGAAATATTCAACGGAAATCTAAAATAGAATTCAGTTTCTCAATCATTTTCAAAAGCAATAAATTTCTAAAACATCTTTCTCAATACTGCAGAGACGGTGCTAGGACCTGCTAAAATATCTTATAAGAAGGGATGGTTTAATGACAAATGTAGATTAGCTACTGAGGAGAAAGCAACTCGTATCATCATATGCACCTGAGAAGATTTACTAGAATTTTGTTTGAAAAATACAAATTATGAAGGAGAAGGGGGGAAAATAAACCCTACTAAAAGAAGAAACGGACTATTTCAGGATCTTCTTAAAGATGCTGATCTTCTAACATTAAGTGGCGAAAACAGACCATTCTATAAATCAACTAATGATTGTTGTCAAGACTTTAAATCCAGAATCACTCTCTATAGGGACAGGGATGGTAAAATTCTTAGCAATTATACAGATATTACTAAAAGGTCTATGGTATTTTTTACTAAGCTTCTTAATACTGACCAAATAACAGAACCTTTTCAGGAGGCCTTACGTCTACAGCAGGAGGGCAATTCACCTCTTCCCTCCCTAGAAAAGGTGGGATTGGCTATTAAGAAACTTAAAACGTTGACTGCCAACTACGAGATATTTCGTATGCTGTTTACTTGCCCAGCAACCTACTACGAGTTACCTCGTCTCTTCATTACTTGCCCTATTTGTACAGCTACGACGAAACTCGTAGCATAACAGTGTAAATATGAATAGATGGCCTTAGGAAAGAGAATAATTTTTTATTTTTTTTTTAAATGAACCGAAAATACAATTATACAAAGTTTATTAAAAAAGAAAAAGTTTATACAAGGAAATAATTTTTTATGTTTTCAGATAATATTTTAAAACAGTCTTCTAAGCAAAATGCTAGGTTCTCTTGGCAGATTGGACAGACGTAACGTGTTAAGCGCCATATCCTTGTACCGCAGAATCGTGAAAAATTCCGCGGCAGATAACGTGTTCATACCGACCAACCATCATGGTACCAGTACACTCTCGCCGAGACAAGACGAGCGGGTGCGAGTGGGAGAGGGTACTTGGTGCGCTCGGCTTCTTCTGCCCTGACTCGGCCTATCTCGCCTCGCCTACGCTCGTGCTCTTCTGCGCTCTGTCTGTAGTCGGTTTGTCTGTTCGAGAGGCGAGCGCGTAAATTTACCTCCATTTCAACTGAGACAAAGAAAAAAACTCGCAGCGGCTCGTCTTGTCTCGACGAGAGTGTACTGGTACCATAAAAAACTTTATCAGAAAGCCTTACGAATGCAGCAGGAGGGCAATTCCCCACTTCCCTTCCAAGGGGAAAGGTGGGACTGGCTATTAAAAAACTTAAGCTAAATTAGGCCCATGACCTTATCAAATTCCAGCTGAATTTTTGGTCATTTCATCCATTTCGGCGGGTTGAAGGCATAATGCTCGCCAAACCTTATAGCCTTTTGTTCTCTACAGGGTTGGTCGACTGAGCCAGCGTGCCTTCATGCCGCCAAAATGGATGAATTGCCTATGTGAGATCTACCGTCTAAGTGATGTTAAGTTAAGGTGTAGTTTAGAATAGTATATTTATACTTTTTAGGTAAACTGAGGTTCCCAACGTTTGTTTCATTTAATGTAAATTTAAAACAATCGATACGTTCATTAGTTTAAAGGCATTAAGTGGTATTCTGTAATATACCTTTACACGTTATAATTGAAGAACTTTTTTTCATATTTAAAAATAATAAAAAATTTATTTCTCAACGTCTCGATTTTATGTGTTTTTTTTTATCTAAAGATTGATTTTTAGGTTGGTCATCAGTATAGCAAATGTCATTAACGTCATTCAATCTGCTATTGTGTTTTTTAACTTTTTATATTTCGTTATACAGACAAAAAATATGATTTTACAAGTGTTTTTCTTTTTTTCTTCCTGCATGAGGGGAATACTTTAAATGCAAAAAATAATGTTTTTCAAATATAATGGGATTGAATTTTGAACAAAAATATTTTTTGCAGGTTTTGCAAATACTATTAGGTGTCATTTGTCCATCAGGCACTGCGCCACAAAACACAAGACTATCACTAGCTTGTGATTATAATTTTTTAATAAATCAACTTTTATTTCCCTCTTACTACCAGCACCATATCAATTAAAATAATACTTTAAAAAAATTAAATTAACGTATTTGATACCACACAGGATCCGTGAAACTGGCAGACACTATGGATGGAAGTTATGGGTGCTACAATGGATAACAATGGATGGACAAGACTATGAATGTAACACTCTCACTTCTGACTGTTAATGCAAAAATAAAAAAATATATTAAATATCAGAAAATAATATTTTATACTATTATTAATAATAATTATGTATGGTATTGAGTTAAAATCAACTACAGTTTCTAAATAAAAATTTGAAATTTTTCTGGCTTCATGACTTGAATTATTTTCCTTTAAACTTACGAACAAAAATTTTATACTCCGGAGTATGCAACAGCTACTGCCCTCTGAAAATTATTATTTCAAGGTTCAAGAAAAATAAAATATAGATGCAGTATTTTTGAAATCACACCGTTTAATCCTTGGTTAATCGCGCAGTTGATAAATGTCCCCCACAATCTCAATTTCTCAATAGATGGCAGCACATGATCAAACCCTTCTTACAGTTTTTTCAAGTAATTTTAAAAATATTTTTTAATTTCTACTTTCTTCTGTTCAATAATATTCGTGTTTTTATTTCAAATACCCACTTACTTTGATATTTGGTCACGAATTTAATGGTATGCACGAATATTTGAATTTGGGGGATATTTGTCCTTAAGACAAACCGATCTCTGATTAAAATCACTTTATTCTATATTGATGTATAGTAGAGGGTTTTTTCTACACCACAGCCAACTTAATTGAACTTAGAGATGGTCGTTATCATACATCTGTAATATTTCAAAATACATTATTCGTGACATACAATACGATTGCTTTGAAAATAAGATATTTAACTGTAATAAAGAAAATGATTCGAAAGTAAGACACATATTTGTAAGTTTTAATCTTGTTATCAATAAAATACTAAATAGGTTTTTATAAAAAAAAAAAATCTACATCATATTATTAATCTTGAATATGTTTATCATCTTAGATTAGAAAATTGTCGTTTCTCTCATTCAAAAGTTTGAATCTGTTTTAGAAACTTATATGGGATTTTTAAATGTATCACCCACTTTTTGGGAAGCAAGGATTTCTTATAAACATGTCAAACATAGATTTAAAAAAAATTTCGTATTGTAAATTATACTATAAAGAGAACTAAAGTTAGTTAAAAAAAGTTCAAAGAACTCTTTTAATTAAAAAAAAAAAAATTGCGTTTTGTGACGTGTAACAGTATGCAAACAATAAACTAGTATACACAAAAACATCTTTAAAAATACTCAAATTTTTTTGTATGAACGTTATATTACCTTTGTTTGTTTAACTGTATCAATATTTTGCATCTTTCTTCTTTATTTAAGGAAATAATTTTTTTTTGCTATTTTCGTTAATTTTTGCCAATTCTCAGTAAATTTTTAGCATTTTCAGTATCAATGTGGCAGGGGTTGGTATTAACTTATTATAATAAAACTTAACTCAGTCAAAATCGGTCAAAAGAAAAAAATTTCGGGTGTGAGCAATCGAATGCGAAGAAATTTTAATTTTTGTCATCTTTTTACAATTTCAGGTTCGTTGCGACACGGGTTACTATTTATTTATCGAAATAAAGTTTGGCACACTATCAAAACAGGTCCAAAGGGGAAAAATGAGGGGGGGGGGGAGAGAATTAAAATCGGATCAAATTTCATTTTTGACCCCACATAAGGACCACCCTACTATTCACCCATTCTATTTAAAGTACTTTTTCCTTATAACAGATGTCGTCACCAACAGATCCTGATTATTAAACTTGTGAGAGGTCTCTGGCTTATTTCACAATGGATTCTCACAATGCAAAAAAAAATAATTATTATAATTAATTTCATAATTGGTTCCTTTTCTAAATGCGTCGTTTCCTAAATCATAAATTGCTTGAAAATATGCAAATTTTGGACAAAACTAAATGTGCCACTTTTGAATTTTTACTCATAACATTTTGAAGCACATTATTTGAAATAGTTAATCCATTCATCCATTCTATTTAAGGTACTTTTTCTACACAACAGATGTCGCTACCAACAGATCCATTAAACTCGTGGGAGGATTGTGTCTTGCTTATTTCACAATGGACTCTGTGCCCTGCTTCTACAGCACAAAAAAAAAAAAAAAAAAAAAAAAAAAACTTTACTAGGCAAAAAAATATATTTAAAAAAAACCTTTATAATTAATTTCAAAAATGATTATAGTGCCTTTTTTCTAAATGCTTCGTTTCCCAAATCAATAAATTGCTTCAAAATATGAAATTTTTGAACAAAACCATAAGTCGCACTTTTGTTTTTTCACACTTAACATTTTGACACACATTATTTTAAATAGTTAACTTCAAAAATAAAAATTATCACGTATTCTAATATTGTGTTCTTTTATTAAAGGATCGCCCCCCCCCCCCCGGTTAAAAATACAAATTAGTTTCTTCAAAATATTGCATTTTTTAACAAAAACAACAACAAATGTAACACTTTTCATTTTATATGCATTACATTTTGCCGCACGTGAATGATAATTGCTATTAAAAAAAAAAAAAATTTCAAATATTATGGGTTTTTTTTTAGGGGGAGGTGGGAAGATAATCTCACTATCAAAGGCAGAAAACAAAACTCGTATTATCCTATATCTGTGCAATTAATTCTAGATATTCCTAAAACAATACGAAGGGGACAAAATGCTTCAAAATGGGAATATTTCCCGAAAAATAAAAAGTATGAAAATAAAAAATTATGACTTTATTTCAAATACTACTTTTTTTTATAAGAGATGGCGCCACCAACAAGTCACTGATGAAAAAAATAATAATCAAAAGATAGTGTTTACGTCCTTTTTAAATCCTTTATATTAACTTCGATTTTGTGTGTCGATGGCGGCGGAATCTGCTGAGGCCTAATTAAACCCCTTGCCGTCATCCAATCGGGCTGAAACTTGGCAGATAACCTTGGCAGCATTGAACCGACCATTGTCGAAACTCTTTCCTGTTGCGAATTTTTTTTTAAATAAATAAGTAATAAAATTGTTTTAATAAGAATAAATTAAAGATATTTGGATGTGAATGTGAGTGTGACGTGCATTTTTAATAAATAAATTTTGAAACGTAATTTACCGCACATTTTGCTGATAGAAACATTTTTGATATTTAAAATTAGATGCAAACACCAAGCACACGCTGTTTACAGAATCGGCGCTGTGTTAATATATATAAAAATTAAAAACTTTGTTTTTATGAGTTATGTTATTTACTGGTTAACTATAGATTTATTGCTTCAAAAATTAAATTTTCACAACAAAATGTTTAATTTTGAATTTCATAGTCATTGTTAACTGAAAAAACAGAACTAGTTACTTAGTTCAACTACTTTTTCAAAAGACACAGCATAGATTAATCCTGAAACCTCGTTATTTATCTCGACTTGATGAGAAGGTTGTAAAATTCCCTGATAAAAATTGCATGTTCTTATAAAATATTTAATATTCGTATTTTCTAATTATGTTTCATCAGCTAAAATATAAAGAGACCCCCTTCCTCCCATTTATAAATAAACACAAATGCAACTTATATTTTTTTCAAGAGAAACATTGAAAAAAAATCAGCTTTCAAGCTCAAATTTCAATAGTCAAAACATGAAGAAGGGCTCTAAGCTTAAATAACTCAAAACTTATCTTTTTAAATGAATTGAAGTTGAATTTTCTTAAATTTTCTCAGGTGTCTATACTTTGTTTGTTTTTCTTTGTACTTATAAATTGAATTGAATAATTTATTTTATTTATCTTCCTGCTAACAACAGACGATCTGACATGCAGAATAAGTAGCATTAAAATTGATTTGCGTGTTGTTGAAGCTATTCATTTAGCGGATTGGGTATTTGGAAATTTGAATGTCTTTTCTAAACATTCGGAGAACCACTTTATGCTATATGGAAGCGGTTCCCAACCCATGTGCAGCGGCCCACAAGTGGGCCGCGCGTACGCGAGTAGAGTGGTACTGGGCCTTGGCGGCCGTGGACGCTAGTCGTAAATATAAACCACGATAAATATTATAGAAGCTTCAGAGGTAGATAGGAACAATCGAGTCCCTCGATTGTTAGCAACAACCGAATTATTCGATTGTATTCTTTGATGGTGTAACGAGTGAATAATGCATGAATTCAATAGCATAGCCAAAACTATCCTATTTTAATCCAGATATTGACTCTCTCATGAAGGACAAAAAATATCAAAAATCCCATTGATTTTTTTTTTCCTAAAACTTTGACCACTTGTTTCTTAGTTTTCTTACAGTTGTGATAACAAAAGAGAAAAAAAAGTTATTTTCTTTATAAAAGAAGTATTGTTTAATCCTTCTTGTATAGTATTTTTTATTAATTACTGAAGCACGCATACACATATTCAATTAGCTAGTGAGCGGCAAAGATTTTTTTTTTTTTTACAAAATAGGTAGTCCGCACAACTAAAAAGGTTGGGAACCGCTGCTATATGGTATTTCCCACATTATATTTGTGAGATTTTATTACAGTAAGGGAAAAATACATAAAAACAAGAGATTTTTTTACAAATCTAGAACCAACTGAAAATAATATTGGGAGCTTTTTGACTCTGAATGTAGAATAACAATTATTCAAACTTTCATTAAATTCTGAGGATACAGAGGTGTCCCGTGGTCAAAAATGGTAGTACAGACGAAACATGCGAATTCCCCAAAACACCTCCACCACACTTTCTACAATCATATATACAATCACACATGAACTTTTTTCTTTTTAAATTATCCTTTTAAAAAACGGATTTTTTGGACTTAAAAGTACATAATAAGTAATGACGTTTACATGAAAAAAAAATTCAGTTTTATTCATAAATTAAGTAACTAATTAACATTTAGCTCATTATAATTAAATGGACCAAGAAAAGCAATTATGGTTGAAAATTGTTCGTAATATCATTCTTAATATTATGAACCTCCATCTAGTTTCTAGAAAACATATTTTATCTAATATAATTTTTTTTAACATTGGAAGTAGAAAAAATAGTAATTTTTCTAAAAACTTTTGCATTTAAAAATCTAGCAAAATTCATTTTCTTTTCCAACACATTTGACTGAAGTTAAAAAGATTTAATAGTTAATGCAGATTTGAATTATCAAATCATTTTTCAAAAAGATTATATCAATTTTCAGTTATCTCTGTTTAAATGAAATTTCACGTGCTAAAAACACAATTTTTTTAAAAGGGTAAATAATCAAATATATAAGGGTTTAAAATACTCAAATTTATTTTGACAACAAATTTTAAAAACGGATTTTTTGTACTTAAAAGTACATAATTAGCAATGATGTTAAGATGAAAAAAATTTCAGTTTTATTCAAAATTGAATGAACTAATTAACATTTAACTCGTTTATAATTAGCATATTTTTGAACAATTAACTCGAGTTTTATGGGGTTAAGAAAAGAAATTATGGTTGGAAAATGTTCGTAATATTATTCTTAATGTTTTGAACTTGCTAGTTTATAGAATATATAGTTTTTTTTAATAGCACATTTTTAACAATGAAAGTAGAAAAAATCGCAATTTTTCTAAAAACTTATGCATTGAAAAATCTAGCAAAATTCATTTTTTTCCCCAATCAATTTGACTGAGATTCAAAGCATATAATAGTTAATGCAGATTTTAATTCTCAAATAATTTTTCAAAAAGATTATATCAAACTTCAGTTATCATTGTTTAAATGAAGTTTTACGTGCCAGAAACACGATTTTTTAGATAAGTTTAAAATATTCAGATTTATTTTCAGAACAAAATAGTACTTGAAACTAATAAAATAACTATCTAGTCTTCATATGATACCATTACCTTGCAAAAATTCCATCTAGATATTATTCCAAAGCAGAAAAACTATAAACACATTTGACCTATTTTGGTGATATTTCAAATGTATACACCACAAAAAAAATGAACGCAAATTCTTTAATACTCAAATCGAAGTTTCGTTTCAATTTGTACAAAATACTAACATTCATAACATAACATCATAAAATAAAAATAATTAATCAATTCATGCTGTATAGTTTTGATTTAAAAAAAAAAAATATCCCTCGTTTTGGCCTCCAAATGTAAGATCTTGTTTATTTAAAGACAATACTGCTTTGATGAGTAATTGCATGAAGCGTCTTATCAGAGAGCTGCCATTTTCTTTAATCCACCATATCCAGCACAATCAAACATGGCCAACAAAACAATGTTTAGAAATAAACACGGAAAAGTTCATACCTTGCTTTTGCTATAATGTAGGGTTGGAACAAGCCCCTCAATGTTTCAAAATGGCAGTCGATTTTTAGCGATCGTTTTGTTGCGAATCGATACGATACTTTTAATAGTAATCGTTATGAAGATCAGTTTCAAATTCTGAAGAGCCAGGCAATTAGGCAATTGAGATAATGGCTGATGGATGCTTTGATTTACGTTGCTGGTTTTCTACAGGCTGTTCAAAAGACTCAATTCAGTCAGTATTAGGACTTAAGTGGAATCGTGAGACAGATGAAATATCATGTGTTTCCCCCAAAATTGTTGACCTAACTCTATCACCATCTAAAAGAATCTTACTTTCAATAGTAAACAGTGTATATGACCCAATAGTATTTTCTTGCCCTGCAATGCCGATTCCAAAATTGATTCTGCAAGAAGCTTGGAGGAGGAAATTGAGTTGGGACGGAAGAACTTCCTGAGGATCTTATAGTGAGATTTCGTAGTTGGGAAAGACATTTTGGTCTGATTGAACAATGCTCTATTCCAAGAAGTATGTTTAGAGGAAAACTGGATGATGCAACTTTGCACATTTTTTCAGATGCATCGGGGTTTGCTTATGCTTGTTGTGCATTCTTGCGACGTGAAGACCAAGAAGAAGTTTTCGTAAATTTAGTGGCTACAAAATCCAGAGTGATGCCAATGAACCGTCCAACGATTCCCAGAGCGGAATTATTAGGAGCTGCCATCGCTGCTCGGTTATATAAGTCTATTCTAGAATTTCTGAAGTTGCCTCTTAGAATTTTTTTTTTGGAGTGACTCAATGGTTGTGTTAGCATGGATTAAGAAACAAGAACCCTGGAATACCTTTGTCGGTAATAGAGTAAAGGAAATAAGAGCGCTGACAGATATCAACTCATGGAGATATATACCAGGGGAATTTAACCCTGCAGATTTGCCATCTCGTTCCTGCAACTGGTACGACCTTTTCAAACAGAAATGGTGAGAAGGCCCTTTGTGGTTGCGAGAAGATGAAGCATCATGGACGATAACGAATTTGTCGTGTCCGGAGGAAGCGTTGAAAGAACGCAAGAAGATCGTGACGAGCGCAGCAAGTGTAGGAGAAAGAAATTGTTAGTCAAAGATTGTTATACTTCTCGAAATACTCAATGATAGTAAGGATGGTTGCATGGATTTTCCGTTTCTGTGTCAACTCTCGTAAAGTTCAAGAGAAGATTGAAGGACCAGTAACCAGTGAAGAATTTCAAAGTGCTGAACTATGTCTAATAAAGATGATTCAGAGCGAGTGGTCAGAGGATATTAGGAAGAAGTATGAAACTTCAATGAAATTTTATGAGGACGAAGGTGTACTGAGGGTTAGAACTCGCCTTGTATTTGGTGAAGATGACGAAGACTTTCAATGACCAATTGTTTAACCTGATCATCCAATAACTCGACGTTTAATTGAGTATACGCATAAGACCCTAAATCATGCTGGTGTACAGACTATACTGGGACATTTGAGAGAAAGATTTTGGATCCCCAGAGGACGGAGAATTATCAGGGAAGTGATTTCTATGTGTATTGCCTGTAAAAGGCATTCCATGAAACATGCGACAACCAATGGCGGATCCAGCCAGGGGGCGCGGGGGGCGCGCGTCCCCTCCTCAGGTGGAGTCTTTTTTTTACAATTTACAGAAATAAATAAATAATAATAATAAATATATTTTTTTTCCCAAGTTTTTTTCAATAAGTTCACGCAACAATTATATTTTAACCTTCATCTAATTTCCGAAAAGAGTAACAAAAAAAGCTTATTTTTGTACCAAGGTTCTATTTATAGCCTTCTCTCTTCCCATTCAAACGGATGTTGGAAGACTGTACAAGTATTTAAACCTCCACCCTCTTGACTTTGAAGATATCTTGGACCTCTGATACCCGATCCCTTTTCTGTCGAGTGGGGGGAAGAGATTTTGTCTCATATGCGTAATGTCCAACGCCAACCATGGGAAAAAAAAAAGTAATGAGAGGTTGACTATTTGGGTTACCCCCGGAAATGGTCACCCCCATTCAACTGGACATGGTAATAGGCTAAACTTAACCTTCCTCTTCCTTTCTTTCAAAAGTTTTATTTATTAACTGCATAAGGAACTCGTCCAGCTCTAATTTCTGCTTCGGCTTGTAAATAAGCGTCATATTTGAATTTCGATTAACAAACCTCTCTTGCACCACACTTTAAAGATATGCCAATTGCTTTTTTACATAAAATAGACTTATAAACAATTTTGTAAGAAGTATTATCTGTGTAAAGCACTACAGCAGCAGAATTAATTATTTAAAAAAATTTCGCTTTCAACCCCCTGTACAAAATTAAACGAATGAAATAATAAAATAAATGTGTATGTTTTTTACGATAATTTGAAAAGTTTTGTACGTGCTTCAATTTTTTTTTTTTTTTTTTTTTTTTTTTTTTTTTTTTTGGTATTGCAGAAGTAATGCAAGAAATATTACACTTTATAAGTTTATAAGACTTACGGCATAATATATATACATACTTTTAGAGAAGGCTAAGATTACTCTAATTTTATTCTAAGCCTATTCTTCCAAAACATATTTTTTATGAAACTTCTGATTCTTGTTCAAAAGTTTCGTGAAAGAAGTAAAATGATATTGCAACTCAAAAGGAAGTTCTTAAAAATTTTTAAATACAATTATTCTCCTACAATCTCTCTCTTCCAGTTATAATTGAAGAATTGGAGCAAAATATTTCAGTATGCGATATTTTTTTAATTTGTCACGGATTGATATAATTTACCTGTTTTGTTTTCATTATTTAAAAAAAATGCCCAGTTTTGCAATTATTTAAAAAAAAACGCCCCTGAAACGGTGAAAATTGTGATATATTTTTCAATAAACACTGCATTATCCTTTCTTTTAAGTGCAACAGAGCAGAAACAGTCGTTGATGGGCGTTCGAATTCTCATTTCTACGGAGGTGGGAATGATTAGAACACCTTTAAAGGCATTTTTATAGCGATTTTAATCAAAATCGTTAAAACCATTTTTTGGTAATCGCTGAAAAACGTAATTCTTTCAATATCAGCTACTTAATGCACATGTGCAATTTTAACGAAAACCATAATGCCAAGTCCAATTTCCATCAATAACCTGTGCATAAAAATTGAACATCACAGGTCAATCCGTTTTGGGAGTTATGCTGATAACTAACAGGCACAAACATTTTTTTGAACTCATCACGTTCCAAAACGTGTAGAAATGCAATAAAATAGATTTTTTTTTTTACCGAATTCAATACTTTTATACCATACTGGTAAATGAAAGTAAAAAAAAAAAAAATGGATGTGTAAAATCACACCAAATATATATATTAGTGCTGGTAAAATAGTACCTAAGACTATAAGAAAAACAAAAAAATTGGTTCGTTGATCAAACTTGACAAAAATGTTTGATATTTGTCATGAAAAGGAATATTCAAATGAGTCCATAAAATATCTAGCAAAGAAGAGGTTTTTTTGGGGGAGAAGGGGGGGGGGGGGGTCAGGGGGTTTTGTGGCTGAAAAATTAATTTTGGAGCAATCTAGGCATGTGACACATGTTTTTAGAGTACTTTTTTTTATGCTGAATCGAAATGAAAAAAAGCAAAACGATATAACTAATCTAAAAAAAGTTACAGTTCTTTTTTATAAACGAAAACACAAGTAAAATCCAAGGAAAGGTAAAATACGACATTAAAAAATAAAAAATTGGTCCGTTAATGAAACTTTGCAAAAACGTTTTATTTGTCATGAGTATAAAGAAACAAAGGAGTTCATAAAAATATCTAGCATAAAAAGGTGTTTTTTTAGGAGTGGGAGGGGGGAGTTTTTTTGTTTTTTTTCAAACTGAAAAGTTATTTTGGTATAACCTGGGCATTTCACCTTACGCTAAGATAGCGAGTCAGAAAAGTGACGAAAAAAAAAGGGGGGGGGGGGATGGTCAATCAATGGATACGGATTATCTTGAAGTATATTTCTAGAACACTGCATAATTTTTTTTTTAAAACTTTTTTTAAATATTCGATTTCATCCTGGCTAAGGCACAGGTGTTGCGCCCCCCCCCCCCCCTTAGGAAAATCCTAGATCCGCCACTGGCGACAACAGAGTGTTCGCCATTATATATTTCATGTGTTCGGTATTATATATTTCAGTTTAATTATTACTCGCCAATATTTTGTAATTATAGTTTCTCATACCAGTTATTGTAACATCACTGGCTCTCGCAATCATCCCCCTTTGGTCTACTTTCATATGTTCATTAAGTTTTGTCTTGATTAAAATCAATACAAAAGGTGGAAGTGTTGCGAATCGATACGGTACTTTTAATCGTAATCGTTACGAATATCTGTTCTTATAATAAAGGCGAAAAGATGGTTGTTTGCTTGTAACTAAGATTTAAACATTTTATTTACATAGTTAATTTGTAAATTTGGCCTCTTATTTTTATATTGAGGCCTCGTTCGTAAAGCGAAACACGTTTATTTTCCATTCCCCTACCTTTTTCACTTTCACTCAAACTGATTTTCAAGCAGACTCTTCGAATTCTCAAGGGTAGCCGAAGTTAGAAAAACTTTCTGATCGGCAGCGCCGCTATATATTACGTCGAGGGAAGGCTCTATTTTTTCCATTGGTTACCATGGCAACGTCACTGATATACCTGTACATACTCATTATTTTATTTGAGCAACCACGTTTTAATTTAGATGGTATTTGGGTTGTAGTCCACACCTCCATGACATGTATAGTTGTTGAATGACAAGCATTTTCTAATGCTTTGCTTCAAAATCTTCTTAAAATGAAAAAAATAAACATGGTTTCTCTTTTTGATGGAAGTTTTCTATGATTCAGTGAGGATGATATTTGGCCTATAAGCCATATCATGTTTTTTTTTCTTGTCTTGTAGTAAGTTTTATTACAGAAGACCCTGATGAAATTTATGATTTAGAAAGTTAGTAGATAATTTAAACTAATGTCAGTCACAAACAGTGTGTAAGATTAAAATACATCAGTATGACACCAGTTTCAAAGAACAGCTGCTGATTAAAATAATTAGTAAGCAAAGAAAAACCACATGCAGTTGCATTAGAAGTAAGTAAAGTAATGATTGGTAAAGCCCACCAATTAATGAAATATTTTCAAAATATCAACTTTAGTATTTTTCAAATTTTAGTTCCTAAGTTCAAATTGATAAGTTAATACTAAATTGATAAGAGTTACTCGGACTAAAATCAATAAATTAAGCTACTTGAAGCAAATATATATAATGATTCAAGAACTACTGGCTCAACAATTAAATATTTTAATACATGAAACACATTAGGCAATACTTGCGTAATGTTAAATTTGTCAGATTTTGCATCTTTTATTTTTTTTTGATTTATCAACCTCTGAATGTCATATGATTTTAATGAAAAAAATTTTGAATTTTTTTCTCATCAAATGGAACAAAATGAAAGGGTGTCCGGTAAAAAATTAACACCTTCAAAAATAAGGCACACCCTAATATATATATAATATGTTACTGTTTTTTTTTCCGAGGTAAAAACTGTTACTTGTAATAAAGATTACTTGTACTATATACCCGATATTTCTTAAAAGCTAAAATACATTTTGAGGAAGAGGATATGTCCCCATTTCCCCCTCCAAGGCAATGTGCCTATAATATATAATATTTTAATTTGATACTTCTTTTTCTAAGGTACAACTTTTACTTGTGACAAGACATCCCTATTTTCTTAAAAGTTAAAATATATGTTCGGGGATGAGGGGTGGGGGATATATCCCCATATACTCCCTCTGGCTATGGGACTGTACTTTGTGTCAAATTTTCTAGGTGAGGTCATCATTATGCAACACCATCATTACATTACAGTCCAATTACATCACAGTTAGTACTTGCCTGTAATCACGCATCATGTCCTGCTGATTAGGTTTTAGCTGCACATTTGATTTGTTGGTTGCCAGTAAAAAAAATAGCCGAGATGAATATTTTGCAACATCACAATGCACTTAGATGATTAGATTTGAAGACAAATTTGAAGTTCAATTTTTACTAATTTCAACAGCAACTCAACTTATTGAATCTTTATAATGTATTTTCCTCACAATTTTTGAAATAAAAAAATGCAATAATAAAATTTATAAATTAGAAGCATGTACTATTTTTAAGGATAACTTTAAAAACTGTTTTCTAAAGAATTTTTTTGGATTCAATAGTTTTAAAATGATTTTGAAGAGTTGGATGACATTTAAATTCCAATGAGTGATTCTTCTATATGAAAATTATTTGTTTTTAGGTTTATGCCTTCAATTCTTTCAGAAGTCTCTTTTTGAAGTTCTATTGACTCGATTGCACTCTTTATTCTTGTTATCCATTTCATTTTGTGATTGTTGGAGAAATGCTATTTTATCTTAATTTTCTATCATATATTTAGGCTGCCTTTAGTACTTAATGTAACGTGATGAATTTTTTTTCGTGTGTATCAATATAAATTTAGTTTAACTGTACAATATCAGCTCATAGTTTATTTTTCCTGTTGCTCTGAACAAAAATCAAACATGAATAAAATTTAGATATATTTATACATCAATATTTAAATGGCTTTCATAATTGTGTATTGAATTGATCAAACAAAATTATTATTTCAACCATTCTCCCCACCGCAATCCTAGATAGCAACTGACTAAAGAAAAACTATTATTTTGCATGTTGAACCATATTTAAAGAAGATTATTCATACAGAGCATGTTATTGTGAAAAGTAATATGAAAATTATAAGTCAAAATTATTCCTTTCCAGTAAATACACAAGCATGAAATAATAATTATTGGAATTAATCTCCAAGGATACATTATCTAAAATTCTAATTTTAAAAAGAAACAAAGCAATTCCCCAAAATTTCTTTGTATATCTGTAATCTGATATGTACGTAAAAATAAATAGTTCAAAAGCAAAAAACAATACCCATAAATGAAAAGAAATTTAATGCTTCAGAATATTAAATCAATTACACATATTAAGTAACTAATACAAAATAAGCAACCATACATGATAAACAAAGTATGTAACATTGAGAATATACGGTTTTGCATGATTTTAACAACATTAAAAAATTAGTTTTTCCCTTGCTTCCCATCCTTAAGCAAAACAAAAAGGTTTTTTTTCCAATAAGCTATTTCAGATAAAAAATCATTCTAGAATTAATTCAAGTTATATTCTTTGCAGAATAAATTACACATCCACAAATTTAAAGAAAAAACACTTTCAGATAAAATACCCACAGAACTTCATAAGAGAGCAAAATTCAAATCAACATTTTCTAACATGGCAAAAAAAAAAAGAACAACCTTAACCTGCAAAAGCAAACATAAATCAAGCAGTAACGAATCGTTCAATATTTCCAACTAATTGCAATTCAGAAAAAATTGAAGACATTTAATAAAACAACAATATCACATCAATACCTTACATGAATGAGCATTTGCTGTACTTGACACAGAAAAAAAAATCTACATCTACTATGCATTTAAATTTACGCAAGCAAAAATTGTTTGAAACGCATCAAGATATGCTCATTTCTACAAAAACATGAATTTATGCACACATATATGTTAAACAAATCAAATAAGAAATGTGTACAAATTAATATGTTGGATTATAAATAGTTGATGCACTTTTTAAATGGAAAATTATCAACTATTTAAAATATATATAGATACTAATTTAAAATTAGTAAATCATATAAAATTGAGAACTTAAGGTTTAATCCACATTTCTGTTGAAATTTCAACAATGCAAGCCTGTTTAAAGTTTTAACAAACAAGTAAAAAGGGGAGAATTAGTTCACACCAACGGTGGATTCAGAAATTAGTTCTAATCTATACCATGACACTTATTGAGAAGACCTGTGATTGTACATTCCCTCACCATATTCTAAGGTTCCCAATCCAATTCTAAATGTTCACCCTCAGGACAGATACAAGGAAATACTGGTGGTGGTGGTGGAATGTTAACAGAATGGTAATAATCTACCAAAGGTCTGATAGCCAAGAGACTCAACGCCATGGGCTGTGTTTCTAATAAATCACAATACCCCTTTGTTTGTATTTCCTGCCTTACACTCAGTTGTATTGCCTGAGCCCTTTCTGAATGGTTAAATAGTTTCATATGTTCAATGCCAGCAAGATTTTGGGCAAACATAGGTATTTTGTAAATATCCAACATATCTCTATTGTTAAATTTATTTATGATGGCCTGAGAACAAGCGCTTTCATCTTGCAGTAAGCCTGCTTTCAATGCATCCTTTTCCAATATTTTTTTATATTCAGGAGGTCTAATATATCCCCCATGTTCAATAAATAATTTAACTATTTTTACAATAATTTGTTGTTTTTGATCAGAAGTAAGAGTAAGTCCAGTGTCCATGTCAATGTCACTTTCATCTTCCAGTTCAAAATACTCTTCCATAAGAAGTTCAGTATATGGAAGAGCACCCATTTTATTTTCTACAAAAGGATCAGCACCTGATTCAAGTAAATATTGAACCATTTTTACTTTGAAAAACACGCAAGCAACGTGTAAAGGTGAGGATGTACTTACAGAAGTATTCTCATTAATATGGTATGTCATGGCATTGATATCCAATCCTTTTTCCAGAAGCACTTTTGCAACATCTAGCCACCCATTTTCTGCAGCAAAATGCAGCAAAGACCAATTATCTTCATCAAGGCAATAGATATTTGCACCTGCATTCATAAGTAACTCAACCGCCTCTTTTCGTTGCAATGACATTGCAAACATCAGAGGTGTTTGACCCTCCCAGCCCTTAAGTTCAATATCAGCTCCTTTACTCACAAGGAGCTTTACTAGATCCAAATTGTAACTTCGGAGAGAGGGGCCTTTTATAGCATGATGCAAGGGTGAATGCCTGGACCTATCACTAAAGTTAATTTCCACATTATAATTAAGAAGTACTTCTACAACCTCCCTTTGTATGAAATCAATTGCCACCATTAAAGGTGATTCTCCACTTCCTCCCTTAACATTAAGGTTGGCCCCTTTAGTCACAAGAAAGTGTATAGTCTGTACCCATCCGTATCGTGCAGCATGATGCATTAATGACCATTTACGGAATAAACCCAAATTTCCAGAAAAGCTACTACAGCAATAAATATTAACACAGGTATCACATGTATAAATATTTGCTCCTTGATCAATAAGGAGTTCAACAATACCTTGATGCGATTCAAAAGAAGCCAGTAATAAAGGCGTGGAGCCATTTTTAGATCTGACATTTAAATCAGCACCATTATTAACAAGGAGATGCACCATCCTAATATCTCCACGTTCTGCAGCATGATGAAGCGGAGTACGTTCCGAATCATCTCTGCAGTTCACATTTGCTCCTTTTTTCAAAAACATATCCGCAGTATTATAGTGTGAATGCAAAGTAGCCACCAGCAACGGGGTATGACCTTCACATGTTTCAGCCTCTAAATCATCTCCTTCATTTATTTCAATTATCGTTCCATCCAGTGCTGCATCATGCAATTTAGTCCAATCAGTCATGGTTCTGAAAACATAGATTAGATATATTTTTTAGAAAATAATGGTAGTGAATGTTGACCCCATAACAAATCTCAAGAAACAAACCAGCACTTGTTTTTGATTGGAAGATTTTAAGCACAATTTTTAGTGCAGTTAGTGAAAACAGTGTGAATATGAAATCTCTAGAAAATATATACAAACAGATAATATACGAGTTATAAACATCATTTGAATCAGGTGGCTAGGACACATCTTTATATCGGAAAAAACATGGCTCTTCACTAAAAAACTAACATTTCCTAATCATATCACTGCCCTTTTAGTTCAACCCTGGGAGCTTCAAGACATACTTGTTAAATACCAGCTGAACTCTGCTGCAGCTACTAGGGATCTAATTTCTTCAATGGGGGGATGAGATGGATGCACTTTAGGCATTCTAAGATGGTACAGAACAGTGGCTATATCTTCTGTTCTAAAAGTTGCAAAATATTGCGGTTTGCACCAAAGTAATTTGTTTGTGATTCTTTTATCAATCAGGTACTAACTTTTTTTCTTAGAGGGGCTGTTTACTAAGTAAATTTAACTCTAGCTTTGAAAATTTCAATACAAACCAATCTTTTTTTACTTTTTCATTCAATCTAGAATACTTCTTTTACCCTAAATATAAAATTTCAGTTCATTATGCTGGAAAACACATCACTTATTAGTGAAGGGTGGATTTAGATATGGAGAAATGTATTTATAAGATCTAAAAAATTAAAGCGGGAGAAGCAAACGGAAGCATGTTTCTGGGCATTACAGGAATTAAACTAAAATTACTTGGAAACTATTTAGATTTATTGGATCATGTATAACAAGATGCTAATTCAAAATAAGTAAAGTAACTCAATCAGAAATTAATTGTAATGTAATATTAATGTTGTTATGAATGTATGAAGGAAAATTTTTTATGAAATGAATAAAACTTATAGTATGTTTTTCAATATAACAAAGCAATGCTTATAAATACAAACTTGTTAAATCACTATATTATCTGACATTGATGAAACATTTTATATAAATTTAATTACGTTGTTATGAATGTTCAGTATGTGTGTTAAATAACTGTCTAATGTGTGTGTTTTTGGGAAATGTTCACAAGTTTGCCTGTGACCCATAAGGTTAAGTTTTGTGTAATCTTATAATAGTTTCTAACACAAATTGGTAACATAGTTATTTTTTCATGGCACAAAAAGATCTAAAGAAAGAGCTGCAGCAAAATATCCTAACACCTAAACTATTTTAATAGCCTGATTCCAAGGAAGAGGACCTTAGAATAGTCTTTTAAAAGGAACTTCTTTGAATTTTAAGTATTGAATGAAAGAAGCCTCGAATTGAGAATTACAGAAACACAAAATTCCCATTGTGTGTAATTATTTTTTAAAGCAGAAATTATGTAATGCTAAAGCTGGGAATTGAACCAGAGTTGTCTCACATGTTAGGCACATGTGTTTGGCTCTAATCCAGGAGTTGAATAGAGCAGTTGCATCTCTTCTCCCATATGATTTCCTTCAACGATCTTAGTTGACAGATTCCGAAAGCAAGCAACAGATTTTTTTACTAAGAAGAGGGACTTGCTTGGTCATTTTACAGTGTATAATCTAAAACAATTGTAAAAGCATCATAATTTTACTGAGTACTGAACTGTGAAGAGAAAGGAGAACCATTTTTTTCTTTCTTTTTTCGAAAAAGAATACAGAAATATCAATTGAGTGCAGAAAGAAATCATAGAAAATCCACAATGTGGTATGAAAAAGTGATGGAATATGTCTACCGATGTGCTAGCAAACCATTGCTGGATGCCAGTTCGAAAAAGTAATGTGGTTGCAACTTTAAGATGCTTACCTATGGTAAGGGAGTTCAGATCTGGCCTGAGCTAAGATGTTGGAGTACTGCTAATCATTGAAAGGGACCTTGAGACAATTGATATTAAGTTGGTCGTCCACTGGAGCTAGAAAGCAAGAAAAGATGGATTTTTAGATTGAAATGCATGACGCCAGGTGATTGAAATTTTCTTCTATCATTCAATTGCTCTGGGAGACAATCATGGAGCAAGAAACATCTTAAGGGTAGGTACAAAATGCAATTTTGGGGGGAACTTGTCTGTCATAATCGTTCAACTACAGTTTTTGTTTGCCGATCTCCTGCAATCACTGTTTAAACAACAATGTGAAGGATATGTATTAAAAAAACAGCAAGTCATAATTAAACTCTTACACTTTGTATAATAAAAAATTAACCATAACAAGTGTTTTAGGATAACAGTTATTAGTTCAAATATATTTAATTTAAGATGGAAACTGTTTTAATTTAAGCAATTTAGATATACAAATAAGAAATTGCTTATAAAAATGATGTGGTCAAAATTTGCGCTCAACAAGAATAAATAGAATGGAAAATATTTTATAACTGAAAATTATTCATTTTTTGTTTCTAACAAGAAAATTCGATAAAAAAATGGTGCTAGTCTGTGTTTTGTACATTGTCGTTCAATGTAAAATCAAATAAAGTAATTTTGTTTTAACCCTTTAAATCTCACGAAGTCAGCCTTGTAGGTTTCACAAAAACCCAATGACTTTCCATTTGAAAAAACTGGAAATGAACTCGCACAACTCGTTCTCCTGTGGGCCACACCTGGGTTTCCTGTGGGGGGTTACTGTCGACCATTAAAAGATCATTACTAAATGTCTACAACTTGCAATGGGTTTGTGCGTTGGGTCATCTATTTGGTATGTCAGAGCATTTAGTTGGCATCTTATCAATGAATGAAACGCCACAGCTAAATACTTGGCAAAATTCGCATACAAGAAAAAATGTCGACTATCTTACTCAGTGTCTAAAGGGTGGGGAAGTTTGACAATGAGTACTCAAAACCCATGGCTCCCCTTTACATGTTCCACAATAGGACCACTTCAAACAACTACTGCCTTGAAGTTTCACCACAGTTTGAAATATCCGTATCACCCCCTGGACCCGACAAAGGGCGACTAGCTGGGAATTTTTCTACAAGGCGATTTAGGGCGGGTTGAGATTTAAAGTGTTAAATGCAAGAAAATTATAGCACTTAACAAAATTAATTTTAAAATATTAAATTTTTTTTAGTTTCCTCATTGCCAACATAAGTTGGAGTACCAAAAAATAAAAAATATTAAATCAGCCATGATGTATTTTAAAAGATAATAATAATAAAAAAAGTTTGTTTTTTCATTGTTTGTCTGTATTTGGATATTGATGCACTAAAAATTAAATCTCTAAACAAAAAAGTTCTTGTATCCTTCGGTTTTTACTTTTTTGGAAGAAGAAACAGGCATCAAAGGGAATCGATAAATGCTCTTCTTTAGACCTTTAGGGGTGTACAATACTAAAAAAATTTTGTGTGTGGAAATTCTATGAAAACTTTTATCTTCTCATGAATTGCTTTTGCTATATATTTTCCAAAACAGTTGTACTAATTATGTCATTAGTATTTATCATAAAATAAGAGCAAGGCTTTTTCGTTTTTAATACCCTTAAGGTAAAAACAAAAGAGTATTGGTACCTTTTCACCCATCATAAATACATCAGTACTAAAGCTCATTTGAATGATCTGGCTTTAGTTAGTGAAAGGATTTCTTTTTGGAGTGAAGCTTATAATGAACACTTTTTAAGAAAAATTTACTTAAGAAAAATCGATTTTTGAAAAAAAAAAAAATTATGCTAGTTATTTATATTTTTGAACACTTAACATAACAAGGCACTGATAGAACATTTCCAACTAAAAAAAAACCAAGCTATTATAGTTTGCAGAAATTTCCAAGAAAAACTAAATGATTTTTTTACTGTTCTCGGTAGATAATATGTTCTGAAAGTATTAGTTATTAATACGATGTCCCATTTGGATGTGAATCCCCCACCCCCATTAAATTATAGTCCATAAATAAAGAATAAAATTTAATATCTAACCTACACGTTTTGTAAAGATCATCAAATGAATGTATTTTTTTTATGGATAACCATTTATTCTTGGTTTTGTAGTCATTTCTTCTAGGGTTTTAGTTCTGTTTCATGATCCTTAATTTCCTTAACATCTCTTGCTAACTCATAACTTATGCTACAATGTAACAAAATCCTATCATGAATTTTATTGCGCAATAACAAAAATACAAACAGTATTGGACTTATTTTATAACACTTCAAAAGAGATTCTGTAAACAAATATCAGTCTTTAACCATGTATTTTAATATAGTGACTAAAAAATTATAACCAACACATCTGAAAAGAACCAAATTTCTTAATTATAATTCCGAGTGAGCAACAATATTAAAAACATGATTGGGTCTATGAGAGTATCTTTTTTAATGAAAAAATACACTGAACTTCTCTCCAGTAACTCATTTTGCTTAAATATTCTCAAATTAAAAAAAATTTGATGTGTAATGTTTTGACAATATTATGTTAACCTATTTTTGACAATACTTCATGTTACCATAAAATTGTCAACCTTAAAAATACCCATAACTCAAATGTTTTTAAAATAATATAGGTTAAGGTATTTTACAGTTCAGAATATTCTCTAAGCAATTAAAATAATGAGCAGTTTGAAATGTACTTGACTTGAAATTTCTAATTTGATTATTGTATTCTGTAATTCATTTCGTAATAAACCATTGTATTTGAAGAAAACTATTTAACTAAATCATTATAGTCTCAAGTGAAACATACTGATTAAGTGAACTGAATTTAATAATGACCTCATCAAAAGCTTTTAGTTGATACTCCACACAGCACAAATGAATAAAATATCTTTCCTTTACATTCAAACTTGTTATAAATTTAAATATTTAATTGTTCCAACATTTTGCTTTATGTCTGTTCATGAATATTCATAAATTGTGTACCAAATTTCAGTCACGGAAAAGGAAATGATTTGAAAGGAATTATTATTTTTTACATTGCTTTTGAGAATGTGAATCATTAATATAGAATATTGATGCAAAATATCCATGAGAAGAGTAATATTTTGAAGAAGTGAGTAAACTTACTTTAATATGAAACTTACTCTAATTCCAATATGAGTCATTAGAAATACTAAGTCTAGTTAAAACATTAGATCAGAGTTCACCAAAATGTGTGAAATCTTTGTGAACATGCATTGAAAATCAATTTCGCATCGTAGAATTAACCTCATGAATTAATTCACGCATCATCACATCATGGTTAAATTAAAATAATAATCCTCCATTTTATAAAATCAGAGATCATAACAGCTGTTTTTTAAATGGCAGCGCTACCTCCCTGCTCTTTTTCTTGGAAAATAGAGTCCTTTCCTGAAAAAATCCCAAAATATTGTTTCTTTTTCAATGGAATTTAATATGCAGATCACCCCATCCGAAATCGCATGTCACACATGAACATTCATGTTCAAACGTGCCTCGCACAGACTAGTGATTAACTGAAGTCATTGAATGGTTGCTGATATCACGTGCGTCATTATTAGGTGGATTGTAGGGGACCATCCCACAATTTCCGAGTGCTAGTTAGCATGAATAGCCATTTCGTACGTTCCTTGATTAAGAGTATTTCGCTGGCTTTTTACCATGTCTTCTTGCACAAAAAGAGAAAAAGGTGATGGATTATGTAGCTTAACACTATGTCGTCTGTACACCTAATCAGGATTCTTTTTTTTTTTTGCCGCTGGGGATTGGTTCAGAAGTTCAGATCATTTCACCTATCGCCAGCAATTTTTAGAGGTTTTCATGATATTGTAAATCATCAAATTTAACTTCGCCGTCATTTGCCCAATAATTTTCGAGGTATCGATAGCGTTTTCCCGATAGCTTTTGAGGTGTCACTAGCAATTGCCCAATCTTTTTTGCAGGACACCAACGTGATGTCACCGGATGGCATAGTGTTAATTGTTAGTTTAAGGTTTATAACCATCCAGTATTTTTAGTAAGCATTTAAAAAGCCTATTTCATCTCTGATACTCAAAATCACGATCGTACATCACTGTTATTCTTGGAGTTATTAATTTTTTTTAAGAAAAAACTCATTTTGTTTTAGTTTAAAAAAAACACCCTTTGGATTTAAAAAAAATCCCTCAAAATTTAGAGAGGGGGTGAAAATACCATTTGGAAATATTTAACTGACAAATACTGCATTAGATCTGGAAACTACTCTAATTAATACGAAATATTATTGCTGAAAAATATCTATGAAAAAAGTAATACTCTAAGGCAGAGAGTAAACTTACTCTAATATGCAGAAAATCACATCATCAAGTAGTTTACTGAAACAAGAAAAGGCAAAATAAAGTATAAAATATTTTTCAAATACTACTATTATAGATACAAAGATAAAATTTTATAACAAAAATATTCAATACAAGATGAGACATGAATGGTAAAATGATATCACTCAAAGAGTGAATTCAAGCCCTTAGCCAGATGGGAGACAATTTTAGAATTTTTTTTTGCCCGTCCTAAAGAAATTTGAAACACCGTTTTTATGCTTTACTTTTTATACATATATGTTTATTGTTAACAAAATACTATTTTCAAAAATAAAATAACTAAAATGGAAGGTCTTATACTCATTTAACTCATCTATAAAATAAAGAAATATTTTGGCCTCACTGGAAAACATTTTGACTGTCCTAAGGGCTTGGGCCTGACTACATTCCTGGTGCAATTGATGTTGCCTGCTTGGTACAATAAAGATATATTAACTCATATGGGAGTACAGTCAAAATCTATTACATGGCAGAACCTTTTCAAAAAGTAATACAGTCAAAATAATTTGGCAGGACCTTTTTCACGAATAATTATGGATTATTAAAATAAAAGAAATACAGTTAACACATATATATTAATATTTTGACAAACATAATGCTTTAAATTATTACTTTAAAATAAAATTTATATGTAATCAATGATGAACTAGTGTTTCCTAACTCGTGGTCTATGGGGGGGGGGGGGGGGATGTCAAATGTAATTCACTGAACTACCAAGGTTTAGTATTAAACCTTTTCAGTAAATTTGTGTCTGAGGCATCAGCAATATATTTTCAACATAGATAAGACAAATATGCATATATTTTGGCTACTAGTATGCAAAAAAACTCTTCAAAATTAACTAATGACAGAGGAAGAGGTTGCGGGTTCGAGTCCCGTGTAGGCATGGGTGTTTGTAAATGTATGTTGGCTTGTCTAATGACGAATATTTCGGCGCATTATAGCCCTCGTGTTGCTGACGGCGCCAGATAATCTGAAAACAACCAACCGACAGGGGAAGAGGTAAACAGTGATGGTCACCGGCATATTGTTTATTGTAGTTCATATTTAAGATTGTGAACCACTGTTTTAAATGAAATTAATTGAAATTTTTGACTCTGATATGAGGTCAGTTGTACAACAAGGGTAAACTTGTACTGTACCTAGAAACAAAAAGCAATATGTCAAAAAATTATTGAAATAAGTAATGTACACATCAATACAAAAATGATGATCAAGTACAGTTTCAAGGCCCATCTAAGTTGGTTCAGTTTAAACTCTTTTTACAACTTAAAGCTATTGAATCTAGTACAATTTACAATATGGTCTGGCAGATTGTTCTATTTATCAGTTATTCTATTGTGAAATAAAAGTTTTATATTCTCCAAGTTAAAATGTGATTTATATACTTGGTATGCCTGACCATGTCCTGATACTTATCTTGGATTCTTAAGATCTTAAAATCACCCTAGTTGATGAATTTAAACAACTGAATCGAATCCTTTTATGACCTTCTTTCCATCAAATTATTAAAGCAATGAAATAATTCAAAGATGAAATTGAAAAGGCATGTAGCGACTTCGTTAGGGGGTTAATAACTGCTATAAACTTGATGCTAAGATTTAAAAAAATTTCTATATATATTGTCAGAGATGAAAACAATCAAAATGTAAAAAAAGGAAAATATATACGCAACTAAAAAATAGTTGAATAAGAATAAATTTGCGTACTAATGTGTGTACAGAACAGTGGTAGTGCAGTCAGAATTTTTTTTTGAGAAGGGTTTTATGTAAGCTAAGTCTGATAAAGCCCTATAAAGTCCACTAAAAATAATAAAATTGTAGAAAAAGCAGAGCTTCTAAAAAAAAAAAAAAAAAAAAAAAAAAAAAAAAAAAAAAAGAGCGGAAATCCACTTAAATGCAAATACAGGAGATTTTGACCCCTGTGTTATTATGCCTAAAATTTGACATAAGCCCTAGACTTGAAAATATCTACTCGCCACTTGCCACAGGTCGATTAAACAGTGTGATGAGGCGACTAAATAAACTAATCAATCGCCCACATATAGTTTCTCCCCTTTCCTACGATTTTTTTTAATTGTTACCAAATATACCGAAATTTCCAAATCAAGGAAATTCTCCCTTCCCTTTCTTGAAATTTTGTTATCTTGTGTGTACATGCCAGTAAAATCCATTCATCCACGATATGGATTCATGAGTTGATAGGGTGGCGACAGAACTGAGAATTCAGGTAAATCAGAGAAATGTCAGGTAATTTCACTCCTAGAAAATCAGGGAAATGTCAAAGAATTTGGAAATTTTTGAGTTTCCCTTCTTGCATTCCCCATGCTGCTGCGGACGCAGCTTTAATGTTAAAAAAATCTTCAAACTTCACTCTGACCCATCCTTTACAAACATGATTATTTTTCTTCTTGCCTGGCATTTTTGTTAACAAAATATAATAGAACCCTTATTTTATTTGGGTATTATTTCTGTTATATTTTTAGTTATCCTATAACCTAAGGCGCAGCCACCGGTAGCCTTACTGTAAAAAAAAAAAAATCTCAAACTTCTATCTGACTGCATCCTTTATATGCATGATCATTTTTCTTATTGTCTTCATTTTTTGTCAACAGAATATATTAGAACCCTAAATTCCTTAATATTTCAAATTGATTCCGTCAGATTTTTTCGTTTTGATTAACCCTTTATAGTGGTATGTTACAGATGTGCAACAAATTTATAGGCATCCATAAATGAAAAAGCTTATTTCCTGTATATGTTTTTTTTTGTGTGTTTTGTACTTTCATTGACATTTTATTAAACCCAACTTAGATATGTGTTTTTGAATTATATATTAATAATCAGAGTATGTTTAATACAAATCAAATAAAGAATTGAAGCATCCTCCTCTTCCAAAAAAAGAAAAAAAAATCTGTATGCACTACTGCAACATTCAGGTAAAAGGTAAATTCTCAACCTCTCCTCCCCTGGCTGCGTCACTCGTAAAAAAAAAAGGTTTGAGATGAAGTGGCTACTAAACTAAAAGTGTGTACCGGCCACTGGCTAGTACTTGAAAATTTAAATTTTCAGGTCTAATATGCCAAACTCCATCTAAAACCTGCTTTTATTTATATATAACCTCATAGCAATTAGTATAGATAAAAAATAGTTTTGGAGGGTTCACATCATCTTGCATCTCTAAATAAAGAATGCAAAATTTTTAAGCTTTAGTCATCGTTTTTAAAAACAAGTTTTAGCAAAAATTCATACTTGTGGGATGAGTTTCTGAAGTGGAGTTAGCTCCAGAGAGCTATCACAGTTCCTAGAGAAGCATTATGCATTTTTACATCTTTATTTTGAATTAGTGAAAAATATATAAGACAAAAAAACAACAACACACAAATGAAATATTATCAAATTTTTTGTCGTATCAACAATTGTAATTCAAAATAACTATTCTAAAAAAATTAGCCTCCTGCTGACATATGTGTATGACCTTATAAATAAATAAATAAATACAAAAATTGTAATATTCAATTAGAATGGCTTCAGTGGTAGAAGATGTGAGGGTAAATTAAAAATTATGAACTTTTATTGATATTAAATATTAAGGAAAATAATTTTGAGGGGGACATATGGCCCTACGCAGTTCACTTGTCCCCCTCCCCCCCTAAAGCAACAGGTTTTAATACCACCTGTAATAATGCTCCATACTTTAAATGCGAAATCTTTTCCATAGTTTAAGATCGCGTTAACTTTCAAGCCAAAATTTAATTCCAAGGATATATCCTCTTATTAAATACTCAGAAGACAAAAGCCGAACCTCGCCTTTGTTTAGAGTTTGGGGAAGACGGGACATTTTGAAACCCATAATTCACCGCCATCTTGGGATTCCTTTAAATTTCAAAAGTTCACCGCCATTTTCGAATGCCGGTGATAGATTTCGATATCTTGTTGAGGAAAACCATGTACAGCATTTAAATCTTCAATTAAATACAAGTAAAAGAAACCAATTCATAACTAAGAGAAAAACTTACGAGATCTTAAAGGTAAATTTGTCAAACAATGGACAAGTGGAGATAAGTATGCGACTGGATGCTGACAAATTGAAGAAATGTCGAAGAGAAAACCAAAACCGATAAAAAAAATTTCATAGAAAGGATGGAGTTGAGTTGTTCTATGCAGAGACGCGAAAGAAGAAAAAAAAGATGAGAACTGGTTTGGAGCACCTTCTGATGTGATAAGCTATAAAAACTGACGTCACTATCCTCCATCTCCCATAAGCTGTTCGATTACTAAGTTTTGTACTTTTATTCTGAGTTTATACACCTTCCATAATCATAGAGCTTTTAATTATTTAGCTTTTGTTTATGAAAGATAAGTGGACTCTCATTTTTAGATAATGTACTCAGTGTCCTCAAGCCACTCAAAATATATACTAGCACTTAAATGCTCCGTTTAACTGTGATCACTGAAGCTTGCTGTGATAAAAGACTTGTTGCTGGGTTAGGAGAATTGCGGTAAATTTTAAACTTAAAAACTTTCGTTTGTTTACTAGAAATTCATCTGATAACTAACGGTGGGCGACAAAACCAATCTTTAGAAGAATGACTTCATAATTCTTGGACACAATAACATATTGATTCATCAGCAAAGGTTTGTAGAAGAGCAAATTGACTTGGTTTAGATATTTTGATAAAAAAAAAAAAATTCTTGTGTTGATTCATTGAATTGTTGAGAAACTTTCGTTGGTTAAAATTTACGAGCCTGATTTTTTTTTATTGCTTGTTGAAGAAAGGCTTTGCCCACCTTAAAGTTAATAATACTATTAATAAAGTTAATAATACTTAAACACTGTTGCATTTGAAGACTCAAAAATTGATTAATATATTTCTGAATACTGTTGCACATTTGCCGTCTTAAGCAGCTAAGGAAGAAGAGGCTTGAAAAGAGTTCCATATGACAGCGGCAGGGCAACCCTAGAAGTCGTTGGTGCTGTCACAAATATTCAGTTTTTTGACAACTACGAAGAAAGCTTATGATTCTGGGCCTTGGACTAAATCCTGGTTACACCCAAAACTTGATCAAAAGCATTGCCATTAACAACGAATCTATCTGTAAAGTTTCAGTTTTATTCGATAAAGTGGGTTAATTTGTCCTCCAAAAAGGCAATAGAAGTGTTTGTAAAAGCGGCCTTTTTGTGCAGCCCCCAAACTACATAGAATGCTGATTCACAGAATGTTCCACAGAACTAACACACAAACAAAATCAAAGCCAATATAACTGATTTAAAAATTTGTTTCTTAATTATTATTTAATAGTAATTGGGGGTTATAAATGATGAAAATGAATGTAATTCTGACTGGGTATTTCAATAAAAATCCTCTATCACCACCTCTATCTGATTGACTGTTGACATGTTTCCAAAATTTTCCAACACAAACTTGCAATACTAAGTATTTTTACTCTTTTTAATTTAAACCACCCTAATATCCAATGAGGAGTTAATAGAATAAGGATAACAATGAATAGATTATCTACTGATTTCCAAATAAAAATAATCCGCCAATTGTTACACAAATACGAGTTAATGCACATTCCATTTGCAAACACTTTTTTTCCCGAAGTTCCAACCATTCGCTCTAGCAACAATAATATTCCTTACATTCTATAATGAGTCGCACAACACTACCATTTTGAAAGCTTTATTGCTCTCGCTTTTGGTGCGGTAACCGTAATGGGGAACTGCCAGGTTCTGGAACTCTATCCAGATGCTTAAATTATTTTCCTCAACTGTAGAATGGTGGTGGAAAGTTGGAAAAAAGGTAGTATGTTAAAATATTGCCGTTTTGTTTATTTGTAAAATATGTAGATTTATTTATTATTAAATACAAAAATTTTCTAAAGAAAATTGTCATACAATTATTGAAATCAAAACTGTTCTGTTTGTTAATCTTCTGTACACTTTAGACTGCAAGTTACTTTTCAACATGCATTTTGACGATATTTTGGATTTAGCGATTTATGTGTTCCTGTTCAGTAAAATTTAGGCATCAAGTTCTTCAACGCTGCTTTTTTTAGGTCATCTTGGATTTGGCTGCACAGCATTTTGACATCATTTTCGATTTTGCATCATTTTGGAAATATCGCCAAGAGGGACCGTAGGGTAAAGGTTTATCCGTGACTAGAATAGTGAAAATGTGATAGGTGCCAATCTGTGTTGGAAGGTGTATATTGTTTAATGTTATCATAATTATTTCTTCACTTTTCTTTAGAGAGCGAATATTTAACGACTCTGAGAAAAATCTTAAGGTTGAAAAGCATTAAGTGGCTGGTGCAGATGAATCATTCTCTGTAAAATGTAAAAAACCATTTAGATATCAAATTATTTCTTTCAAAACAAATATCTTATAATAATTATCAAAATCTTTTGGCCAAACGCAATTACAAATGAAATACACTTACAGAAAACAAAATTAAGACCAGTAGATGAGGCAATTAAAATTGGAAAATAGTGTCTAACTGGCCTTAGCTTGAGAATGAGTGGTGATGAAATACCAAATGTCGTTATCACATGGGCACTAGAGGGAAGATGCCGACCTGGACATCTTAGTTTAATGTTTAGAAAGATAAGGGAGAGATTGAACTGGATAGATGAGCTGGAAAGAAGCAGGGGACAGGAGAGGATGGAGAGCTAGACTGAAGGCCTGCTGAATCCCTGAATATAAGAAATGATGACACATTTCATCATGATGTTCATGAGCAAGATAATTGCTTTAAAAGTCAACAGACAGTAGTAGCAATCAACTTTGGAAATTGAAAAGATTTAGTCAGCCATCTTTGAAATTTTATTAAGTTATTTGTTTATGAAGTTATTTGCATATAAAAGTTTGAACTGTGGATTGAACAGATCATACCAAAAAGAAATTAAATAAATAATTTTTAAAAATTTATATTTTTCTTTTATACTGGAGAAAGAAAAAAAAAAAATCTTTTGTTTTTAATCTTGCAATTTTTTGTGAGCTATTGCAGACATTGCTACAGGTGGAAACACTGATTTCAGCTTTTTTGAACAAAATTTTTGTAGTTTGAATGTAGCTTTAAAAAATTATTAAACCTGGTTTAATTAGACCTGTTTGACAGTTTAGTATAATAGTTTAAAGTTGTTTTTACTGGGGATTTGTTTTGAAAATTGAATAATTTTTTGCTGGTTTCCATCACTTTCACCAGCTTTTTTTTTCCAGCTTTGCTTTGTTCAGATTATTTTGCTTGGGTGCTGTATTATGTCCAGTTATAATTTAGCATTTTATCATGTCATTGAATCCATAGGTCTACCGACTTGATCTATGAATTAATGTTATAATATATGGATATTTAAAATTATAGTATTAGTTAATAATATATTAACAAAAGATTCTTCTGTTCAAATTATTGGAATTTTTTTTAAATAATAGCAAGACTTTTTTTATTTAATCTAAACTATGATTTAAAAAAAAAAAATATTTGTTCTTAAAAGATAAAAAAAGTGTATAAAAATATTTTTTCATTACATTATGAATGGACCTATAAATCATGAATATGCATTCATTTCTATTAAATAAAACAATTTCATCGTTTCAAAATGCCCGCTTGTGAAAATCTGCAACTAGCTTACATGTTCATTTTTGCTGGAAACAAAAAGATATTTCGTTAGAAATTTTATTAAAATGTAATTCTAAATATTCATATTTTTGTTACAGAAGTGGAATGGATCCTACCAAAAAGAAAAGACCAACAGAGAAGTCTCTTACTGAAAAGAGGAATGCAAAAAAGAATTTAGTTCGAGGCATGTTATAACTGAAAGATACTTGTTCTAGCAGTAAAATTTCTAGCTAAAAATTGGTGTAAAAGCCTTCATTGACATTTTTCAGAAGCAGGACATGGCATGGGATAGGCCAATACCTCCTTTACTGGAACAAGCCATACGACGTGATTCGTGACGCCACATAGGTAGGCGCTTTTCTTGGACTGCTGATGGGGGAGAACTGGAATGCTGTGGTTATATTTCAATAGAACTTTTTCACTGAATTACTTTGTGGTTGCTACTCTTTTAATGACATAAACTTTAATTATTTAATCTTCCTCTTATCAATATTTTACTTTGGCATATTTAGTTATTAAATTATATCTATTTAAGTTAGTTTTGTACATTTCTCAACAGAAAAGTACAAAACTGACACAGATTTTAATGTAAGGTAAAATGTATTCAGATTCAGTTGATTTAACATTAAGTAGAATTATAACTATTATGCCAGACAAATTTCAAGATTTATATTGTAAATTTTACTTTTAATTATTATCTATTCATATCTTTGACCATGTCTTCAATTGTAAAATTGGTTTTGTAAGATAAAGTAATACTGCAACACAAAAAGCATTAAAAAACTTTATTAGAGTATTTTTTAAATGAGTTTCAAGCTTAACTTTGATTTTTTGTTGCTTTCATCAAAGTTTTAAGTTTTCTTTCTTTTGCCTTTGAATGTGATGTGTAAGAAATTGAATCATTCTTCTTTTTACAATAATTATTTAACAATATATTTATTACTTTTCTAACAATGCATTTTGATATAACATCTGAAGAATGCTTGTCTGCACATGCATCAAAACTTAAGTATTTTTCATCAAGTAATAACACATTATCAACTACTTTTAGTGCAACCTGTCATTGATTTAGTACTTTTAAAAAAGCATCTTCATGTTCTGATAACAACTTAGATATAACAATATATGTATAAATAACAATATCAATAACTTCATCAGTCGGATACTTTAAACCCCCTCGATCTTGGTGGTGTATTTCATGATATTGGTGGTGATTTTCATGATAAAATATTTCGTCATTCCTGGTTAACAAAAAGTTACAGAATTGACAATTACTTAAATATTTTAAAACAGAATGTACAGAATAACCAGCAATATATACAAGAACAGGCATAATATTTTTAGTGTCTTTAATATCTTTTTTTGATACTTTAACATTTAATTTATTGCTAAAGGAAATGTCAGGATCATCAACTTCTACATCATTATCATTACTGTTAATATCATTATCATCAATGCTGACATTAATAACACCAAATGATTGGATTTCAAAAGCAATGGCAGAGTTGACTGAAGTCTCAATTTTGCTTCAGTTTCAAACAATTGGGTAGCTGAAATATCATATTGCCCCCCCAGCTAGTTGCCTGTATTTCCCAAAACGATCCTCTAAACTGTCTGTTTGAAATTTACCTGTTAGAATAAATTTCATGTGCAATTCTTCTGTGCAATAATGACTGATTTCTCGCATTGCATGTGTGGTTAATGACAGTGCCAGGTGAGTTTCTTGTGTAAGACGACCAGTATCTGACTTAGCATCTTTCCAGGTATCTAACCATAAAAGGAAATCATTCAAAAAATTAAAACGAAAGTCAAGTAACTTCAATGGCTCTTGATAAACATTTCTTTTGTGGTAACCTTTCAAAATAGTTCTCACGTTCATCACTTCCCACCAGTTTACAATGATCTCAATATAATTAGCTGTTGATTTTGAATCAATTATTCCCGATGTGTCTCCTATTGTATTTAAAGCATCTACCAATTTGTTGTTAAAAATATTTACAGCTAATTTAACATTCTGCCTTTCAATATTCGTTGGAAAGAGAGATTTAGTTGTTAAAGTTGGTGCATATTTAATTAAATTTGGGCGTTCATGTTCATATAATTTTCTTACAGCCTGAAAAGATGCTGTTTTGAGCCTGGTGTCTAACTGAGGATCAGATTTGGATGGAAATTTTGGATAAAACATAGAGCAACTAGGATTTTTCTGGTTTATCCAGTTATTCCTAACACACTTTAATATATGTACACTGTCAATCACAAAAAATAACTTTTTTTTTGCTGTCATAAGGATGCGGATAAACAATTTGTACTTTTGAAGGGGTGGAGAATTTAAATATAGCTTTGCGGTTTATAGCATTGTTATCAGTAATTACACAAAATGCATGGAAACCAATGGTTTCCAATCCAATTAGAACTTTTCTAGTGAATTCAAATAACATGTCAGCATTCACTGTTTTCACGGGCATTATTGCTACAACGTCTTTATAATTTGATTTCACACTTTGCACCATGAAGACATATGCAGAGTTTGCTGCTTCACTGCAATTGTAAGACATACCAAGTATGCTCCCCCCTTTAAAATCCAAAAAAGATTTCAAATGGATCTCATCCATCATCAATGTGACTGTCTTATCACTGTCAGATAAATATTGAAATTTGTGCTTAATATAACACAAAAAGTTTTCATCTTTTTCATGTTTTGGGTTTAAGTTACAAGAAGTGAATAATTTTTTCAATGTTGAAGGATGAGGTAAAACCAAAACACCACTGTTTCTTAAAAAGTTATACGCATGGGGAGAAATGGATGAAACTAAAGAAGAGAGGATTAGCAAATCAGAACTATATCTATTTTGATTCTTTTGGGTGAATATTAAGGACATTTGCTCTTTAACCAAAATTTATACCTAACTTTTCATTTGATGAAGATATATTCTCTAGTTTACTGAGCAACTTTTTTATAGTGCAGATTAAATCCAGAACTTCATTCAATTTGTGATTGCAATGTTTATCTAGAACATTTATAATATTTGAAATTTCTGGTATATTTTTAACAGTTATGGGCAAATTTAAGTCATGAATTTTTTTAAGGCAGATATCATCTTTAAAAACATTTAGGCATAGATTTTGATCAATAACTACAGTTACATATTGAGGAACATTAATGTCTATGGTTATTTTGACAAGTAAAACAGAGTCATTGTTACTTACAGAATTAAATCCAAGTGGCAATTCGATCAAACTAATTTTTTCTACAAGTTCTTCAAGTGAGTCAATTTTAAATTTGCTGTTGTGATGTTCGAAAGTCTGTAAGCTTTCCGCTATAACATTTTCCAGTTGTGAGCACTCAATTCTTCGTTTCCTTGCATCTGGTTCCTCTTTCAAAGAATTATTACTGGACAAATATTTCGGACAACCTTCGAATACTGTAGGAATAGCATTGACATTCAATCTTGGTTGTTCCAATGGAATTGTTGTCCTCTTTCCAGTTTTATTGCAAGCAAATTCCACACATCGTCGGATATCATGTTCAGTGAAATGAAGTTCACATACCTAAAAATAAAAACAATATATCATTTTAAGTAAAATATATTCATTGATTAAAAATTGCAAATCAACATTAATTTAAAAAGCAGGTAATACTCCAGAATAGTTTAATTGTCTTCCGAAATATCAGTAAAATTTATTCCTCCATTTAAAAATTACAATTCGGCTAGTACTGGTTATCCTTGAAGTTCTAACATTTAAATGTTCAAAAAATATGCTCAACAAAACAATTATGCCTTACATTTAAATTATCAATTACAAAATTATGCTTACAATGCTTTCAAACAAGTTCCCATTTAAAAATTAGCTATTACTACCATTTACAACTAGAGGAGTATTAAACGGATTAAATATCTTTACCAAGTTAAAAATACCATATAAATTTCTTACAAAAGGAAATGTTTTTAAAAGTAGGGCAAAAACAACGTTAAAAATACTTACTCTTGAACTTTTCGTAATTTGAAAATCCCTTGGCACGGCTGCAATCCATTTCCTAGTAGATCCTCATTCTTCGGAAAACCAAACGTTGAAACTTTAGGGCCATCTTTTTTGTAGTTCCCTCTGTATTCAGGGACGATGCATTTGAACACCATAATTATAACAGCAAGGTAATCGTGTGAAGTGATCAGGTAATCATATTCAAAACCATTTAACTATTTTTGAATTAGATAACACTATTTTGCTACCATACCACGCTAACGTGTTGGCTGTGAAAAAGTAAACACATAACGAATCTTCTTGGCGACTTATTAAAAGTGAGCGCCAAATCCGCTCTTTTAGAATGGGTCGTAAAGTTGACTCGACCAGTTAATTCGAGCCAAATGAACGCCAACCCGTTTAACATGGATCTCTTCATGAGTGTAGAACCCCCCGACGTGATTTTCGCTGGGCCTACGTACCCTACGTCATATCTGCTTGTGGTAACCCGTAGTGTGGCTTGTTCCAGTAAAGGAGGTATTGGATAGGCACATATGGGGCTGTCCTAAAAGACAAGCTATTGCATTTTTTCTTTATTTAATATGCTTTTTTTATTCAGTAGGCTTACTTTCATCTTGGCTGCTAAGGGGATCATCATGTCTGTGGACTACTATTTTTCAAAATTTTTACTTGAATAAAGACTGTTTTATGATCTTATCAAATGTTATGGTTGCAATGCAGTGTGTTATAGTAATTAAAACACAAAGTTTTGAAAGTGTTAGTTTAAAATTTTTCTTCTTCACATTTCTGTCTTAAAAAATTGTGTTTTCTGGAGATAACCCATATGAACCTTGTGATATGTTAAACATTTCCTTTGTGCCAATAAACAGTGCCACGCTGTGCTTACCATCCTTAATATTCTCTACTTTAGCTTCTGACACCTCCTCCCTTCATCTACACTAGCTGCTCTAAGCCGGCATAGAAAGAATAAATCAAAACAATCTTTTATCTCCCTTCTTTCTGGTTTTGTCAAGCAACTAGATGAAACAGAAAAGAAACCCAGATAATTTTGTTTAAAACATGGTGCATCCCGAAAATGCTATCTATGCAGCACCTTTCATGCATGAAAATTAGCCTACTGTAACTACAATCAGACATTAAAAATCAGTTTATTAACATTTAAAAAAATTCCTACCAAGCCCTTTCTAATGCCTTATGAAATTTTTTGGAATGTATTTGGCATCAGAAATTGCTATGTGCTTATTTTGTAGTATTATTTGTTATAGAAAATAAATGTGAAACATTTTTTTCTGGGAAATAAAGAGTACGTTACTTCAAAATGTGTTATGGTACTTACACTAAAATTTACATTGCATGAACGATCACAATTTTGTTTGGGATACCTCCTTGAAAATGAAATTATTTCATGGTTGGACTTTTAGTATGCAATAAAATGTAGTGCAAAATATTACAAAAATTGGAGCATTTTGTCTTGCTAGTATTCTGTTTTAAATGCCCTTGAATGATCGATACAATTTATGTCTACTAATGTTGGCCACCAATTTGATTACTGGCGAGTAAGATTCATGATGAATCACAGATAAAAGTTCTAAACAAATCCTCACAAGTTAAGGCTGCAGGAAATAATAATTGTTGTAGCTATAGTTATAAAATTTATATTAACTTGGCAGGCTGATCAAATATTCCACCTGTTGACAATTGAGGCCTTAAGCGCCAGAACAGATCATCCCACTATTTGATTTTTGCTGTTTCTACCCTGTTTTTTTCAAAGCCATTCATTCCAGAGTGATCCAAATGTAGTTTCTCTAATGGAAAACTACTGGTTATTAGATAAATCACATTTGGTCCATTCTGACATGAATGGTTCTGAAAAACGGATTAGAAACAGTCGAAATCAAATTGTGGTATGGTTCATTCTGGCATTCAGGGCCTCAATTGGGATGTAAATATATTTCCTATAAGCAAAGTTAATGCTAAATATTTCTTAAATGATACACAAGTCTTAAGCTTTCTTTAATCTGTCTATTTAAACGCATGGTTTAATGGAAAGTTGCTGCACCTTTCATTGTAGTAATTCAAAGAATTTGTGGCAAAAAAAAAAAAAAGTGAAAAATGTAAAGCTACTTTTAAACTTTTTTTTTTCATTCTGTTTCAAATCACCCTTCATGGTATAAAAACAAATATTTTTAAGTTTAAAATAATTGATACACTTTCGGATAAAAACTAATAAAGCTATGATCTGCCTGAACATAAGTCATTGGTGTAAAAAATGCAATTTAAATCATTCAAAGTTAGGATATATTGACTTGCAAATTTTTAAACAAATTTTGGATATGAACAGTGCAATAAATTTATTTTCATATGTTTTTATTTAATTTAGTTCTCCCGGTCTGAAGATGTAATAAAATATTTCCAAGATAGTAATACTCTGTTATAACAGTCAGAAGCAAGAGATACAAACTAATCGAATCTCAAGGTAGGTAAAAACTAAGAATTTTGCCTAAGTCAAATTGCTCTTATTTTTAAAATTTACTTAGCTTGATTTAATTTTAATTTGTAGTAAAACTTTTAATTATTTTAAATGTATACATATTTATGTATATGTTGTCTATTGTGCAGGGATGGGTTTTTTTCCCGCTTGATAGTGGAATTCCGCTATTTTAATTTTTTATAAAAGAAAGAATTTTGCTTTTCTAATCACTGAAAAAATAGTCCGTTTTTTTCCTGAAATTTTTTATTCCACAGAAAAAAAAATCCTTTTTTTAAGGCCGAATCCTGAAGCAGTTTCACTTCCGCCCGTTCAGGAGAGGGGGGGGGGGCTAAGTGAACCTGCTGCTTTTCTTTCTCTCTTTACATATTGAGTGAAGGCTCTCTCATTGTCTACTTTGGTTTGCATCTCCCCTTTCCTTTCCTTTTATTTTTTCCCTTTGTCGGTCAATTTTGAAGTAATCGTAGACAGCTCTAGGAATCTAAAGCAGAAACACATCTATGCTCTGTATCGATAATTCGGCGTTCCGTCTATAGCTGTAAGGATTGGATGTTTATGTTGTGGAAGAAAACTAATCCTTGCCATAAAACTACATTACATTTAATTAAAGCTACTAAAAGAATTAATTTAAATCCAAGGATAAAAAGCGTTAGAGTTCTATGGCATCACTTCTGGGAGAGAAGTTCCAGTTTTATTTCCATTGGAATCTCTTGAAGACCAAAACAATAACTTTTTAGAGGAAGAATACATTTAAGTTATCAAAAATCATTGTGTTATGAATTTTAAACTACGACAATAGTTAACGGCTCTTGGGCATCACTACAGTGAGATAGCAACAGTCAGGCTTGTGATAATTTGAACACACTCAGATTTCGAATTTCTCAGGACGACAAATAAATAACCTCTTTGGCAGGCAATCAATCTACTTAGAAAATTTATAATGGCACAGGTGTTATTATTTTTGTAGCAATTGGTCCTCAACTATGGGAAATGTATCAATTATGTGCACATTTAAAGGTCATGTGGTAGTAGTTATTACAAGGTTGTGATGTTATACTGATGGACTCTATTGACTACTAAACAAATGAGTTTTGGAAAACCTTCGAATTAAAAATAAGAGCAATTTCAATTGATTGGGGAATTTTGGATTGGAATTTCTCACTTCTTGTGGACAGGGAGTTCTTTTGAACTGTCTTCGATTATAAATAATTGAAATGAAAGGGTTTATATAATTTTCAAGTCACTATACGAGAAATACACTGATAACAATTTATATTAACTCTGGTACAAGCCAAAAGCTCTAATATATTCTAGTTTGATTGCAAGGATTGGGTGTTTATCTTATGAAAGAAAATTGAATCCTCTCCATACCAAAACATTTCATTTATTTAAAACTACTTAAAAAATTAATTTAAAATTGAAGGATAAAAAGCGTACTGAAGTTGACTCCACCCACAATCCGTCTTATTTGCTAGTTGGGGAACTTACAGTATACTCTATTGGTGTGTGTGTGGGGGGGGGGGGGTACTTTGAGTGGCATTATGGTATTAACTGAAACTTTTAAACTTAAATCTGAACTAAGTAATAGTTGTGTTTTGCAAACTAAAACTTATAAGCAGCTTGGAAATTTGTAGAAAGTTTGATGAACTTGTTGTATGAAGGACAATTTGCCACACATATTTCTCTGTATTGATATTTTTTTGCAATTTTAACAAGTAGTTTATTTCTTAATGTTATTATTATGGCAATTACTAGAAAATATATCATATACTTTTCAGATGATACAAACATTCGTTTAATCAGCATTGGTGTTAAAAATTCCTGGCATTGGCTAGAAGAAAAGATAAAAGGCATGTATTTAAAAGACGTTTTCAGGAAAATGGAAAAATCAGGATTTGCATACTGTTTATTTTGCTGTAAAGAATTTTCATATGGTTCTCAGGGATTGAGTTCTCCCTCCACCCATATTAAGAAGTAGAAGCATCTGACTGTGCTGGAAACAAGAAAGCTTTGCATTGCTTTGTAAGTAATCCATATTTATTACATAAAAAAAAAAGCTTGTTAGAATGATTTTAAAAAATGAACTAGTGATTAGGTTATCGCAAGTGCCAAAACATAAGTATTGTGATTTTATTCTTAAAAATATTCTTTAGTTGATTAATTGTGATTGAGTTTAAATGCAATTTTTTTAGATTTCCGGTATTGTTGGAAAATGTTTTCACTTTATTACTTTCAATTACCATCAGATAATGAAAGTGTTGTTTTCAGTCAAAAAAAAATTTCCCGATTTTTCTTTGCATTTCTCCACATTTTAGAGCATCCTGACTTAAAAAAAGTGGTCTAGAAAAAATTTCTGTCTGTGTGAACATAGTCAACATAACTCACAAACGAATTAACCTATGATGTTCAAATTTGGTGTATTGGTTAGTAGTGGCCATGGGACCTACCATTAAGGTTTTTGTCAAAATTATGCATGTGCATGAGGTAGCTGCCATTGAAAAAATCATATATTTAGCAAATGCCATACCTGCCAACTTGTACGGATTATCCGTACAATGTACGGATTGTTACTATTTTGTACGGTTGTACGAATAGCTAAAAAAATCGTACGGATATCTCGGTACTTTTCGTTTTTTCCTTAAAACCGTTTTTTTAAAAAAAAAATATATTAATTCAAGTCGCCAACAAAACCGAAACGTTTTTCCAAAGTTGCCGCGTCAGTCAAAATATTCACACTTCGAGGTTGCACGTATGTACAACAATAAAACGCGTTGGCTGGGATGCATGTTTTCATCTGTGTTGCCGACGGGATTTGGCAAATCAAACCACTGCTTCGTTGTTTCGAACTTTACAGGTTAATAAAAAGCAGAAAATCGAAAGTGCTTTAGTTTTTTTACTCTTCCTTCTTTTGGACTGGACTCCAACATTGCACGTAAATAATAGCACTATACCACGACACCGGGGATGTACTGTTTTCAATGATGTTGCTGACAAGCAAAGGCGAACCAAACAACTGTTTCGTTATCTCGAAATTTAGAGATTAATAAAGAAGTAGAAAACTGAAAGTGCTTTAGTTTTTTTTATTCTTCCTTCTTTTGGACTGTACTCCAACATTGCACTTAAATAATAGCACTAAATCGCGGCGCCGGGATGCTTTGTTTTCATTTGTGTTGGCGGCACCGAATGACTGTTTTGTTATCTCGGTAAAGCACTTTCGGTTTTCAGCTTCTTTGTTAGTCTTAATTATTTATTTTAAAATATCCATGTTAAACAATCTTGGCATAGGACTCCAAAAAATACCAATTTTTTTTGGAGTCTTATACCAAGCAGTTTACTTCAAATCATCATAAATTCAAGCAAATAAACTAATTTTGCATTCTGCTCCATCTATGCATCTTATATTAAGATTTCTCAAGGAGGATTTACTGATGTCAAAGTTCATGTCAATTCTAAAAAACACAGTGACAACATCAAATGTATTAATACGAATTCGAAAGCATGCATAATTGATATTTGTGCATGTGATTAAACACTTTGAATACCACCAACTCCTTGTATGTTTCACTGTAGTTTTTATGCCATAAAGCATGTTATTTGGGTGTAATGTAGATTAAATCATAAACCTCATCAGAGATTTCATCGTAAAGTTTAAATTTGATTTATTTTTAAATCCTGGTTAGTATTTTATTTTATAATTTCCATTCTGTGCTAAAATGTAATAATTTGTTATATTTGGGAGCAATTTAATATTATATATACATATATTTTTTTTTGCAAGTGAATTATTATTTCTATATTACATTCATAAATATTGTCGCTATTTGACTTTCCATGAATCATAGGAATGCAAATATTTGTTCCGTAAAAATTGTACTAATTTGAAAATACCAATGTAGGCAGGTATGAAATGCTAAAAATCAGCTCTAACGATTTTGATCAAAATCGCTTTGAAAGTGTTCCAAACTTTCCAACCTCTGAAATTCTCATAAAACTGCCAGAAAGGCATAAAAAGTTGAAAAACAAATATCTTTAACATAGAGTCCTCTTTCTTGAGCATCGCTTATCAACATTGTATTTTCTCTTCTTCTCTGTTTCACTTACAAGAAGGATAATGTAAGAAAAGTATATCGCCATTTCGGCTGTGGTATTTTTTTTAAAGTCCTGTATAAGAATTATTGCCAAACTGGCAATTTTTTCTAAATGAATGAAATATAAGAACGGTCAATAAAACTCTTCCATGACAAGTTTAAATGCTGTGACCATAGTGTAATTGAAAGTTATTCGATGTTCCACACCCCTAGTTTTATTAATAATTAGTATTGTTCAGTGGGTTCTTACCATCTTTTTTTCTTGCTTTCAGTTATGTTTTATCTTTCTGTATATATTTATATATATACATACATATATATATATGTTAAACATATATATGTTATAAAATATTTAAATATTAAAAAATTTATGTGTTAAAAAATATATATGTTTGATTGATTAAGTAGCATAATGATTTGCCATTAAACCTAAAATACAAGATAATAGAGAATCAAATATATATTTTTAGTTTATCAAATGTTTTGGCTTTTTTTATATTCCATTCTTAATAATATTATTCCTTAGTTGAAATACAATTATATTAGTTTTTTTTTTTTTTTTGGTGGTGGTGGTGGGGGGGGGGGGGGATTGTTAAAAGCCGTTTTTATTTTATTGATTAAATAGTATCTTCCAGTGTGTTCTTATATTTTTTTTTCTGCTCATAGTTATATTATTTTATTTGATCATTTATTTTGTTCTTTAAAAATATTGTAATAATAATTAGTATTGTTCAGTGGGTTCTTACCATCTTTTTTTCTTGCTTTCAGTTATGTTTTATCTTTCTGTATATATTGTAATTCAATTTATTAAATAGTTTAGCCCTTTGTAATAATTCGTTATTCGATACAAGTCTGATGTATTACTTTTTTTTCCCTTTGTTTATTTTTGCTATTTATATGTTTTATTTAAAAAAAAATATTGTTATTTACTTGATTAAATATGATTTTTAAAAATATCTTTGTTAGTTTATTTTTGAGATCCCTGGTATTGTTAGAAAATGATTCTTCTGATATAAAAGGAAGCATAAAGCTACTAGGGATTTCTTTAATCCTCCATAATTGAGCAAAAATTTATAACATAAAATAGGATACCTGAGAACCCAGCTCGTTGTATGTCTTTTTTTTTGTAACAGTGGGATTATTTTCATCAATAAAATAATGAAATTTAAATTATATGAATTCCTTTTTAAAAAATTTATAGAAATATGTGTCTAAGATTTTTTTTTCTTTTAAGAAGTGTTGACTCAAGTGAAGGAGTGTCTAGTACTCTATATGGCTTGCATCCAATGTTCAGTATGACTGCTCCAAGTGTTCAGAAGAAAGAAAAATCATTAGTACCACTTCCTGATCATGTATCTAATAGTGAAGGTATATTTTAAGTTTTCTTTCAGAGAAACCTTTGCCGTTTGCATTAGCTTCAGATCCTTTAAATTTAGTAAAAGACAAGAAAACTTTAAAATCTGCAAAAATGTATCGCACTACAGCAGCATACAAATTAAGGTTTGGCATTGTTAAAACTTTTGATGAGAATATTTTTCAAGACTTGAAAACAGAAAATTTTTCTCTAAATATTGATGAAAGTACAAGTAATAGTAATGAAAAAATTTAACTGTGCTCGTGTACTATTGTAAAAATGACAAATTTGTGACTGAACATTTAAAATCTTTTTCAGTAAATACAGTCTATAGTGATAGTATTTTTAACAGAATAGTTAAAATTTTGAGGAAAATGATTGTCAAAAGACAACTTTATGTCAGTGCTTTTAGATTCATGCAATGTTATGCTTGGGAAGACGTTTGGAGTTGAGGCAAAATTATAAGAAAAATATCCTTATATTGTCACTTAAATGATTCACTAGATGTAATGCAGTGACCAATCTTTATTCACCAAATCCAACCCCCTTCAGCTCGAAGGCTCATATATATATAGGAAATAATAGCAAGTAATACGGAATATGCAAATTAATGTATTGAAATTAACATCAACAATAAGTTCGATTTTTCCACTTAGCGAGGACACAACCTGAAACCTTGGGCTTCACTGCTGCAAGCCCTCCACTTCTCGGCTAGGACATCTTATTGTATGTAAGCCCAATGTGTCATTACTCTCCTTTAAGAAGACAGCGTCCCGCAGTCTTTTTTATCTTCTGTGACAGCTCTTGCACTTGCCTGGGTAGTAGGTCCTAAATACCCAAAGTTACTTTTGCTCTCATTTTGACCACAATCATCTTCAACCTGTCTCCCATTGTCAACTGTCTCCTCTATGTTGCGCTCATAGGCGGTTTCATTATAACACTCCAAATCTTGAACCGTAGGATCGTAATAAGGCTTCATCTTAAGTACATGAACTGTATCTATCCGTTTCCATCACCTTGAATTAGGTTCAAAGTCTTCAATCTCGTATGTTACATCAGATAGCTGCCGGATGACTTTGTAAGGGTCAAAGTACCTCTTAAGCAGTTTCTGGAAAGACCGACCTTACGTACCGGAGCAAAAATCCAAACTAAATCATCAGGATGGTACAAGACTAGTCGATGCCTTGTTGGCTGTCCTTCTTCTGAGCTTCTAAAGTTTGCAAACTTGCTAACTGTCTGGCTTCCTCAGCTTTCATTGCTAGATGGTGAATATAACTGTCTCCTTCTCTTAACTTCATCTTCAGGATAAAATGGGAACAGGGTGTCCATTGTCGTTTCGGCCTCGCGTCCATGAAGTAAAAAGTATGGGGTGAAACCAGTAATATACTGCTTTGAGGTATTGTAAGCAAAAGTAACAAATAGAAGAAACGAGTCCTAATCTCTCTGCTCTACATCTACATACATCGATAACATATCTGTTAAGGTCTTGTTGAACCTCTCTGTTAGACAATTTGTTTGTGGATGGTACAATGTTGTCATTCTATGATTTATTTCACTAAGGCGCGCAAGTTCGGTAACAAGCTTAGATTGAAATACCTTTCCCTGATCGGAAATTATAACCCTTGGTACTCCATGCCTCAGAATTATTTCTTCTACTAAAAATTTTGCAATTTCTGGCCTTTGTCATGGCTTATCACTTTATATAATCCTCGCATACTACAACCCAACAGTTCCTCTGTGTTGATTTCGGGAATTGTCCCAGAAGATCAATGCCTATGCAATGAAACAGTGCAGCTGCTGGTGGTATTGACAAGAGGCGGCCAGGTGGCTGCTGCGGAAGCAATTTTCTTCTTTGGCATTCCGGCAGTGTGTTACGTAGCGACTAGCACTTCGATATAAACCAATACCAAAAGAATTGCTTTCTTATACAATCATACGTCCATGCGCATCCTAAATGCCCCTACACAGGAACATCATGAAAGTTGTTGAGGATTTCCATTCACATGTGGTTAGGAATAATTGGTAACTATTTTTTCTCTGATGGGTCATAGTTTTTCTTACAAGTACCTTGTCCACTATGTAGTACCCTTTTACTGGTTCCTGTTTTTCTAAGGTCAGAATAATTTGCTTCAGTTTAAGATCTTTTTGTTGCTCCCTTGCAACATTTAGGGGGACTGTTAATGCGCTGATATTGTCCAAGATGAGTTCATTTGGAATAGGATATCTTGAAAGACAATCCGCTTCCTGATGTTTCCGTCCACTCTTTCATGTGATAGTGACATCGTATTCCTGAATTCGTAAGGCCCATCTAGCCAATCTCCCTGAAGGATCCTTTATTCCCATTAACAAACATAAAGAATGATGGTCAGTGATGATAGTAAATGGTCTTCCATAGAGATAGGGGCAAAATTTGTTGATATCCCATATGACGGCTAGATATTCTTTTTCTGTCATTGAATAATTTTGTCAACACCTCCCATAGTGACATTGTAGTCAGCAATGACTTTGGGTTTCTTTTTACAATTCTTTGAGCCTCCTTGTTGTTTTTCTTTTTCTTATTTTGTTCAATCACTTTAATTGTATGAGCTGTCGCTAACATACAAATTGGCTTCTTGTCCATATTTAAACACACACATTTTCCCCTTTTAAAATCCCATTATATCATCTTTCTTGAGATTTGCTCATTTAATTTCTGGTTGAATTTTTATGGGATTATTCGCATTGTGTTATTTTCTAAAAACTTTTGAATAAAATAAAACACAGAATAGAGTCACAGAGAGTCGTAACGTTTTGAAATAATAAATTTATTTCATACTAAGGAATATGCCAAAACCAAGTGCATACTCAACATTCAAAACATATTCTTAAATACCATCGTATATCGATGTGTGGTATGATTAAGTGTAAGGTAGGCATGAATCGCCCACCAAAGCAGCCAATGTCGAAAGACGCAAAATGGGCGTCATGTCTACGTCACTGAATCATCCTGCAGATGGTGCCAAATCTGAAAGCAATTGTGTGAACATGAGAAACCCAACACATTGTATCATACACATCTGGGCAACAAAATAATAGGATTTCAGCCAGTTCTGGTGATATATAAAGTTATCCAAAGTGATGCAATACCCTTTGTCAAGTCTACATAAGGGTCAATATGATATTGGTTGTCAACTGATATCTAGACGATTCTTCTCACAATGGCATATCTTTCCCAGTATAAATATTACTGTTCCAGATATAATCACTGTAAGATTCACAAAGTTGGTAACAATTTATGCCAAACCTCGTTCTTTTCTTTGGAAGGTAATGCTTTAATCCTAATCTTCATACAAGAGTAAAGATTCATCAACAGAAACATCCTTTTCAGGAACGTACATAGACTTGAATTTAGCGTTTATCGCTTAATATACTTCATAAATTTTCTTCAAGCCGGGTTGAGGGTGAGTTTTCAAGTTCATTGCTGTATTGTTTGTGAAATGAAAAACTTCATTATAATGGAGATTCTCTTTTCTGAAATAAAGGTATCCAAAATAAAGGTTTTCTGAAATAAATAAGGCTCCAAGGTATGGCATGCACAATAAGGACTTCTGTGACCAATACCTTTTTTGCAAAGGTTTTTACACAATTCCTTGTAACAAAATCACTGCTAAGAAAATCCAAATCTCACTAACATCAGTTTAACTAGGAGTTAAGTAATTTTTTCAATGAAATCTTCTGTATAGCAATTTGTTTTCTGGTAATGTATGTTTGCAATGTATGCAACAATGTCGTCATCGAAAAAAATGCTAAAAAGTTTCTAAGCTGAAGAATGATGCATATTAGTGTTCAATCCTGGTTTTTCTGCGAAAAGAAATCTTGGTGGAGGCAGTTCAATGTTTTTTTTATCTAACTTATACCAGTTTCTAGCATCATCCAACGATGTATAATCATCAGTGTCACTCTCGGAATAGTCTGAATACGATGCGTCAGAATCTGTGTACTCTTCCAAATACATCTTCGTACATACATCAAATATACACTGGTAATTTAGTGTGTTGTTTATTCATAAAATAGCTTGACTTGAATCCCCAAAACAGCTCAGATAACATGCTTTAGACAACTTACTGAATAAAAATGGCATGTATAGTCAAACTACCCAAACCTATATATACTTTTTCACTATATCGACATGTCATAATTAGTAATGCTATCCATCTCCCAAGCGTTAAACACAAGTTCTGTTGCTATATTATGCCGATAGAAACAATGTTGACGCCAACCCTCTAGTGTCTCCCAAAATGCATGGTAGTCATTCACGCTTCTATTTAAACACTTTCGGCTTCTTTAACTAGAAGCTAGGAGCTTTTTATATAAAAAGTGTTTCTTTGGTGTATATTGAGAATGGATTGAGTTATGATTTGTCTTATTGATATTATACCGAGTGTACTGCCCAACCAAATTACTATGTGCATATACACAATTTTTTTTTTACAATGAGGAACTTTTACATGTGAGAGAAATGAATAATTTTAGTATTATCAAACGAATAAATTACAGTGGTGTCATTATTTTTTGTCGATATGTTTTCAATTAATTATAAATCAAGTTTTAAATTAACTGAAATCAAAGCAAAAGTCACTTGACCAAAAACGCAAAAAAAAAACTGTGACGTTCTAGCGCAGATGTAGTCCAGTGTTTACATCTCGCGTCAGTGTAACATCAGTGTTACAAAGCTTATTATCATAATACATCAATTTTCGTTGTTGTTTAGTTATATTTCTTTAGAAATACCTGTTTTGCCGGGGTTCGATAAAAGGCAATTGGACAATCTATCAAAAATTGATTTGATGACAATGTTTGGCTTCTTAGGAAGCAATCCAGATTTCATAGGAGCTGAAATTCATGGAGTGAAAGCTACAAGGTATGTGTACAATTTACGAACAGTTTTATTTATATTTGCCTTTAGCTTTATTGATTATGGCCTATTTTTAAATATTATTTTCAATTATCATTCAATCCAGTTAAACTGACGAACATTTGCAACGGCAAATCGACAGATTTTTAATTATAGTTTCGGTGTTCAAATTGTTGCATACTTTATGAACTATTCGAAATGACTCATTTATACTCAGAAAATATATATTAAACTAAAACTTACTTTCAAGAATTCATGTACCATTCATTCTTATGCAAAGTCATTTGATTCTTGTACAAGAATCAACCTCTTTATAGTACTTGTTCATCAATATTTTGTTTCTAATGTTCTTATAGTGCCTGACCATTATCAAAACCTTATGAGTTATTTAAAAACCAACCTTAACTACTAAGAAAGTTACAAAAATACTAGTTTTCCATAGTGCAGTTGACCGACCAAACAGCATAGTGGTAGCGTGCTAGCTTCTAGACCGCGAGGTTTCGGATTCGAGTCCCGTGTTAGGCATGAGTGTTTGTAAATGTATGTTGGCTTGTCTAATGATGAATGTTTCGGCGCATTATAGCCCTCATGTTGCTGACGGCGCCAGATAATCTGAAAACAACCAACCATAGTGCAGTTGTATCCAGTATTATTTTCAAATTGATGGATTCAGTTTGAATAGTATACTTTCTTATGGTCCAGGGCATGGAATATAAAAGTTTTATATTAAAAATAGTTTTATTAATAAATTTTCTATGTTTAATAATTATTAAAAGTTTATTGCAAACTATATTATTTGTAATTTATAATGAACTAGTAATTAATAATATAAATTTATTGATTATATATATATATTCTTCACATAAGAAAACTTTCCAAAATATATACAGAGTGTCTCTAAACTCATGGTACAAATGCTAGGGGGTGATAGAACACATCAAGACAAGTAATAGTAAATAGGAAACCAAAGGTCCCAGACGTATTCCAAAGGAGATAGGCACCATCAAAGTTTAGGGTCCCAAATTGCAAATGATCATAAAAAAGGGAAAAATAAGTCGATTTATTTGTGGTTTTGACTGAAATCATTCTTTAAATTAGTATTTTCTTTAAAAAAAATTTTAAAGACAAAGTTCTCTGCCGTGAACAGTTTCCAGTTTTATACATACACTAGTTGCACACTCGAATTAGTGGCTTTTATGTTAGCGAAAATTTGCATACGCGTTCCTCTTCTTCCCCATATCACATTTTTATGTTTTTCTTCCAGAAACCGCTGCCGATGATTCCAATTATGAGCTCAAAATTTAAGTTAAGATCTGAGCTTTAGCAAACATTTAAAACAGTTTTAAAAAAAACGGTTACAAGTAGTTTTTCGGTACTCCAAAGTCTAGAGCGCCCTCTACCGACATTTTTAGAACTTTGTCTTTAAATTTTTTTTTGAAAGAAAATACTAATTTAAAGAATGATTTCAGCGAAAACCGCAAATAAATCGACTTATTTTTCCCTTTTTTATGATCATTTGCAATTTGGGACCCTAAACTTTGATGGCGCTTATCTCCTTTGGAATACGTCTGGGACCCTTGGTTTCCTATTTACTATTACTCGTCTTGATGTGTTCTATCACCCCCTAGCGTTTGTACCATGAGTTTAGAGACACCCTGTATATTAACCAAACAAAAACTTACTACCAACACTTTAGTTTCCTACGATTAAAAATCCCTTAATAAAGAAAGCTTGCACAATATCTCTATATTAAAAAAATGTTAAAAATTAAATCTATGCAAACATGTAACTTGACACACAACTTTGGAATTTCCTCCCATTCTAAATAGCGGAACATAATTTTAAAAGTAAACTAAGTAGGCATGCATTCTTAAGCGAGACATAGCGAAAAGCAGTAATCAGAGATTGGCCTTTTTCAACATCTCTGTCTTTGTAGCTACAACTTTTCTTCATGTTTATGATTATTTTTTATTGCAAAAAGAAGTTTTGGCATTTTTTTCCCTTCTATTTTTCAAAAATGTTTTTTGAGGGGGTGTTCTATATTTCAGGTCAGGACGAGAGAGCTATAGGGACAGTGCTGTTGGCTATGTTCAAGTGAAAAAGGACAGAAAAATTTGCACTTTCAAAGCAAGGGTGACGCCTGAACACTGCATCTGAAACAAAGTTTACAATGTTACGCTTGTATGTGACGAACTTGATGAAAATATTATTTTAGTTCAATGTCATGACTGCGCAGCTTCTTTAGGTAAGATTAATTTTGAAATTATTTCTTAAAAACGTTGAAATCAATCTTGGCTTAAGATTCCAACTGCTCTTTTGTAACTAATATTGGATTTGATTTGTAGTTCAGAAATTAAGTTTAAAGCTCAGCATTTTGCTTCCTTTCTTCAATGCCACATACAATCTCTTGTTAAAAATAAAATTATATAATACAACAAAAACAATTTATGTTTCTAATTAATTATCTATTTTAATAATTAATATTGAATTTTAAATGTGCTATTCTTTAATGTTTGTAAATCACTAGTGACATTGCTCTTACAATACTAAACTTTTGTTTGATAAATAGTTTTTTTAAAACAAATGAACATTTTTGCCAAACTGCCACATAGTACCTTGAAGGACAAAATATGAACTAATTAAACTAACTCTGGACGGTCGAGTTAAACACTGAGCAGTTAGAAAAATAGTTAGATATTTTTGACATCAGGCAGAGCAAATTTGTTCTGTAACAAGTCCAGTCCATCTTTTGTTTTACTGTTGGACAAGCCATTAATTATTGAAATGTATTGGTAGAAGAAACCATATGCTAAATATGTCTGATAAAAGCCAATTTTCAGTACAAAGTTACTAACAGTCTTTAATTTTATGTCAGTTACAGTTTTTAATTTTATGTAGTTCTTTATTGAAATTTTACCAGAATTATACTATTTTGAATTTGTATTAAATTTATATGTTTGTAGGAGGATGCAAGCATACTATTGCTCTTATGGCATGGTTTCACCGATGCAGTGAAGAGCCTTCCGTTACATCTGTTTCCTGTTATTGAAAGATCTCTAAGCTATCAGCTTTAGGAAAGTCTTTAGAAGTCTTGAAAAGGAAAAAAATGAGGAAAAAGAAACTGTTCCTTTAATTCCAAATAATGGAACTTTTTTGAATGCTGTTTTACAAAAAAGCAAAACTTTAGGACTCAATAACACTATGCTTACGAGTTACTATAAGAAATCTACAAATGTAGTGGAATTGTCGATTCATTTCTTAAAATCGGAGTTTTTCCGGAATAAATTTCGAACGACATCCAATGAATTCTTTTCTTATATTAGCTCTCAGATATCTGAAGAAATTTGCTTTGAAGCATCAAAGCAAACAATAGGCTAATCAGAAACCAGCTTGTGGTACGAGCTGTGATATGGCAGAGTTACTGCTTCGAAAGCTCATGAGAGCTCTCACTGCCGTACTTCAGGTGGCTCACTTGTTGAGACAATTTTAAGGGCCAGAAGGCTGAAAGATACAGAAGAGATGAAATGGGGCAGGGAATTGGAAGGGGAGGTTCAAAAGGAAATTACAAAAAAAAAAAAATGGCTGTAAAAATGTTGTAAATCAACGCCTATTTTCCCATCACCCCCATCTTGTAATGGAACATTCTACTGATTACATATAAACGTTAAAAACTGTTGTGGCAACTCTCGATTCTGAAACTACATTCCTGTTGATGTGTAAATAATCTGTGGGTCAGTATGTGTAGGTGCCCACGTAAATGTTTTCTCTAGTTTTTACCTACAGTCTTAATTAAATAAGTTTCGTCTAAGAATTGCCTTCTCATTCACCTGTTATTGCGGTCAAATCCCACAAAAAATCCAATTTGGTCGATTTGTAACATCCCCCGAGTTTACATTTATGGGTGCATCTCCAGGTGGCATATCTGACAAATATGTCATCGAAATTAAATGTCCTTTCAAAGAGAAAAGCATTAAAAATTACATTGTAAATGACAAAATAACACCTAAATATTATGCTCAAATACAAATGCAAATGCTTTTTTCTAAGAAATCACTAGGTCTTTTTTGTGTGGCCCATCATAACTTTGAAACCACTAAGGAAATTTTCAGTTTTGATGATAGATTTTGATGCAACATTCTGTGCTGACCTGGTAAATAACTGCAAAATATTTTGGAAAAGAGAAATCTTTTCAGATTTGCAGAAAGATTTTGTTTAATTATTAAGTTGATGAAATTAATATTATGTATATAATGACTAAATTGCTTTATTCCTCTTAAAACTCTTTAAATGTGACTAGATTTTGCTTTAAACAGTTTATTTATGGCATAACTCTTTATTTTTTTTTATAAAGTATCAATTAAATGTAAACAAATCCTGCATCTACACAAAGATTCAAATTATTTTATTAACATTCAATTATTTTGTTGTACATTTTATGATTTTAAAGTAATTTATGTGGATGTGGTCTATTTTAAGGAGTGTTGTGCCTTCTAAACCCAGTATTAAACCATAACTATGTGATAAATTTTTGTCTGTTGAAATCACTAGAAGTGTTGAGATTTGAAAGAACACTTAGTCCTCCTTTCTCCTTAAAATTTATCGTTTTACTTTATTAATTAAAATCTACCATTTTCCTTTTTCCTCGAACAATGAATAATGCCATACACTACTATCAAACTTTATGCACTTTTAAAGCACGTTCACATTTCTCATATTTGTACGAGTTGGTGACGTAACAATCCTCTATCCTTTTGATTAACAAATAACATAATTAATCAAAACAACCATAAGCTTACTACAAATAAATGAGTTTAAAACTCACAGTCTCAAATAAACAGTTCAGTCCAAAAGTCTGGAAAGAATTCTAATCGTTCTACCACTCCTAGTCACAGCACTTTTGGCTGGAGAATCAGGAACTTAACTGTTCACTTCCTCCTCAGAAGACTTGTCAGGCTCCTCTGCAACAGAATCGTCAGCAGGACAAGATATCTCCAGGGGGAAAATTCTTTGAATGGGTCGAACCATGCTCCCAGAAGTGGTTTTATGACGGACTACTCGGATGTTGCCATCTTTACCAGGATACACTTCTATCACTCTTGCCATTGGCCACAAAATTCTTCGTTTACTTTCATCTTCAACAAGAACAACGTCCCCGACTTTTACATCATGAAATTTTCTAACTTTAGAAGAGCGTTGAACTAACTGACTTAGATATTTGTTCCGGAATCGTTTTCGTAAGGAATCCCTTAATTCTTGATGTTTTCGAAATCTTTTAGTAAGATTCACTTTATCGAGTTTATATAAAACAGGTACTCCTACTTCACAAAAACATAGCAGGAGTTAAAGGTAACAAATCCCCTGAATCTTCTGAAACATAAGTCAGTGGTCTAGAATTCACAACTGCTTCACAGTCATATAGTACAGTCGTTAGTTCTTCATAACTTAGTGATGATTGTCCTAAAACTTGCCGTAAAGTCTTTTAACCATTTGGATCATCCTCTCCCAGAAACCTCCCTACCAGGGAGTAGCAGGCCGATTGAAATACCATTGGATTCTGCTAATCAGTGCTTCAATTTCAATGACTTTCCAATCGATAGATTTCAAAAGATTATTAGCTCCTAAGAAATTAGTTCCGTTGTCACTGTAAATAACTCTTGGCCGACCTCTGCGAGCAATGAACCTGCGAAAACCAAGCAAAAAACTTTGGGTAGTATATGGCGCAATAAAACAGAACAATCCATGCTTTTCTTTGGACTTTTAGGATCAGTGGTCCAGCTAAATCCACTCCTGGGATTTTAAATGCAGAAGCATCGCGCATTCTGTTTTCTGGTACAGCAACAGGAGTGCTCTCTACTCTTTTGGCATCGTATCTCTTGCGTCTGATGCAGTTCCAAATTACTTTTTTGATTGTTTTCTTTACCTTCAGTATCCAAAAAGTTTGTCTCAACTTGGACATAAGAATATTTATGCCAGCATGACTCATTTTTAAATGTACATCACGGATCAAGCTGTGCATAAGCTCGTGCTTGTCTGGCAGTAGTAATGACAAATAAAATACATTTCATCTTGCCTTTCGGTAATTTTGGTTCTCACCCGCAATAAACTTGTCATCTTTGAATATGGAGATTGACTTCAATTGCTTAATATATTCCGAACTGAATGCTTCTTGCTGTATTACTTTTATGATAATATTCTCTGCAGCTGATAGTTCAGATACTTTCAACTCTCCAATTTCTCTTTCTTCATTGATTTTCCTTGCATTTCGAATATAAATCTACACATCCATGCTACCATTCTCAATATTTCACTGTATCTAGAAAAGTAAGTGGTAGCCCATGAACATGGATTGGTAGTGCTACTCAACAATGTAACTATAGTCCTTTTCTTCTCAGCAGTTATTTCAATGTCATTCTGAAGAGGTTTAGATTTTGGTCAATCATCTTCTGATCTAGTTAACCAAAGTGGTCCCTCCCACCATCTCGATTCTATCAGTTTTGTAACAGAGCATCCTCTCGACGGAAGATCTGCTGGATTATCTGTTCCGAGGACGTGATGCCAATCTTCGGTTTAAGTGAGACGTCGGATTTCTTTCACCCTATTGTTGACAAACGTACCCCATTCCTCTTCCTTCGTAATCCAGCAAAGAGCAGTGGACGCATCTGTCCAAAAATATTCTTTAGACATTGCAATCTGAAGTTTTCCTTTAATGAATGAATGCAATCTAGCACCAATACAACAAGCTGGTAATTCAAGTCTGGGGATTGTGGTTTTCTTTAAAGGAGCAACCCTGGACTTAGCTTGAAGGAGTTGAACTTTGACTTGCTTATCACTATCACATCTCAAATAAATAACCGCAGCATATGAATCCTTTGAAGCATCACAAAAAGTATGTAGACTATAAGAGGAGCAGTTATCCAATGTTGCTTGCCTCGGAATTCTTATTAAAGACAACTAGGGTAACTCGTCCATCCACTTCAAGAACTTCTTTTTAATGTCAGGCGTTAATTCAGAGTCCCAACTCAACCTTGCTTCCCAACTCTTTTGAAGGTATAATTTTGGAAGAAGAGTGACAGGGCAACTAAATTCGATGGGATCAAACTCCTTTTGAGCAATCGATAGCATGTTCCGTGTCTTGTTAGGGGAAGGTTTCCTAAACTTATATTTTGAACGTCACAAAATAGTGTATCTTCGTATTTGTCCCACAAGAGTCCCATTACTTTTAAAGATTGAGAATTTTCATTGTTGATAACACTTTCTGATTGATGCCAGCCTCTTAAATCAAAATTTTCTTGAGCCATTATCTCAGTAGCCTTTGTAACAAATAGATTTGCCTCTTCCTTTGATTCAGATGAGGTCACACAATTATCTACGTAAAATGAAGATCGCAGTTTCTCCGCAAAATCTTTGAGAGGAGGTTCATACTGACTCAAGTGATGATTTATTACTGCTTCTAATAGAAAAGGGCTACAAGTCAAACCAAAGACTACTTGACAATGACGAAATTCTTTAATTTGTTGTTGTTCCAAATCCTTCCACCAAAGGAATCGTAGAGCATCTCTATTATTTTCGTTTACTGATACTTGCAAGAAGGCCTTTTTAATGTCCGAGATGATTCCAATTTTCTTCTCCCTAAAATTGAGCAATACCGTTGGTATCGGCTCCTACAAATTCGGTCCTTTGGCCAAACAGTTATTTAGAGATGGAAAATTCTTCTGTTTGCATGATGCATCAAATACAGGTCAAATGGGTGTAGTTGAACCTTCTTTAAAAACCACTCAATGAGGAAGGTAATGGGAATGCCCTCTTTTTGCTAACACTTCTTCAATAATGCCTGATTTAAACTAGTCTTTGAATACTGCATTATAATCTTCCAACTTCTCACTTGTTTAAGTTTCTTTGTGGTTGAAATCAATCTTCTTCCAGCAATTTCTCGGTTGCTTGGCAAATTTCCACGGTCACTAATCCAAGGAAGGCTTATTTCATATCTATCTTCATTATCTCTCCTTAAAGTTTTATGGAAATGATCTAATACTGCACTGTTTAATTCTTGATGAGACTTGCTCTTACTGGGATCTGTTATTCCCAAGGCTTCTAATTTCCACAAATTTTCTAAATTATTGCTGTGGACCAGCATAGAGGTAACCATGGTTGACGCACTTGTAGTAGAGTCGCTTTCATTTATTTTACCCATAACAGTCCATCCTAGCAATGTATGTACAGCTATTAGACAACTAGCTAATTTATGAAACTTCCCAGTGAAAATGTTTCCAACTGTATCTGCACCCAAAAGGAGCTCAATTGGCAGATTTCCTGTTCCTGAATCTCTAAGGTGAATGTTTTTCTGTATAATCTTTTTCATCCAAGGTCAAGGTGGCAAACTTGACACAACACCGCACATTTTTGTTTGATCTAATACTTTAATTTTGCAGAAATAGCTTTTATCGATGTTACTAATACTCAAACTATAACATTTATGTACTTCTTTCCTCGAGGTAACTCCTTCGAAAAGTGAGTGTACTAAAGTTTCTGAACCAATCGATTTACATCCCATTTTTCTAGCAGTTTCTTTCAATATATAGGAATGCTGTGAACCCGTATCAATCGAGGCTCTTACTGTTTGTTTCTTGTCGTTACAACTAATATTAACTAATAAAGTCTGTAGGAACACATCGCCTGTACAACAGGAATTAGATAAAGTTAAATTCTTATCTTCCTCTGTATCTGCCTTTACTTCGTTTTTCGGATTTACATTTAATTCAGAACATAATACAGCCCAGTGTCTTTTCGAACAAATCAGGCAGCATACACGTGTCTTGCACTGCTTAGCTCGGTGCCCCACTATTAAACAAATATAACATCCTCTATTTTCTTTAATAAGATCATACTTTTGATTAAGAGCCATTTTACGAGCCGAAAAACAATCTTTACTTTCATGTGATTTCGCACAAAATGCACAAATTGGCCTTGATATTTCTTTCGAATCTGATAGCAAATCATTGGTGGTAGGAATAGAATATTCCGTTTCCTTATATTTTGCCGTTCTCAAAACTGAATCACCCTTTTTAATTCCTGCCTTAGCGAGGGAAATACGTTCTTCTCCTTCCACTTCGGCTCGAAGAAAATTTAGCAACAAGTCTACTATAAGAGTGATCCTCTTCATTCAATGAAGGATTTCGAAGCCAAACACGAAGTAAATCCTCTGGCACGCAGGATTCCACTAAAGGAAAAAGCATTGCTGCTTATTTATCTGATGTCATCCCAATTGACTCTAATGACGTTAAATGGGACTCTAATTTGTCATACAATTGTGTGATGCTTAATCTAGATTTTAAATTTGTAGTATTTTTTACTACTAAATCCAAGAAGTTCCCTAACGTAAAATTCTACGAGCATCTCTTCGCGGCTGAATCGAGATTTCAGGCTCTCTATTGTTTTCCCATAATTTTCTGCCGTTGGAGGATAACTGTCAATAATTTCTTTGGCTCTTGTGCCTGGCGACATATATTGTATCAAATATTGGAATTTGTCTTCGACTTCCAATTGTTCATCCTCATGTATTCTACTAAAGAGGCCCCAGAAACTTAGCCAATCTTTTACTTTTCCGCCAAATTTCATGAACTCAACTTTTGGAAGTTTTAACTTAGGTTTTTCTGAATTTAAATTAATAGAATTCTGCTGCACGGTTAAATTCTTCATAAGAGATATGTAACGAACCTGTGCAATATCAAAAATTTCTTTATACTCTTCAATAATTTCAAATTCCTCAGCGTATCTTTCTGCATTTTCGTCATGCACCAATAACTCCATAATATTGTCATCTAGATAAGTTAATCTAGCGAATACTCTTTCTAGAGACGTAAACTTACTCTCGAGAACTACTAAGTTAATATCTTTATCTTCAAATAACGCTTTTAGGCTTTTATACAACTTAGTAAAACTTTCTCTTATAGGCGATCGTTTTATCTTTAGAACCTCCATACTTCAACTGCGTTCAAACGATCACAATAAGAAATAAAACTCTGGTGTAATAATCCTACTAACCTTGTACCAGTTAACTTTTTGTCACACGTTTGGGCGCCATAGGTTGAGATTTGAAAGAACACTTAGTCCTCCTTTCTCCTTAAAACTTTATCGTTTTACTTTATTAATTAAAATCTACCATTTTCCTTTTTCCTCGAACAATGAATAATGCCACACACTACTACAAACTTTATGCACTTTTAAAGCACGTTCACATTTCTTATATTTGTACGATTTGGTGACGTAACAAGAAGGATACTCAATCTAAGAAATTTGTTGGCACTTCACTTATATTTATATAAGCCTTTACCACTTATAAGCTCTATTCAATTTTTTTATTAGTTTTTGTATTCAAACATTTATCACTTCTATGATAAAACAACAAAACTCGATTTGTTTACTATTTGCATTTTAGCATTCAATCACTTTTGAACATCTGGAGGTAGATGCAATTCCTTGTCGGTGAACTAATAGGTTTTAAAAGAATACTGACGTTGAAACTAAAAAAAACTGTTGCGATGACTGAATTCATCCTTGCCTCCTTTTTTATTTTCATAATATTATATTGCCTACATCACATAACAAAACATTTGAATCCCACACAAACAAACATTTATTTTGTAAACATACTACACCAAACTTTTCTTTTGTGCACATTAATGATTTGTTAGCATTCAATTTTGCTAAATGATATAAAGATTAAATCTTCCTTTTTTTTTTGTGTATTATCCCTCATCCATTTTAAGATTTGAAATGTAGGATCTGATGCTGGTGTCAATTCTGCTATTCAACTGTCTTATATGAGAATACATCATACACATTTACTCTCAACTTTTATTATCTGGACTCTTACTTGTACCCTCATTTCATGAATCTTAAGAATTTTCTTTTACTTAGTGAACTCTAACATTTGTATTCCAAAAGTGTAATTTAAACAATATTTTAATTTTTATCCTTGATATTGTAGTCAACATTACAATTTCATTGTTTATGTTTTAGATAGCAGTTAATATTATTTGTATTTTGATAATTTGTTGGGACTTTAAGCCCAACTACCCAGTAAAGTTTTGATCTGTGTTTATATTGTAGTACAAGATTCTTTTATATTCCTTTTTCTCTGATATATTTTTATTTATTCTATACTATTTAGTTGTCAGAAATCATTGGAAACTATTATGTACTCACATTTTATTAGCTTTTCTCTACTTGTGGTCATTCTATTCATCATTCTGGCCATCATTCTGTTTGACTTAAAGTTTGTTTTCAAATTTAATTTTACTTAAACCTTTTAGAATTTTTTTCACATTAATTTTTAAATGTTTTAAAATTAATCTGTAACTAAATTATTGTAATATTAAGCCAGTAAAATATGTTGGCCATTAGTTGAATAACTGTTTTATCACAAACTTAATCTGTGAATTGTTTCCTGTTAATGATTATATCTGCATAAAAATATTTAAAACACTAATACTATATAAAATATTTTTATGTCTTTATTAAAGGATCTTGCATATTTGTAATACCATATGCAACAATTATTGCCTTATCTAAAATAGGAATTAAATTTTTGTCTATGCATACATGTGAGCCTAGCATATTTAAGTTCTACATGAATCAAATTCCGATGACACGTTCTACATGGATGCGAAGGGCTGCTATACTTTTCGATTGCTTCACATCTGTTTTGCTGCTGATGTTTGAGGCAGATACTGATGGAGGCCTGACTAAGTTGCATTTTCTTTGTGCCAGTAATGGCGATATGTTCTTAAACCCTCTGTCTGCCATTACAGGGACCCCAGGATTTAACAAGCTTAAATAACTGGAATCTTTGACAATTTCAATATCTAAAACACGCCCACCATACCCTTCTGATATAAAACTTGTAATGCCATCAGGAGTGCAGGAAACCATGTATTTAATTGTATTGCAATTGTAGTAGTTTGACCATATTTGGCTCTGTTGTACACTATCGCTCGGCCTTTCAATCTCGGTTTCTAGGCAATCGATGATGGGCACACTTTACCATATCGTGCACAAAAAGGTATCGGTAAACGTTTGCATCATCTGCATTTGGCCAAATAATTAGCTCTTGCATGAAATTTGCAAGCACTGGTAAGGACTTGGAAAAAATTATATTTATTGTGCTAATTGATAAACCAAAGTCAATTGCCAAAATTGAAAAGGGGAAATTTAACTGTAGCTTCTTTAGCATAATATATATTTATATGCTTGGTTGGTAATTTAAAATGTTCTGTTAAGAGTTGAAGTAGAAAAAACCTTTTGGAGTGATTCCTAAAAATAACTTCGGTTCTTTTTCAATAGACATAATAGTCCCTCTTAACATATATTCTTTATATTGTTTTTTCTCCAAGTCCTCATCTTCAGAACTATAATTTGATGAACAAACACTTCCACACTCATATTCACTAGTTGACTAGATCTTTCACTATCTGCATCATCATAAGTGTCATTACATAGTATGGAAGTGTTTGTTGCTGCATTCACACACATTCTCATGGGCTAACAAGCTATTGTTTTAACAGGAATGACAATGTTCATTCCTTTGCTTCGAAAGATGTTTCTTGTATAAACTTGTATGGCCTTGTCATTTATCTTGAGATCCATGATATCTACCTCTAATTCTTCCAAGTTGTAAGTGCTTTTGATGGCATTGGCTCGTCATGTAAAAGAGCTTTCACTAAATTCATGCGCTGTCTTTTTATGGCACCTTTCCTCTCAACTGGAGAAGTAAGTTGCCTTTTCTGGCATTCAAATAAATGTAAGATTTCATTCATCTTTAGTTGTAATATCTCTTCACATCTTTGGTTAAACTCCATCGATAATAATTTTCCATATTGTCTATTAACTGAAAAAAGATTAAAAAATTACTGAAATTTAAGTAAATTGCTTTTTATAGAAAATGAGTCACACACCCACTCATTAAATTCATTTTGCTCTATTGTCTGCTTAAAAAATAAAGATTCCATATTTTACTCAAATAATCACACAAATTATTAAATATGTGATCACTTACAAATAAATATATATTTCAGTTAAATGCAAATTCCCATGTTTTATTATCTTTCAAGGTAAAGGTATTATCGATAACTAGCTGCGTGGTCCTGCATTGCAGAGACCTGCCATTGTGTATAGGTCTCAACTTTTGACGCTTTGCAAACCAGGCTCGCTTTGCATGCTGAAAGGTTAATTGCTATAAAAAGAGACTAAGAAATTAAGAAAAACTAAAATTTTAACATTATGCTTGTCAAAAGTACAATTATGAAGACAAAACTGCTTACGTTAAAAATTATCAGAGCTCTACACCTAATAGAAGTTGTAAAAAAAACTTTAAAATTAAAAAAAAAGTTGTTAAAAAAAGAAATTAAAATTTTAACTTTCTGTTTATGTTCAAAACTACTTATGTTTAAAATGTCAAGAATTTTACACCTATTGAAAATCGCTTTGATTAAAATTAAAAGGAAAACGAAATTAAAATTTCAACATTAAAAATAGCATTTTACAATAACGTACAAAAAAAAACAACTTTAACTCATTTATAAATTAATGTTGGCAACTCTAGTTAATGAATCTCTTAAATATGTAATTTCTATACCAAAACTAATTATTATTTGAGCACAAGGCATGCGGTAAAGTAATTTTATTACACTAGTGCGATAAAATTACTTTACCGCACTCCTCAAGATGAAGTGTTATTTTCGTCACGATTTCTGATTAAGACTGTTTCTGACATTCAGCAATCCTATCAAATTTGTAATTATAAATTAAATCATAAACAGTGTGAAACACAAGTCTTGAGTAAGAATTTCAATCATCAAATGTTTACTTACCGAAAAATGGTCTTCGCAACAATGAAGTGATGTTTTGTCCGATAATTTATTATTTTTCTTCTCGTCGCATTTCATGGCTCTTGTCCATGCTTTCCTTCTAACAGAATCTCTTGGAACGTAAAAAAACAGTTTGGTGAATTTGCTGTTGTGTTTCTACAACAAGGAACTATGCAATATTTATACGGAGCGTTTTTTTTCTTATGCATCATAAAAATGTCAATCAAATAAATTTTTTACTAACACTTTTTGAAACAACCTCATGGCATATTCCAAAATGACATCTCATTGTCGAAAGGCCAAAAAACACTGGATGTCCTTTTCCCTTAACCTTACAATGTTTTTTTTTCATTGTCCAATATTGTCATTCATCCCCTATAAGTCTTGGGGCATTCTTTTAATGGCTTTGGATAGTGCCTGGAGAGTTTCCCCATTAGGAAGCTCTCCAGGCGGTATCCAAAACTATTAAGAGCAAATTAGTTTTTGATTGGGAGCGGAACCAAATCTGACAACATAAATCTGTAGGACTTTTTAAGAGGAACAACTTTGTGTTAAAATTTGTTTTGAACACAAAGAAGGGTTTTAAAAAAAGCTATTTTCAAATAACATTTAATATTGCAAGTAAACTATCGCGCAGTACCAATTTTTCGCATATATGAGGAAAGTCTTTTCATCTGAAAAAGTAAGCTCGTCTTAGTCACCAAGTACTTTAATACACAATGACACATTTTTGTCCAGTGGAGTCACGATTAGAAGAAGAAAGCACTAGGACTACAAAACAGCCTTCATGATTAGAATCATTGACCATTAATGATGTTAACTGGAATGCATATTAATTCAGCCCGTATGTGGAATCAATCATTACAACAAAATTCCCATACAGCTCCAATATCTTTTCTTGCACTTTGTTCACGATAAAGAGAATGCAATCATCCGTTTTTATATTAGGAAAATCTGACTTTCATCAAGAGGCATATAGATTAAGACAGAATTTCCTTCTCTTTACATTTTTTAACTTTGATATCAACATACACAGCATCATTGGCATTCTCAATCCACCATCAATTTGAAAATCACTTGCATTATCTAAATCCTTTTGATAAATAAAACTTGGTCGTTTGGTAGAGTAATAATTAGAACATATCTGTTTCAACACTTTTGACTTGGGTACACCAATTGTTAACTTTGGCAAGATTTTTCTTTTCTGTGTTCGAAAGGGAAAGCCTGCCTTCTTCCATCTTGTTGCCCATATGAGTTAATTAAAACAGTACAGTAATTTTAACAGCATCATTTATTTCCCATTCATATTGGCAGGACATCTACACCCTTTGAAGTATGCAATGGAGTTAGGCAGGGAGATGCACTAGCGTGCCTTCCTTTTAATATTGTTCTGGAGAAAGTGATAAAAGATGCTGGAATGAATACAAGGGGTAATCTATTCAATAAATCAGTATAAGTTCTAGCATATACTGATGATATTGATATAATTTCAAGATGTACCCACAAAGAGCTGTCATGCCAATGCTGCTGCTGATGATGATGATTGGCATGACAAAGTATCTCCAATCTTGTTAACACCTCCAATTTTCAAATTGTGCTTTTTGTTCTCAGACACCTTCATTCTGGACTCCCCAATCCTGTTACATTTTCAATACTTCATATTGGAATCATCAGCAGGTCACTTTGCAGAACTGTTAAGAATGAAGTTTGTTACAAAATTCTTCATGGCCTATTCTTTCCAACTTTTAAAATCAATTTTAGACTGGAAGACTTTTGTTTCAAACTTATAAAAGGACAAAATTGTTGTTTATAATAAATATCTATGTTTTTTTTTTAAAAAAAGTATATTTTATCTTTCAAAAAGGGAATAAACAACCTTGTATTACATGAAAACTTCAATGGCATGTTTCTATGATTTATCTATTAAGTATTATTTAAATATAAAAATATTGATTGAAAAATTTGGTGAAAGTCCACCACTAATTCTGCCGTTAGATTTCTGTGTTTATTAGCTTGTTGCAGTAACTCTAAAAATTCTGATGTAGGGCGACTTTGTTAAGTCGTACAATTTATATTCAATTTATATCTGTATTATCCCATGATATCAGCATAACCATATGCTTTTTTGGCTTATAATGCTTAAATAATGAAAATCTTTTAGTTAGGTATATTAAATATTTATATATTCAATTTTTTGTTGCATTTAAATTCATATTTGGTGTCAGAAGGATGCTGAAGATAAAATAATGTGTTATTGAATGTTGGGTTTATATTTATCTTATTATAAAACTAAATAGTTTTATTCACCTAAAAACTATAATTAAATCATTATCAGCATTACATAAAACTGATATTATATTTTTTTACTTTGACCATGATTCCTCTATGATCTAACAAAAATAATTGAGTTACTTGTGTTTTAGTAACTGTGTACTCAGATTAAATGATTGTATACTTTTAATTTTACATTTTAATAATATCTTAATTTATATATTAAGATTACAGTGTATGTTCACTCTAAATCCAAAATAGCCTCATTATTGTTATCAGCAAGACATAAAATGGGGATATTGTTTTTTTACAAGTTCTCTATGATTTCTTATTTATGTAAACCAATTTATGTGGGACAAGGGTTAAGAACTTTGTACGTCCTCTAAGAGAGCAGAAGTAAGCGTTATGCCTATTTTTCATCATATAAGCTAAATTGCAATCTGTCTGTGATAAATATTTCAGAAATCTTTGAAATCTTGGCTCCCAATTGTTGGAAACTGCCTTTTTGCAGAGATGGCAATTTTTCTATGGATATTCCATAGTTTTTACTTATTTCCTGTAGTTTTTACAGTTTTACAGACATTCTTTGAAACCTACAGAAAAGACTTATGTGAAAAATCTTTTCTCTATCTATTGTCAGTACTCTTGAAATTCACCAATACTTTCACTATTGCCAAAATTTGCAGTTTTTGCTGAATGCCAAGCTAATGTAATAGTCACTATTGTATCTTAGATTTATTCATTGTAATGTAAGAGTATTGGCCATAGGCAAACCATATAAAGGAAATAAAAATATGTAAAAACTCAGAAGACCAGTAGAAAAGTTTCCATCTCTGCTATTGTATTCAGAATCAGATCAAAAACAGAATTTTTGACACTAATATTCACAAATCTATGTGCTTAGAAATAAGTCAGCAAAGTGAATGTGAACCTCTTTCTTGTTTATATTTTTTTTACTCGAATTTTAGACAACCTGTTGTATTGTAGATGTCCCTGATGTATCTTAGATATTGGTTTATATTTCTATTTATATATACAGTGGCTCCCAAAAGTCTTTGTAGTATTTGATTGAAATTTCTAAGTGTACATTCTCCATTTCAAAAATTAATACTTCAGTATTGGATTTTTTTTTGTTATTTGCAATTTCATTTTAATAAAACTACATAAATTTTTTTTAATGCATAGTAAAAGTTTTTTTTTAGAAAAATCATTAACCTAAAAGTAATACAAAAAATATTTCCCAAAAGTCTACATTTTCGTACTGTAATATTTTGGTAAATTAGTAATTAGTAGGATATCTTTTAGCATTCACAACAATTTTTATGCGTCTGAGCATAAATTTTGCTAATTTCTTTGATAATTTCTGCATCAATGTTCCTCCATTCTTCGATCATTACTGTTTTTAGTCGGCTTTTCGTTTTAATGTCGTGTCTTCTTACTTTAGCCTCCAATTCTCCCTAAATCTGTACTTTTGGGTTAAAATCGGTTGACTGAGGTAGTGTTTTTAGATTTTGTGGGTAATTAAAGTAGACAAAGAAGCAATCATTGAATGCTGTATGCTCAGATCATTATCTTGATAAAAAATGAATTTATTTGTAATACCCAAATTTTAGGCTGAAAAATTTAATTTATCATTCAAAGTATTCAAATAGAATTCATGATTCATTTTTCCATCATTAAACACCAATTTATCAAATCCTAATGCTGACAAGCACCCATAATCAAGGATACTTCCACTGCCATGCTTTACTGTTCCCACAAAGTTCTTGGGATTAGGTTCATCATTTTCCTTCTTCATTCAATAATGCGCCCATTGAAACAAAAAAATTTATATTTATCTTCAAATAAAACATGATTCTAGCTCATTTGTCATTAACTTTGTAAAGAAAATGCAAAACTTTCTATTTTTAGCATTTACAAAATTTTTCTTCAGGTAGAACACTCATGTAGTCCAGCTGATCTGACTACTTTTCGAACAGTTTCAATTGAAATTGAAGTCAAATTTTTTCCCTACATTCTGAAGAAACTTTTAAAGCACACAAAAGTGGATTTTTTCAAATTTTCTTACAATAAATCCCTTTTCACGTTCAGATAACTGTGTTGGACAATCCTTTCTTGACTGGTTCTATTTTCTCGTTTAAAAGTTTTATTACATACTAAACAGTTAATGGAATAAATTTAATATATTAGCCATACATAGAATACATTTATTACTATTATGATGAAATATGATCAATTATAGACTGCTGTTTATTGATTTTTTTTAGCTTAGGTTGCCACCACACTTTACGGCTATGAGCCATTTTAAAGAATAAATAGAAAAGGCAAATATTATAGACTATCAATTTTTTAAATGTCATCACAATACAAAATTAAAAGAAAAAAGTGTAACAAATAATGTTATTAATGAAATTATCAGAAAATGTTAAGGTGTATGAACACTTTTGTAGTACTTTTTTTTTCTTTTGTTCTATGAATTTATATTTTTATAAAAATAAAATGATTCAATACTACTTTAAAAAATTTTTTGGTTTCATTTAGAATTAAATAGACTTTCTACAAAAAAATATTGAAGTTAATATTCAAATTCAATTCCAAACTACAGCATTTTTTCTACACATTTTTAAGGTGTATGAAGACTTTTGGTAGACACTGTTTATAAATATGAGGATATTGGTATACTGGCAAATGTCTGAATTGTAAGGAAAATTCAATTAGTATTTGTATATTGTAGATCATAGAGTTAGGGATTTTTCAATTATGATCGATACTGTGCAGTACTTTTTCTATAAGTAATGTAATCAAAGTAACTTTAGTGCTGATAGCAAGATTGTGTGAAATGTCGAATTAGTAGATTTTTGTGGGATGATTGCTTCATGTTTTAACTGTTAAGATCAAGAAATAATTGAAAAACCTAGTCAACTTATAAAATCATTACATATATTTAAAAAAGTTTTATACAAAAGCATATTTTTCTTTTGCTAGTATTTGCAAACAACTGACAAAGGCAAAACTTGTATTTGCACATTAGATGTGTTGATTTTAATTATATTTAATTTATAAAGGGAATTTACTTTAAATTGAACTTTTCTAGATTTATATTTGTCATTTTATAATCAAATTGTGCTAATATTGTTTGTTTAATATTAATAGTAGAATATAAAATAAATTATTATATATATTTGCATTGCTTGTGGACTTTATTTTTATTTTTAGAAAGATTTTCTTTCTTTAAAACTTTTATGTTTGGCCTTTAACAAACCATCATGTGAAACAAAAAATAATAAAATATATCATTTATTTAACAATTAATGCATGATGACATTTCCTTGTCATCATTTAAATCTCTAACCACTCAAGAAATTTCATAACAATTTTGTATCCCAAAATTTTTTGGATCTCAACTGTGGAATAATATTATGGGGTTACCATTGAACTTCTTAAAGCTTGATTCAGATTTCACACGAAAAAATACTCTGTGCATTTATAAAAAATATTTCACAAATTTAAGTACTTTTTTTTATTTTATCAGTTAACAAACGATATAGCCATCATTCATACCCCCTTTAAATTTTTACAAAGGATAAAGTAAGGATGCCAATATTTGATGCACAGTTACTTGTTAATTTTAAAAGAAATTTTAGTGCATTTTTCAATTTCAACTAAATTATAGTAATATTATCGATTATAGTAATTATAATAGATTACAAATAAAAAAAAGTCTTTTTAAAGTGTGTAATGCAATTTATTTTGTTCTATGTATATAGAGTTCTCATTCAATTCTTCAAAATGAATTGTTACAAGTCATATTAGAAGAGACTACAAGTTGATTGCTCTCTTTGAAAAACTAGTCACAAACATGACTAACAAGCTTCACTATGATTATTACACTTTTTCGTAGTGATTCAATTTTAAGTCATTGTTTTTTACAAATGCAGTCATACAAGTCATTTTCTTTTAGGCAGTCATTCCTTTGGTCTAGAGAGTAAACATGTGTATGTGCTATATTTTAAAACATGTTGACATCAGGTCGTAAAAAATTTCTGCAATATATTTGTACTGGTCTTCACATAAAATTAGAAAGTTGAACTATTCAACTAACACTTAGTAATAAGTAGAATAAAATTAATCCAACAGTAAGGTTTTCATGATATTTGAAGTTTTCAAAAGAAAGATCTTGGAAGATTGCTTCTACTTTGAAATTCTATCATGTTGATTCCTGAAAGAACAGCAATAAATGTATCAAATATTTGAAATGCACTGTTCATTAATGAAAAGTTAAAAAATATTTATGAATACTCTACCACTCGGAAAGAAAGCAGTAATTACATTTTACAGACTAATTCAAGAAAAACTGTGGCTTAATTTTCACAATGACATGTGATATACAAACAATTCATCATATTGTATTCTAGCTTTGATGATGTTAGTTATGTTGAAAGTACCTGTTGAGAGTGTTAAGTACAGACAGTTAAATAATATGGAACTTATCTCAAATGCTTTTAAAAAAAATCGGCTCCTCACACTAACAGAAAAGAAAGCTGTTGAATTTTGGACTACTTTTTATAGCCTTCATGCTTTCAAATGTTTCAGCCCAGTATAGCCTTTGTGTTGACTTATTACATTATGAAATCCAATTCAACTTACCCAAACTGCCAACAGTTAGAATTACTGCTTTCTTGCTTAGGAATATAATAGTGAATTGATTGTCAAAAGCAAAGTAATAATTTGTATACCTTAATTGCCAACCTAAGTTTGAAAATAGGTATGTGCCTTAAAATGTAGAATAATTTTCATCAAATTTACTCATAAATTCTGAATCGAACAATAAGTGGGTGTTACATTTTCAGAAATGTTTCCTTTAGAAGAGATTATTGAAATTATCATTCTAAAATATAATGCTTAAGTCAAAAACTATTTACTTTAAATATCTATATTAAATCTAAAATAATTATACCTGTTCAAGATAATGGTAATGAGGAAATCCCCAATTCACTCTGCATAATGCAGTAAAAGTAACTGATTACTTTAAAGTTTTTATTCATTCTACTTTCTATTCAGGAAGAAAGAGCTGTCCTCATTCATTCTAATTTTGTAACATAATTGGAAATAAGATAACGTTAATTTCCCTGTAATAAATAAGAAAATGCATCTAATAATTTTCCCTCAGCCTTTTGCTTAATCATGTATAAATGGTTGCAAAGCATATTTTAAGAGATGAAAAGGCAGGCAATTTCCTCATACTTAATATTTGTAACTTATTTAAATGTTCATAAAAATATTTATATTTGCAAAAGAAGAAAATACTTTTAATACAAGGCATATAGTTAAGATTTTAGATGGGATAAAGTCGTCTCATTAGTTCTCTAATAGGTGATTTAGAGATTCAATCTATAGGGCTCTACACATTTTCAAATCAGCTCAACACAGAAAAACTCATTATTTAAAAAATTCTCGCTATTTTTAGGCGTAGTTTGCTGAATACATGAGAATAAAAACTAATGCAATGTTATTAAATTTAACATTGGCAGAGGTAAAATGAAATTAAAGACCTAGGAGGAAATGGTAGGCTTGATTTATATTCACCCATCAGAGTGGAGTAGTATCCTAATAGGTCTAGCAAATTATAAAAATGTTTTTCAGACTTATAAAAACATAGACCAACCTCAATTGAAATTGACAAAATGGAATAATGCCTGTAAAACAATTAAAAAAAGCAACTTAAGATCCCATACATATAAATGAAACTACTAATTCGAAACAAGATGGAATTTGGAAGAGTAGGTTGAGGTCAGTTATGTGTCAACCTTGGAATTGAATACAAATCAAGATTAAGAGTTGTTCTGCCTGGCTATTTTTTTACTATATTTTTTTTTTCTTTGGTCGAATTAATCCTAAAAAAAGTTTAAAAAAATATTAGACAGATTTCGTTTGTACTTTAAACTTATGAGAAAACTATACAAGGGGCTCATCATCTGAAGGCAAATTTCTTAACAATAATTACTAATGACACAGACATAAGTCGACTTTATAGTTTCGATCAAAAGAATTACCAAAACTACTTTAACAACACATACTCAAGATTTCATTTTGAAGTCTAATCTATGAGTAACTCATGTAATCTGTAGTATGAATATTACATGTGTTACTTAATAAATGTGAAAGTAAGTAATTTAATAAAACTGAGTGCGTGAAAAATTAGTATGAAAACCAGCTTCAATATGAAATAATTAAAATATTGGCTAAAAGCTGGAAGAATGTTTCTGTAGTTTCTCTGAAAACTTTATGGTTCGGAATTTTGCATTAGATTTGTTTCTTTTTATAGCTAACATGAAATGCAATTTTCTTTACATTGGACGTAGTTTTGTCAATAGTCCCTGTAGAATGACAAACTTTCCATTTCTGCAGCATTTACTTTTTGGCTCAATAGTGCTTAAGTTTATATTTGTACTACAGCATATAGAACAATAGGTTCATACTTTGAGCATGGAACTTACTCGATAAACGATAGCTGTATGGACAAAATCAGACCTGCATTTAATGTGTTAACTACTATTACAATATAGATTTACTACAGTTGTGAAAATTCAAGATGTACAAACATAGTTTTCATCTATTTTTTGAACACGGAATGTGTGGTCTTATTTCCTTAAAATAGTAAAATTTTATAGCTTATTATAGTTTATTTCAAATGAGAATATATGTTTAGTTGAAGTAGTCATTCCTGCACCCTTAAAAAATGATTGCCCGAGTTCTGTCCTAAAGGAAAATTTGCTCCTAGCATACAAGAAGTCTCAGGATCAAGTCTTGTTTGGGGCTCCCCAGTATGCGGTATACATAGTGGTGGTTATGACAGATAGTCTTGAGTTGATTGTCAGTGTGCCAGTGTTTATCCCATTCAAATTGCAAATCAATTGATCATTGTTGTAGCTTTTGGTTCTGATAATCTTGTATTCAATACAAATGTTATATTTGTCTTAATTCTATACAAGATAACGTAAAGTGGGTGAAAAAGTGACTCAACTGTTATTGCACTTTTTCATTCATAGTGCAATATATCTTGACCTCAGTAGTAAATTATTGAAAATACTTTTTAAGGTGAAAAACAAAGTTTTTCTATAATATACTAGAAACTTCCTATAAAATTATCATTTGCAAATAAGAATAGCTATTCTAATATTTTCTTAGATAATAGTTTTTTTTTCCAGTAATACAATTTTTTTAATGGCTGAAGTACATAACAGACTAAAGTGGTCCTTTAATTTTTGTTTTGGAAGAATATGAAAATCTCTCAGTTATTCATAGTAGTAAGAAGGAAAGACAGCAAACATTTGCCACCAAGCAATAAAATCATCCTCAAAAGCAACACAATGCTGAAATTTTTTTTAATAACAGTTGCATAATATGTTTCAAATGAGTCATCTAATTCCAAAACTTATGTCCAAAAAAATTTTTTTTTTTTTTTTTTTTTTACGTTTTTTGATAAATTGTTAACCATATTCACATATTTCAGAAGTCAAACAGTTCCATAAGTTATTTTCCATCTAAAAATCGAATTAAAAACTAGGTTCAATTTCAAAAATCATCAAGTTCACAGCACTACCAGTTCCATAGTCCATTATGTCCAATAACTAGAACAATATTCATTCAAGGTTCCTACTCAAACCACAGAATAAAAATCAATGACTTTTAAGGAAATAAATAATGTTTTTAAGAACCTTTGAAAATTTGTTTTAAGGCACCATGTCGATAAATAAATTTTCATAAAGTACATTCTACCAACAAAGTTAAAACTTGATGCATGCATAATACCAATATGTCAGAGAATTCCGATACGGTGCGGATAAGTGGCGGTTACGCTGGGATAGCAAGTCTAAGTTGTATTTTTATAAATTTTGCAGTTGGGCACACAACATCCGCAAAAAATTAAGGACTTTTAAGGACCTCTAAGCATTTTCAAGGCCTTGGAAACAAGTTCAAAAATATTAAGCACTTTTAATGACCGTGTGAACTCTCATTCAATTCAGTGCTTTTGAAAGTGAAATATTTTTTTTTACTGCCTTAGAAAGTGAAATATGAATTTTCTTTCCACTTACAACTGATGTTTGATCATTTAGCCTTATGCATAAAGAATGACTAAAATTAAGCAAAATGAAGAAGAAAATACCAAATTAAAAGCTGGCCTCACTGTCCAGAAGGCAAAGGCTTTTTATGACAGGCTTTGCACTCCAGTTGAAAGAGTAAACATAATTTCTTTTAACTGGCAGAGTTCCAAATTTCCTGATTAGTCTTCATATTACCTCAGACTGCTGTACTGTTACAACTGGCAATATCTGAAGGTTTATTGAAAGATAAGTTGGGGGTATAGCAACTATTGTAAATCCTCAGGAGTATGAGGACATTTTTAACAATGATGGAACTGTTATTAAATTAGGTACATATCTGGAAGCACATGACTGGAAAAAAGCAGTATTGGACATTCCAAAGCATGGAGAAACTCTTGCAGTAATGGGTACTGCAAAACTCCAGCAAAATGGCACTTTCAGTTTATGCCCAGCAAGAAAATTATAATGGCAAAGCCTAACTATTAAAGTGCAAGGCAAAATTGGATACAACTTGAAAATTGATGTCCAAAGAGAAACTGCAAAAGAGTCAAATCTTGGAAAGAAAATACAACAAAACCCCCATTAATAAAGGTTTTATCATAAAGGCTGAGAAATAGAATGATCTGTTGTCTCTTCAAAAGCTGTGTCCAAAGTAAGATATGGCAGCCAAACTTCCAGTTACTTAAAAAATGTTTTGATGATTAAGAAGTTATTTCACATAGAGAAAACACTAGCCAGGAATATACATCTTAGGAAGATCCTGGCGAAATACCTTTAGAATAGGAAATTTTGTCGGAAGTTTAACTTTTTTTAATAGTTATATTACTATTTTAAAATGGAACTTCTATATTTAAACACAAAAACATACTTTTCTTTTAACAGTTCTTTAGGCATAAGACTAATGTGTATTTTAGATAATAAATGAGTTTTGTAAAAGTTTTGCTTTTTTTTAAGTATGTATTTTCACTGAATGCGAGTATAGGAACATGTTCCAAAACTAGTTATGCCCATTCTTCAATTCCAAAACTCGTTATGTCCAACACATTTTTTCATTTTATAAAACTGTAATATTTTTAGCTGCAGTTGATAAAATTGTAAAAAAAAAAACCAAAAAAACCCCCGATACCTGCATCTGTAAAGTTGCAAGAAATTTTGGTTTCCAGAAAAATTTCAGTTTTTGGACATAATGACTTTTGGGATTGGATGATTCAAATATCGTATTATCATCTGACATAATTAATAGAATGCTCAGCAAAAACAATTGAAAATTAAGATGTCCTTAAAAATCTAAGAAATTGTCAAGTTTAGTTTGGATTAAAAGGCAGTAAGTTCTCTTATTCTGATACTATTAATAATGTATTCACAATGGAGAAGTTGCGTATTTTTTAAAAATGGTAAAAAGCAATAAATTTTAATAAAGAAAGCCAAGCTGATTCCGAATATATAAGTTATATTGCGGTTAAAAATTTATTTAATTAAATATCGAAAGAAGTCGTAAAAACAGTGAAATTGGACGTAACCGCAAAACGTTCCATCATTGGCTGGTTAGATTTGACGTCATAATCCGATTTGAAAATATTCTCCTTCATTTGCTTACCTACGATTACCGCCTTCCTGTTACAATATTTCTTTTTAGTATTATTATTATACCAGAACCATTTGCGTAATTTGTTCTTATAGAAATTAATGCCTATTTATTTGTAAAAGGGCAATCTGATAACCCGCCGAAAATAGATTCGCTAGCGATGTTTCACTTCTACGTGATGCTTGTACACTAATTCATAGAAGATGAAATTCGTGGTGTAAAATTTGAAAGGTATGTACCCATTTTACAAACAATTTTTTATTTGTCTTTAACTTGATTGAATATGACTTATTTTATTTTCAATTATCATTCCATCCAGTTAAACTGCAGAACATTGCAGTTGCCAATTTTTTTACAACATTTTAGGAGCTCAAAATTTTACATACTTTACGAACTATTCGAAACGAAACACATATTTACCAAGAAACTGTATATTCAATTAAAATTCACGTCCATGAATCTTCATTTTATTCTTGTACATGTCATTCTTATACAAGTTAATTTGATACTTGTACAAGAACCAAATGACTTTTTCCTTGTTCATAAATTTTTTGGTGTTATTCGAAAACTTTAGTCCATTTTTCAACATATCTTCATTCTTAAGAAAGTTATAAAAACACTAATTTTCCATAGAACAGTTGTATCAAGTATTATTTTAAAATCAAATTTTCAAATTGAGTGATTCAAATAGTAGAAGTTACCACATTTTTTACTAATAAGTGAAATGTCTGTAACTTGGCGTGCTATGTAAACAACTGCCATGAAAATCCAATAGAGTAAAAAAAAAGTTTGCCATTATTTTCAATATAGCATTTTTTTTTCAGTTCAAATTAATTTATATTCCGCTAGAAATTTTACTTTCCCATTTTCAAGAACACTTGTTACCTCTTTGAACAACTTGTACACCTGTCATTCACGAAGTTGGCGACATTTATTACCAAAGAAAATAAAATAGATTGTTTTAACAAATTCTTACAAATTAGCAAAGAAGAATTGAAACCAAATAGAACTTAATTTTGTTTATACATTTAATTTAATTGTGTTTGTATATTCCTTTTCAATTAAAATGCTGATCCAATTTTCTTTGATCTACTTTTTAAAAAAATAATTTTAGTTTAGTAAGAACAGCATACAGTCCGCTAGGACGAACTCTTATTAACTTGAAAGGCTTTCATTTTAATGTTGTGATTTCTTACACCAGTTTTCTCAACAAATGTGTTCTTTTGGGTACAAATCTGGTGACTGATATGGTGTTTTTAAATTTTATATTATAGATTATAGAGGTACCAGAAGCAAATAATGAATAAAATGTGTTCGGACTATTATTGCGATAACAAATAAAGTCGTTTGTAATACCCTAATTTTGGTCTGACAATTTTAATTTATCTTTCAAAATATTCAAATAGAGTTCTGATCGTTTTTTTTAAGTGACTACGAGACGTTTTAAATAACAAATGGATTATAAGAATTGAAAAATCAAATATTGCAGACAATCGATTTTTTACATGTTTCCAGAATACAAAAATTAAAAAAAAGAGCCAGAAAATAATTCTGCAAATACAAGATTAGACAATTACATTTTAACATGTAGATTACAAGATAACCTGTTTTATTTGTGACAAAAGAATACAAGATTAAAAAAAATAAATCAAAACATGCTATAGCAATGTGAATAAATTTACTTCAAAGACCGCGCGAAACAGAAGTAGGATTATGATGTAGGGGGACGTCACAGCTAAGCTAGTCTCATTTTTGCAGTGCTTTTCAAAGAGGGAAATTGAAACGGGTATAACTCGAGAAATTTTGAACGGATTTAAAAAAAAATTAAAGTTTTGGTCGTCTTTCGTCACCCTTAATAAAATAAAAAATTAAAAAAAAAAGAAATGCTCAACTTGTCCATTACCAACATTTTTTAAAATTATTAATGCCAATCAACATATTGATATCAAAGAGTTTAGATGTCTTAAGAAACATCTTGGTCATTTCAAAATAACCGAGTTAAAATCTTATACTGTCCATTGAAATTACATTACTGAAGCATCTAAGAAGTTGTAGCAAGTGGGAGTTAATTCAAATAATAATGTACGAAATGAGTTTAGAGCAAGTCTTTTTCATCTAAGACCAGGTATCATAGATTATACTAATGGCAATTACCTCAAAATTTGCCCTTATGGCATGCCAAAATACAGAATGCATGCGATTTTGAATCGATAAAATATTCAGGGTTCCTACTCAAAACACAGAGTGAAAATCAATGACTAATGAAAAATTATTTAGTTCATTAAAGAACTAAATAATTTTTTAAGGACCAATGAAAATTTGTTTTCAGGCATCATGTCTACATATGCATTTTTAATAAAATATATTCTATCAAAAAAATTACAAGTTGGCGCATGCGTAATACAATATGTCAGAAATCCGGTGCGGATAAGTGTCGGTTACACCGGGATAGCAAATCCGAGTTGTATTTTATATTTTTATAAATTTTGCAGTTGGCACACAACATCTGCAAAAATTAAGGACCTTTAAGCACCTCGAATTATTTTCAAGGCCTTGAAAAAGAGTTAAAAAATATTAAGCACTTTTAATGATCGTGGGAAACATATTAATTGACATGACTAGAAAAGGAACTAAAATGTAGATAGTATGGAATTTAATAAAAAAAATTATAAATATAAATAAGTGCAAAAGGAAAACTCCAAAATAGTTTGGAAGAGGAAAATAACTTGCACAAATAAAATAGAACTGGAACTAAAACTTAACAAAAAAAGAAGCAGAATTTTGTAATATTTTTATTCTTATGTGCTATTTTAAGCATCTTGACAAAAATACATGCACTTTCAGATCATAATCTAACATTTAAAATCATGCAAATCCTAAAATACATGCATCAAAAAGGCTATTACATATAAAACAAGCATAAATTTGCTATTATATTACAAACAAGTTTTGATTTTTAAAATGTTAATCTATCAAAAGTAAAATGTCTACATGCCTTGAAGGTAAAGAAAAAATAAGAAAGTTATTTCATAAAAATACAAAGGACTTGTATCCAATAAAGCAGAATTCTTTAAGATCTAGACATAGCTTAGCTTTTATATTTCTCAAGTGAGGAAATTCTCTATTTTACAAATATAAATTACTTTCCATGTTATAGTCAGTAGAAAAGCATAAATTTTAATACATTCTAGGACTGATATTAAGACTGTAAAAGTAAAACTTGATGACATTTGCAAAATAGTGAATATGTATATATTCAAAGTTAACTAAACATAAAAATAGCACAAAAAATAAACAAATTTGTTTCATTAAAACTAAAATAAAAACCAGGTAAAGCTATTGAATGCCCTTTGTATAGTGATTTAAATAGTACATTTCAAAATGTATGACTTGTATAGCAATGTCTTTTGATCGTTTCATTATAAAATTCTTTCATGAAGATATGAACATTTCAGAAATCCATGAATTAAAAATCTTATTCTTGGTACAAACACTTGTAAATAGAGACCAACAAAATCTAATACCCTATTCTTATGGAAAGAAAACCAGTTTCAAACAGTATTTACTCAATAAAAAATATTATTTTAAGAGAAATCATCATTACTTAATTGCACATTGTCCTTGATCATTAAGGAACACTCATTGGTTATTGTAGTACTCTCCTGCTAATTGCCAACACTGTGCATCATTGCATACTGAAGGATTTGAGCTGATATTTTCCAATGTACTCAAAATTTTAAAAAAAAGAGCAAAACTAATAAAAAAAATTTCATAGATATATAACCATTAGAGACTAAACAAATTATACATAAAATGTCTTATGTATGACCTCAGAATTATTTAAAATAAGCACCAAGCAAAATAATTGAAATTGAATTGTTTGTGTAAAACAATTTCTTTGACTTTTAGAGGCTTCACATAACAATCAATGATATTTGGACTTGATTTGTGTGGAAGAGTAGCTTAAAAATTTTCAAAGATGAGTCACATGATTTTTTAAGTGCAAGAAAGTGCTCGAGCCTGTTATCAACTTTCCTTTTTTTATTATCAACTTTTCATAAAACTTTTTCTTGGAAGGTGGCCATTATATTAAATTTTTTTCCTATGTTGTATTTTTCAACTAATACTCAACAAGAAAAAAAATAGTTAAAAATGCTTATCTTAAAAATACATAATAGCTGCATATCTAAATATTGACAGAAAAACAATATTCTCAACAATATTTGCCAGTATCTCAAAAATAAAAAAATAAGCACAAAATTTTACCTCAAATATATTCAGGTAAAAATAAAACAAAGGGTTCCTTAATCGGAACTTTTTATAGGATTAGAAAGCTTATTAGATGCCATAGAAACAAGAATTTGCTGAAAGTCAGCCAATTCTTGACCTAATAATTCTGGCCCAATATTATCACCAGAAGTTAGTGAATAAATAGCCTGAGTGGTGGAATTTGTCTCATTGGAACCACCCACCTGAGTTTCATCTTTTTCTACAGGGGAAGCACTTCCAGATGGATCATCTGCAGCTGCCTTAGGTACACCAGTATATCGAGGAGGCACTCCAACTCTTTGAACACTTTTATCGGAAGCACTTTCTGGGGTAACATCAGATCTTGGAGGAACTGGTGGCTTAGATCCTGTGTCCTTCCTATGCAGTGCTTGAGGAGGCAATACGGGCTTGTTTGGTGGTATAGGGGGTGGAGCTCCTCTACCCATTGCTAACTTCTTTGCATTTACATGTGGTGCAACTGCTGGCCCAGGTTTATGTACAGGTACAGATGAAGCTTTGATACCAAATGCTTTTGAATTTGGTGTTGAATCTCCAATGACTTTTTCTCCTTCCAGTGGTGAGATTGGACTTTCAGCATATTGAGGAGTAGGAGCTACAACTTGGAGTAAAGTTCCTATATTTTCTGGAACTGAAGGAGAGATTAAAGAGATAGGAGTGTCTGATTTTGCAGGTTTGGCCGCACTCTTTGATCCAGGTGTTGCTAAAGGTGGACTACACAAAGGAGATATAGCTGCACTTGAAGATGACATAGGTTTACCCTGGTTTATTTTAACAGAAGATTGAGGTATAAGGCCTGGAGGCTTAGCAGGTGTAGCAGGCGCAGGTCCAACTTTAGGACAAACAGCACGAGCTACTCCACGAGGTGGACTCACAGTAGGAGAAATAGTGGGAACAGCCCGAATAGGTGGTGTTGAAACCATCGTAACTATAGTACTTCTCACACCTTCTCCAAGCTGTGATTGTGAATTAAGACTAGAACTGGCAGATTGTTTCTGAGATTCAAGCTCCTCTTGCAGCTTTTGAACTTCAAGAGTCAATTCATTATTTCTTGCTTCAAATTCTGCAATTTCAGCTTTAAACTGTTCTTTTTCAATTTCAAATTCACATAATTGTCTTTCTAATTCAGCTTCCATTTGTAGAGATTTTTTGCTTTCTTCCTCTAAACCATCAACCATATCTGCAATCCTTCCTTTTTCATCACAAAGTATCTACAATAGTAAAAAAAGAGTTACTTTTAAAGGAAGTTCATACTATTTTTTGTTGTGGTATAAATTGAAAAACAACATGCATTTAAATGTATACATAAATATGTTACTTAGTATACATGAAAATTTTGAATGGTTTGTTATTGATATAATTGTGCCATTACAAATGGAAAAAAAATCATAGATCAAGGTTCCTTTAACCTGTCTTGGCAATGCATCTACAGTATAGCAAAACTTTTCCCACAATTACCTCTTATATAATGCTTTTAAAGCCAAAATATAGCTCCAAACTATTAGTTACTTTTGGATGCTGTTAACTGGCATAAGAACTTCAATTATGACAAAAACTTTAAATAACTCTTTAATCCCTGTACACTTTGCATTTAACATCAATTATATTACACTTATTATAGTTTAATTCTAAAAAAATGAAGAACTTATCATTCAATAATGTGGAGTCAAAATAAAATCACCCAAATTTCCAGAATTTTAAAACATTAAAAAAACAGAAATACAGATAACTCATTTAGCAAAAAGCATGCAATAAATCAGTATAGCCTTAGTGAATAAGCCTATGTGAATTTTTATACATTTTGATTTTTACACATTTCGATGTTTATTACTTTACCTTCACATTTGTTCTTAAGTATTCTGTTATGAACATGAGCTTTTCAACAATAAAAAGAATAATTTTGTGAAAAAGTGAATATAGTTAGAATTTTTTTTTTTCAAATAAAACAAATTGCTCCTTGAAATGGTAGTAACTTTAAAATATTTTATTTGGTCGGACAAATCATTTATTTCGTGCAGTGTGGCTCTAGCGTTGCCCTTGCACCAGTAATTTTCAATAAACCAACCTTCAAAAGCCAACCATAATACTACAACCATATTTTTCAAAGTATACCTTCACCCAGTTGTATGCTGAGCTAATTTAAGAATTTTTTTTTTTTAAAGAAATAGCTAATCATCATATAAGAATTAGGTTGCCGCTTTTAAATTAGAAAGGGGTATTTTTGGCAGGGTTGGAAAAAAAAAAAACTTAAAAAAAAAATAAATTCTTTTTAACTACTTGGACACATATTTATAAATAAAATTGGACACTAACTAGAATAATTAATGTTCAAATAACTTAATATTCCTTCTAAAAATAATTTAAACTAAGTTACTACTTATGTATGTGGACATTCGAATCATAATTTTAATATTTTATAGAGAGATACTTTTTTATAAAATTCAATATATACAGTATATTACAATGGCAATTGTTTACTACATAATACACAAAATATTGCTCTTAGATTCATCAGTAATGGTGATATATTGTTCAAAATGATTTTTTTAAAGGTTTAGAAGTAAGATGTTAGACCATAAAACCTCTATTTTAGAAACACATTTAAATGCAGACTATAATTTTAAGTTTAACTGATGAGTTTGAATAATTTTAAAACATTAAGATACCTAATATAAAAACTTACTGTTCAATAATCTTTAATTACAAGATTTATTTTAAAATAGATTATAACTTATTCTATCTATAGTATTCATTTAACTTTTAATTTACAAAATCATCACTCAGTCCTGTTATACAAAGAATATATAGTTCATTTAGTGAATTATTTTCTAAAAAAATAATGGAAAGAAAACTAAATTCTTATTTATTTATTCCCGTTTTAAAAATTTGTTTAGATTTAACAGTTAGGATTTAACATTTTGAATAAAAAAAACAAGTTTTGCGGCTTTTTCTAAACCCAGTCTGTTTCGAAGCAATTGTACATTCCCGTTGCATTTGCTGTAGTTGCTTTTGCAGTCAGAATTACTTAAACTTCCTTCAATACATCAGCATTAAACTTTTTTATATAATTTTCTTGCATTTGCCATCATACTATAACTATTATATTTTCAATAAATTCCTTTTGAAAAAGATATATTTAAAATGGAAAACTTTTAGTTAAAACTAGAAGTTAATTACAACGTCAAATAATTTAAAGTGTCTTGATTATAAATAAACAAAGAAAAATACAATTACTAATTATTCTTTAAAAAAAAAAAAAATGTTTTTCTTTAGAATAAAAATAAAATTTTAAATTATTCTTAAAAAAAGCCAATTGGTTTTCTTGAGAAATCAAACACACTTAGTTTAATCCATGCCAACCCTGCTCTTTCTTGAATGCTCTTTCTTGAGGATGAGAAAAAAAAGGTATAAATTTGTTTACTAAGTGATTTTTCAAGCTAAAACAAACAACTTTACGTACAATAGCAGTTTAAATTACAATTTTAAATATGGAAAAAACAGTAAAAATGGCGCATTGGGAATAATTTCTGGCACCAAAATTAAATTAAAATTCTAGTTATTCCGCATTGATTTAAAAAAAAGGCGAAAGAGATCTTTACATAGACACTAATCACTGACATAGTGGCTATCACATCAGCGGAAGCCTAGGTAAATGACAACAAAAAGTGGTCAGAAATCTCGGGAATAGCTACAATTAAAACGGCTTAAATCTACCATTATGTCGAAAATTACCATTATGTCATTGCAAATATCGGCAATAGCTGTCACCATACCGGGCAAATCTTGGTAATTACATTAAAGCAACAAGTGGCAAAAATAAACAACATACCAACATAAATATCGGCATTAGGGTTCAATATATTCTTGAAAATCTCTGTAATAGAAGTGATTATATCGCCGTAACACACTACGATATTGTCTATCACAACTACGTAAATTTTGGCAATAGCTACAGAGATGCATATCTTCAGAGTAGTGGCTATAGTATTATAACAATACAACACTCATCGAAAACGCACATCACAGCAACATAAATATCGGTGATAGTATGCGCCGTAGAAGTTCAAATCTGTGCAATAGCAACCCTTACGTCAGCATAACGCTCAGCAAAACTAACCCCCAAACACCAATGTAAATAATGGTGATAGAGGCTGGCAATCTGAAGGAAAAGGGGTAAATGCATCGGAGGTTTTGGGAAGTCTGATGATACGAAGGTTTGATGATGGTCAGACTTGCAAGCAAACTCAACAAAATTGTAATGCAGATTAGTATTGATCCCAGGAATGATTGAAATGTCAGTAAAAAAAAAAGCTGAAATCTGCATTTCAGATGAACTGATAGGTGCATATCTCTTCGATAGTGTCAGAGACTATTATGCAATCAACTAAAATGAACATCATAGAGCAATTCTTGGTGATAGCACAGCCATAATCTAGGGAATAGAGGTCATTTCATCATAGTAACGCTCAGCAAAATGGCCATCACATGCCAAAGTAAATAATGCCAATAGAAGCTATGACATTAGAGAAAAATGTGGAGAAAGGTAGTAAGGTACACATTTAATCAATGGTTTGGTCTAATAATATGCAGATTCCTTTGTTAGCGGTTGAAAAACATGAAAAGGAACTTATTCCCACAAAGACACTTCCGTAATTGTCCGTAAATGACAAAAAAAATTACAGAAATCCATAAAAATACTGAAAACTTTCACCAATGGGTATTGTATTGATTAAGAATCTTTATTCTCATACAAAGTGTTACCTGCAATTGTTGTTGTAGCACATTAATTTTTTTGTAGTTTTTACCTCGATTAAGCCAAAAAAATAAAAAATGATTGTATGATCGAATTAACAGGTTGACTGCTACGTTGCGTTGAAATTTATATCCTTGTATAAACTTTTTTTTAATAAACTTCGTATAATTGTATTTTCAAACCTGATTATTTACTCTCTTTCCTATGGCCATCTATTCATATTTACACTGTTAAGCTACATGTTCCTTAGTGCTGTACAAATATGGCAAGTAATGACAGGATGAGATAACTCATAATAGCAAGTAACTAGACAAGTAAATACCCTACAAGATACCTCGTAATTGGCAGTTAGCATGTTAAAATACGGGCATATCACAGGCAATGCTGGGCCATGAAGCTAGTAAATTCACTTTAGAATACTATTTCTATTTGTTTGAAACAATGGTACACTAAACAAGTTTATAATTACCTTATGATTATAAGATAAAAATAGGACACAAAAAGTAAACCTATCAGAATCAGTTAAAGTACATTTTAGATATCCACAATCGAGCAACAAGATAATATGGATATCCAAATTCTAGAGTCCAGCAAAACTTATATCAGTTCCATCCTTAAAAAAGTTCAGTATAACAGTAATTGCTTATTCCTATGTAATGATTTAAATACAGTTTTAAAGAAAATACTTATTATTTATTTTTGGGTACATTTGAATGTTTTTTTAACCATGAAAGTTTATTAATGATTACAGGGAATTAACTTATTCCAGCAGAACTGTTTGAGAAATGCATGTTTCCCTGAAGTTTTCTCTTGAAATGGCACAAGAAATCAAATCAAAATATGGTAAAATTACAAAGATGTATAAAAAATTATCTGTGGCTTTTATGTCAGAAGTGTGCTTACAACTGTCTGAGCACTTCTCTGCGCCATTTGAAAGGAGCGATACGGAGAGTTTGTAGATGGTTTGGTGAATGGAAATTTACTGGAGCAAGGGCAACGCTAGGGTCAGGCTGTGCCGAGAGGGAGTTTGTAGAAGAGAGGTTGGTATGGAAGCATAGCTCACACTGTATGGTGAGATTTCTAAATATAAATAAAAAATAATCAAACACCAATGACACATTACAAGTTTGCCAAAGCCCATACAGATCAGTTGAGAGGTGATTGCCATGAATCGAGAACGCGTCCATCCACATCTTCGGCAGACAACAGATTAAATAATAAGCTACATATTCCCGATGTGGGAGAAAGAAAACTGGATTGTATTATTTGTTCTGACAGGAAAACACCTGGTGGAAGATGTCAAAATACTTGTTATTGTCAAACATGTACAAATCAGCCTGCAATGCATATTGGGGAGTGTTTTAAAGTTTATCATACTGTGCAAAATTATGAAAAATAAAATATTGACTTTTTTGCAAATATATATTTCTCTATGCCAACCAATTTATATAAGTCCAATATCATTATAATACGTTACTTGAATCCAAAACTATACTAAATAATATGAGGATTCATTAATGCACGTTTCTGCCACTAAGTCTCGCTGAGTAGCTGATAGCTAACATCCAGAATGGTTCAAAGTCAAAAGGGTTAAATGATAAAGGAAAAGATTATCCCAGACATGTAGTATAATTTAGCAATGAGTTTAAAGTATTGATCTTTCAATAGAGGGTGAGTGCCATAGAATATTTTTCCAGTGGAAAAAAACAAAATATCTAAGGATTACTTGGTTACATCAGTGTGTTTCAATTGGTTTTGAAGCAAATTTCGAGGGTTGTGTTTAAACTTGAACTGCCATGAATATTTATGCTGAACTATCAATTGGCAAAAAGAATCATTTTCAAAAATTGACTTATTGGTTTTTGCTCCAATGCTTCTCAAATAGAACCATTAGAAAGGGCTAGAGACCATTAGATGGGCTAGAGACCATTAGAAAGTTTTTTTTTAGCAAAAAATGGAAATGATATCTTTCAGCAAACTATTTGCTAAAAAAGGATTTTTAACCTTTAACTGCTGTGGTTGGGCGGTTTGAGGTTTTTGTTGCAAGAGCAACACATGGTCCATACGGCGCCAAACAAAATTTGTGAACATCAATTTAAAGTTTAAGAAACATAGTATCAGAAAAATTAATATAAAAGTCAAAGATGAGATATTTTAGGGGGTGGAAGCATTCCACAAAATATGACTCGCGGTCTGTCAGACCGCTTACAGCTGTTAAAGGTTAAATGTTTTGCTTGAATCCATATTTTGGAGGTAGATTTAATTAACAACATATATGGAAACAATTAAATTCTTAGATTCATAAAAAAAAATATAATGATTTATCAAAACTAACAATATTTGTGCTCTCAATAAAAAATATTTCATTCAATTTTATTTTGTGTAATAACTTTAAAACTAATCTCTTTACCTGGGATAACCTGTCAGATTTCTGTTTTTCTTCAGCATAGCGAAAAATTAATCTTTTTCTTTCGGCTAAAAGTAATAAAACCATCTGTTTTTGCCTTAGTCTTTCTTGTTCTAGGGTTTCTGTTAAGCATTTTATGTCTTTTTCCATACATCTATTCTGTTGACGTTCAAATTCATTTTCTTGATGTAAACGTTCCCGTTCCTTTTCCAATAAATAAGTAACATCGTCTCCTTGAGCAGTGTCTTGAGCATGTTTACGTTTTTCATCTTCTAATTCCGAAAGAAGCTAATAATAGAAAAAACTTTTGTTATTACATAGAATACTTATAAAGAAAAGCTGCAAATCTTTCATTTGACAAAACTAATATCAGGGGAAATTCAAATTATAATTTTTCTTCACCATAAAAGCAGTGCAGACTGATATGAGAGGAGAATGTCAATGAAAAATATTGAACTGGCATACAATAAAATATTACAGAAAAATGACTGCTGTCTATTTTGATTGAGTGACAATTACATGTATTTCAATTTTTTTAGCACACCTAAGTTACATAGCTATTTAGATTTGTAACTGCATATCAGCCTATTATGCAAATACTTAACATTCAGAATTTTTTGCAAAACCAATGCATAGCTGTTTGCTCACCTAGTCAGAGTGCATGAGCAATATTTCTTCATCACTTCATAAAAAGTGATTTCCATTTGCTCTCAGTGCACATCCGATATTTCATTAACTTTGGTTTCTTGTTAATTTTTTGTTTTTTTCAGAAACGGAAACTTTTTTACTTGAATAGGATGTGACTTTAAAATATTTTTGGTAGACTAGCTTAAAAGATGAATAGTTTCAATTGTGATGATTCGATTTCATTATTAAAAGAGTTTTATAAATATTTTTAACTTCAGTTTTTTTATTATTTAACCCCAAAGATCCTTGAGGTCTTGAATGAGAGAATACCATAAAACTACCGCCAGACAAACTAAAAATTAACATGAAGTCCCATGTTACAATTATGGTCGAATGACTACTAATTTTTGAAAGCTTAGTAGCACACAGATGTAAAAAATTCAGTTTAATTAACCTTGAGTAAAATTTTATTGTTGGACCTTGAAATTGCATAATCTAATAGCAAAAAATTTATACATTATCCTTATACATATAACCAACTTTGTCTTAGGAAACCACATTATAATAAATATTCAACATTGAATTTATCTCTTACAAAAATAATTATACTTCTTGACTTATATAAAACAGTTCTGTGAGGCTGAATTGTTCTAAAGAGTACAACATATTAGGTTATAATAAAATTAGCAATGTCATATAAAAAAGAATCATAAAAAAATCTGGTATGAATTATATACAGCAATAATGCATCTATATGAAAATTAAATGTTTTACATATTGCAGAAAACTTTCAAAACAGGATCTCAAAAGTACACTTTATCATAATTATATACATTAAATTTGTGGTTCACATAGAAATTAGCACAATGCTAAGTAACCTAGTTGTCTGAAATCTAAAATGTATTTTTCATCATAATTGCATACAAGAACTCGCAGCTCAGAGGTAGAACACAAACCCAACAAGAGAAGAGATTTGTATAGCATTTTCTCAATGAAAAACCATAGTTGTGAACCACCCATTCAAGATTTAACAGTTAAAAACACCCTAATATTTTGCTGTAACAAAACTGCAATTGCCTAAAGTTAATTTTTTTGCACTTTTAATTTCACCTGATGCAAACCAGAATGCAGTAACTTTAACTACTATAGGAGATATTGTCCCAATTCTAAAAATATTGTTTGTAATTTAATAATATTTCTACTTAAAAAAGACATTACTAATTACCTGACATTCAATTTACTGATAAATTTGGATTCTCCAAGAAATTTACTATAAATAGGGATAACTTTAGGTTCATTTTGTTACAAATAACCTGTAGAGAAATTAAATAAGGAAGCAACATATTCATTACAATAGTGTTGAGCTTGTATTTTCAAGCTATAAGTAACACACTTTAAAGGCTGATAAAAGAAACTATTCAAGATATGAAATTAAAATTTTAGATGACCACATAACAGAATCTTTGTAAGAAATTTCATGAAAATATGAGTCCAAATTATATGAGTCTAGTTGAACTGGTAAATTTACCTTTTAAAGCTGTTGAGCATAACTTAATAAGCATTTAAAAAATTGAAAAGGAAATTCTGATTATAATTATGTATCAACAAATCAGTCCAATTTCCTTATTTGACAGTAATTTCATATGCTTCTCTCATTACATGGTATTCTTAATAAAAATATATATAATCAAAGATTTATAATATATTTTTAAAACTTGCCTTTTCACATCGTTGTTCAGCATCTTGTAATTGTTGTTTTAATTTTGTTTGAGCTACTTTATGTTGTTTTAAGAAATTTTCTAATTGAGATAACTGCATCCCATACAAGTTTTTAACAGTTGCTTCATCAAAAGTTGCATCAAAAGCTCCTAAACAATCTCGCTGAAGTGCTGCCCATGGATCATTTACAGAAGCTCCTTTTCTTTTTGGATATAATAACTGTTTCACCTGCTCAGCCTAGAGATTAAAAAAACATGCATAGGGTAAGGTGGTTTAAGATGGGAGTTAAAATATAGTTTAAAATTTTAAAAGTTTCTAATATATTCAATTTTTTTAAAATTGTATATGGTAGTTACATACATAAACTTTATTTCCGTTTCAATAGTTATTTATGAGTGGCAACATTAAAACACTTGTGTACAGCTTCATGCCAAATATTGTCTGCTTAACATTTTAGCTTGCTCAAAATATTAAATAAAATTACATTCCAGTGACCAGTGTTTATTGAATATTTTTTTCTTCTTCAAATTGAACACTAGATTAATTTTTTTTTAAACTAAAATTTTGTGAATGGAGTTAAATGAGTGTAGTGTTAGGCTTAACATACATAGGTACTTCTAAAATGTTTGATAAAGCTTCTCTGAATAAGGTCTTTATCAACTATTTAAAATTAGAGTAAAAATATGTTAGAATAAAATATATTATTGTGCAATCATTGAAGTTCACGGCACGATAAGGATATCTTCCAAGAACGAAAGGATCTAAAGTTCATTGTGTAAAATTTCATAAAACCACTACCTCTTTCTAGAGCAATTCTATTTCATGATGAAATATCTGCTGACTGGATTTGAAAATTTGAGAGAAGATGGAGGAAGGAATTGAGCAATCTGAAGCCATAATGGAGAAGTTGCGTATTCTTTAAAAATAGTCGAAAACAATACACTTTAATAAAGAAAGCAAAGCTGATTCTGAATATGTAAGTTATATTGCAATTAAAAAACTTATTTAATTAAATATCAAAAGAAGAAAAATCGTAAAAACAGTAAAATTATGACGTAACCGCAAAACGTTCCATCATTGGCTGGTTAGATTTGACGTCACTTTCCGACAAAAGTTTTTTTCCTGTATTATTATTATACCCAAACTGTTTACATAATTTGTTTTTATAGAAATCAAAGCCTGTTTTACCTGAATTTGAAAAAAGGGAAAAAAGGGCAATCCAATAACTTGCAGAAAATAGATTCGTAGCTCTATTTGACTTCTTGGGAAAGAATCCCGATTTCACAAGAGCTGAAATTCGTGGAGTAAAATGTAAAAGATTTTACAAACAATTTTTCATTTGCCTTTAACTTGATTGAATAGGATTTATTTTTATTGTATGTTTTTATTTTCAATTATTATTTCATCCAGTTTAACTGAAGAACATTGCAGTGACAACTCGCCAATATTTTCGGAGTTCAAAATTTTACATACTTTACGAACTATTTGAAACGAATCGTATTTAACCAAAACCTGTACATTCAATTAAAATTCACGTTCAAGAGTTTTTATTCCGTTCTTGTACAAGTCATTCTAATACAAGTTCATTTGATTCTTGCACAAGAAACAAATTACTTTTTCCTTGTTCATCAATTTTTTGGTGCTATTTAGAAAACTTTCAGTCTGTTTTTAAACAGCTCTTCACACCTAAGAAAGTTATAAAAACAATAGTTCTCCATAGTGCAGTTGTATTCAGTATTATTTTTAAAATAAAATTTTCAAATTGAAGGATTCAAATGGTAGAAGTTACCACATTTTTTACTAATAAGTGAAATGTCTGTAAATTGACTTTTTATGTAAACAAACTGCCATGAAAATCCAATAGAGTATAAAAAAAGTTTGCCATTATTTTCAATACAGAATTTTTTTATCGAAAGCATTTTTTTTTTCAGTTCAGATTAATTTATATTTCTTTAGAAATATTATTTTCCATTTTTCAAGAACACTCTTACTTCTTTGAACAACTTGCATATCTCTCATCCACAAAGTTGGCGACATTTATTACCAAGAAAATAAAATGGATCGTTTTAACAAATTTTTTCAAATTGTCAAAGCAGAATAGAAGCCAATTTTGTTTGTATATTCCTACTCAATTAAAACGCTGATCCAATTTTCTTTGACCTGCTTTTTTAAAAAATAATTTTAGTTTAGTAAGAACAGTTGGACGATGTTCGCACACACTCTGCAAGGACGAACTCTTATTATCTTGAAAGGCTTAAAAAGGTTCTAGTTTATTATTATTTTTTCTCATATTTCTTTTATGTCCTGCTCTATACCTGTAGATGTATTTTTATTTTGCATTTGTTTTTAACAAATTACATTTTCTCAAGATCACAAGCATAGGCAATCTTATGAATGTTGTTTTATTTTCTGGCTATGTGAATATGCCATTACATAGTCATTGCGCTATTAACTTTTATCTAAAATAATAATAATACCAAAAAAGGATTGTTTTTTGAAATTTGTTTGCAATTTTCATCAAGCCTGTAAAAGTTTTAGCTAACAAAAATAATTAAACCGGTTTGTTTTAAAATCCTCAATATTTATTTCCATTTTTTTTACAGATCTGCGAGGGAAACATATGGAGACTATGCTGTGAGCTATGTGCTAGTTAAAAGAGAGGGAGGAAGTTTGCACAGAGAAAGGGAAAGTAACCCCAAACATCGAATAAAAACTAAACAGTATGACGTTGTAGAATGCAACGAGATGGAGGAGATTGCACTATCTGACTAAGTGTGAGGGTGTAAAAAGTTTTACTACAAACTGTATCGTTGAATGGAATAAATAAAATATATTGTCACACACACACAAAATACATCGAATGAATTTACATTATTAGGATGAAATATATAATCAATTTTAGAATGCTGATTGTTGTTCCTTTTCGACTACGAGCCATTTTAAATAATAAATAGATTATAATGAATTGAGAAAACAAATATTATAGCCAATCGATTTTTTTACACTTCCAGAATACAAAAATTAAAAAAAAGTGCCGGAAAAAAGTTCAATTAATGAAATTATCAGAAAATGTGGGACACGAACACATTTGAGGAATTTTTTTCTTTAGTTTTATGAATTTGTATTGTTATAAAAATATATATTCATAAAAACTATTCAATATTTAAAAAAAAAGTATTAAGTTTGAATCAGAATTAAATAAAGATTCGATAAAAAAAAAAAGGAATTAATATTCGAATTCAATTCCAAGCTACATGACTTTTTCTTTAAACTGTACGGTAACTTTTGTGAGTCACTGTATATCATGAGCTACTTATAAATGATAGAATTCCAAAATAATTCAATCATTAAGTAAAAATAAAAGTAATAGATATAAAATACTCAGATAAAAATGATTTTCACAAACATATAGGGTACTTTTTGCAGAAACATCGTCCCGTTTAATGGCTTTACATCACTTTTGGCGGATGTCTGTGTGTTTAAGAACACTGATAAATAATTTAGAAGTGTTCGTAATTGAAGTATTCCTACTTTTCGGGACGAGGCAATGTTTGTACGCAGAATTTGAGGACATAATTTTAAATATATATTAAAAGAATACAAGATTAAAAAAAAAGCTATAAGTGCTATAGCAATGCGAATAAACTCACGATAGTTTCCAAGATCGAGCGAAACAAAAATAGGATTATGAAGTAGGGTGAAGTCACAGCTCAGCTAGTCTCGTTTTTACGGCGCTTTTAAAAATGGGAAATTGAAACTCGTATAACTCGAGAAATATTGAACGGATTTCAAATTTTTTTTTCCAATTTTGGTTGTCTTTCATCACTCTTAATAAAATAAAATTAATGCTCAACTTGTCCCTTGCTAACAAAAGTGAGAGCAGAGGCTTTAACACCTTCTATGGTGAATAACTTCTTTAACTGTTGTATGCGGTCTGACAGACTGCAAGTCATTTTTTGTAGAATGCTTCCACCCCTTAAAATATTTCATCTTCGACTTTAATATTAATTTTTCTGATACTATGTTTCTTATATTTTAAAATGATGTTCACAAATTTGTTTGGCATAGTATAGACCATGTGTTGCCCATGCACCAAAAATATCAAACCACTCAACCACAGAGTTAAAGATTAATACTTATGAAGCTTTGTTGAAGAATTGTAAACAGCTCAGAATTTTTTTTTAATTTGGACGAAACTGGACGTGGCAACGACTCTTCAAACTATGGAGCTTTTGTCTCTAAATATTCCTGCACAGAATATCTAAAATCTGCAACATGTGAAAAAATCATGTACACAGTGCTATTTTGTGTTTCCACAGATGGTAAGTATATGCAACCCTTGACAGTTTACAAGAGCCTTCATCTTTATATACATATATATGCCTTGGATCTCCTGGTGCCATGTATAGCCGCACAGATTTAGATTGGATGCATAATACAGTTTTCGAACAATGGATGAAACACTTTTTCAAGTACACTGAACCATTGAAAAAACATGTGCTACTAATTTATGATAGTCATGGAAGTCACCCAACAAGAGACTATTAGACATGCCATGGAAAAACAAATTGTTTTGTGTTTATCCTCAAACATCAGTCAAGCTCTTTAGCCACTAGATGTTGGTGAATTTTAATCACTGAAAAGAAAATGGCAAGACATTTTAAAGTTGTGGTTCCAAAAAAGTAGATTACAAAGTGTGACCAAAGCTGTTTATCCTTTCCTATTAGGCAAGCTTTTTGAAAGATATATCAGCAATGCATGTGATCAAAGGCTGCAAACGAAGTAGGGTTTATCTCCATAATCAAGAAGCTGTGGCTCACAGAATAACATTGTCAACAGATGACATTAAGGTAGGTTTACAACCTACCACTAGTACATTGCCTAGTATTCGTGTTACTATCTCAAGGAGTTAATGCTATCACCTCTTAACAGAACAATGTAATATTATCACCATTCAGAGGAGAGTTAGCTTCAAACACAATAATTGTCTCTCCTTATAAAGATTTAGAAGCAGTAATTTTATCTGCTATATTTCCAAAACCTTTGAGTCTCACAACCATGTATAAAATTCAAAATTGAAACTTAAAAGTATCCAAGCAAAAGCTGATGAAGTTTCAAAAATGAAGAAGTTATGATGAGGTTAAACAATGAATCTGAACTAAAAAATTTAAAACCAACAAGAATAAAAAAACAAACTAAGTCCAAACTGCATAAAAAGACTGATTCAAACTGCATCAGGCCAAAAAGTAAAAAAAATGGGTCTTCAGATCTAGCTGTAGGTGCATGGGTGAAAGTGAAGTATTTAAAAAAAAAGAAGCAATCATTTGGTGGAAAAATTATGGCAATCAAAGAAGTTTTGTAGGGCATAAAATTCTTGAAAAAAATCTAAGATTGGCGAGTTTTATTTTTTCCCTGAGGCAGAGGACATAGACATCATTGGAAAAGCCAGATAACAGACATTTTAAATGAACAAGCATTCAACAATAGGGGCATTATATTTTTGAAAGACTTGGAACATTATGACTGCAAAATACTATCATTATTTAAGTGTAATATGGAGAGGAATATGATTTAAAAGCAAATGTTACCATAAATATTTGAGTTGGATCTATTAACTTCAATTTCAGATTTAAAAAAAAAAAAGAAGTCAAATTATTTTATGATTTACTATTTTATTTTTTATAATTAAAAAAAAAATGATTTTTTTTTTTTTTTGACAAGTCTATGAACATATACCTACAAAAATGTTTTCTCATAAACATATTTCAGCAGCATGGTAATTAAAAATTATGTATTCTTATTTCCAAGATGTGCAATTTAAAGACCCCCCTCCCCCCCAGACAGGTCATTTAAGAAATTATACATAAAAATAAATCTAGTATATTAAAAATAAATCTTGAGAATTTTTTTCTTAAATAAGATATGTATTAACAACCATACAAGTTTTGTGCTCATACTGATTAATTTAGTTCTTCCATTTAGTAAATTGTTTCTTAATTTACAAGATGTTTAATCTTTTCACTATTTTATAGTTTTTATTAGTTTAATATACCGTTTACAACAAGTATACATTGAGCTTATGCAAAATTAAAAAATAAATGTAACATTGTTTAAAGTTTTATATATTTTTGCTTTTTAAAGATGGAGGGAATCTAAGTAGCATAAGGGCTTGATTACAAGTCTATGGACAATTATTCTATTTTCATCTATTTACTCAACATATTGATAGCCTTAGAGAGCTCAATAAGATCTAAAATTAATGGTTTTCTATTATATTGCATTAAATGAAATAGTAACCTTGAGTACAGCAATGACAATTTCTCTAGCTTGAAGTTCTCCTTCCAGAACACCAAGAAGTTGCAATAGATCTGGTTTACTGAGCTCCATCTTTGGATGCCTCTGTAATAAATTGAATTTTTTTTTTTACTTTAAGAATAAACTCAACAGAAAGTGAACTAAGTAAGAAACAACCATGATGGAAAAAATGTGTATTTTTTAAAAATATGCATTTTGAATTATTTTGCAATACCTTAAGTGTGCTACTAGGTTTTTCGGTTTGTTCAAATTGGCCACCAATTGTTGAAGGCTGAGATTTCACAGTATTTCTTGCTGCCATTACGCACACAATACAGCGCTTTTTCTTTCATTGGAGATTACTGTCAACTCATCGTCAAGGAAGAATGCATACATGACAGATGTGCCATCTAAATAAAACAAGAAAATTAAAAAAAAAAAAAAAAACATAAATAAAGAACAAAATCCAAAAATAAAGTTACAATACTAATGGTATTTTTTATAACAGAAAGCATATCAATGACACGAAATTAATAAAAAGTATTAATTAAATATTTAAAAATAAATAGTTTTTAACTATTATGGTTGACTTTTGAAGGTTGGTTTGTTGAAAATTACAGGTGCAAGGGCAACGCTAGAGCCACGCTGCACCAAATAAATGGTTAGTCTGACCAAATAAAATATTTCAAAGTTAAAATAGTAATAATTGACTATTTAAGAATATTAAAATAGGAAAAAACAGCAAAAATAAAAGAAAATAGATAAGATACCAGTTTCCGGCAGTTAATAATTTATGTGCTCAAAGAAAATTTACAAATACAATAAGAAAGTATGAGGAAGAAAATAGTGTGTTAAGATTCATGTTTTAGCTTCTTAAATGAAATTATCCGATAGATAAGGCTTGCATTATTATTATTTTTTTGAACAACAGGTTTAAACTATGAAGGAAACTGATTTAATACTAACCAAAATATATTATTTCTATAAGAAATTTTACTGTCGTGTTCTCTAAAATAGAGAATTGCTTATTGTTCTATGTGACAAGAACAAAATATTTGCCGATTTTCTCCATTTGAAGATTGCAACAGTCTTAAATTGCTTTCATTTCTGAAAGGAAAAATAATTATAAGTCAGAAACTTTTCAAAAAGTAAACAATTCAAGATGGAAATAATTTTTATATAATTTAAATTTTGTATAAATAACACAATTCAGTTCATGTGTAAATATGGTAAACTGATGGAATTGAATAATAATTATGTTTATAACAAAATTTAATACTACACATTAATCATAAATTAGTATCATGTATAGAAAATTAGAGTAAAAAAAGACATAATTTCACTTTACTAATTACAGTGCACATATTTCATCAGTTTATATGGACAAAATGTATCTTTTAAAATTACTTAACTTTAATTATTGCATACAAAAATAAATCATTTAATGAAGTCAAAGACCTTGTTTCAAGTTAATTTTACAATTATATTGAATTTGTCCTTTTTTGTTGCAATTGAAAAATAAAACTTTCATTGTCACTTATGGGACATAATTGAACGTTGTAATGATATAAAAATTTATTCCATGTCTATACTAGAAGATAACCTGATTTGAGCTCACTCAATGCTTCACAGCCATAGGGGAACAGGTTCCTACAGCGTACACAGTGAGCTCACTTCATCTTGTCCTCTAGTATACTAGGAAGCAATAATATCAAACATTGAACCGTTCCAAAGTAAGAGAAAAACTTCACTTCACACAAAAGCGATGAAAACTGGCAAAAAAAACTTCAATTTTTAAACAAAAAGGACTTCAAACAACTTTAAATAATTATACTTTACTGACAAACAGGTGAATCTAATAAAACTAAGTTTAAAGCAATAATTAAAGTACAGTAAAACCCCTCCTAACCGGATCTCTTATTTAACTGGTCGAATTTTTCAAGGTAAGAAACGTAACAAAATAAATTAAAAACTTTTCAAACAAAGAATACTTTTTCCTTTGTGTTGTTATGGTATCACATATGCTTTTCAATACAGTCATTTAAAAACCAGCTGTCATTTCCACAAACCTCTCAGAGCTTGCTACATACAACTCTGTTATTGACATTTAAACGTCTTAATGGATTCGAAGATATAGCGGAATACATAGAGCAGTACCTTGGTGTTGACAAGGATCTCCAGCAAGAGAATATGTCAGATAACATCATTAAGACAATCCCCGATGTGGTTTAAGATTATAACACCAACATCGATGACAATGTTAAATCCCTCATATCACATACGGATTTATTTAAGCATTGCCTATACACCATTGCAATACGGCCCAATAATATGTGGAGCAACAGACATTGGCTGCTTCCGTTGAAGTGAAGCTTTTTAAAACAAATGGCAAAACTAAACTTCAAGCAATCAAATCTCCCACCTTCAGCAGAAAAAGACACTGATTTTGAAATGTAATCCATAATATTGAAATTTTTTAAAATTATAAATTGATGCATTTGTTAATTTTGTCTGAAAAACACAAACCCCTATCAAATTTTTCTGTTTTTTTACTTCTCCATTTTAACAGGATTTTCGCTTAACAGGCTTATCCTTGGTTGTAGTTAATACAGTTACAGTTAAAATTACAATTTAAAACAAGGGGATTAAATAGAAAAAATTATGAAAAATGTTCCTGAACAAAATTTAACTAAAACTTTAGCAATTCCACACCGATTAAAAAATAAATGACGAAATCGATCCTGCAACACTAATCATAGACTTAGCAATATAACATCAGCAGAACCCAAGCGAATGCCACCAAAACGGCATTGCAACTCTCAGTAATATCTTCTATTACATTAGAATAAACCTAGGTGAAAATAATCATCACTCCAACTTAAATATCAACGAGAGTGTAGAATTACATTCAAACAACTTAATTAATGTAGAAATCTCAGAAATATCAAAATAATTTCGGTAATATTGAAGAAAATCATGAATACTATTACAACAATGTAGTCTTCAGCAAAAATGACACACCAATGTAAATATCAACATTAGCAACCAATATACAGTGAAAATCTCTGCAATAGAGCAGATTATATCAGAATAACACTTAATGAAATTGACTACTACAACAACGTAAATTTTGGTGACGGCAAAACGTTGGAAATAACGGCAATTTTATCAGTGAAGCACTCAATAAAAAAGGCCATCACAACAAATATATATGCCTGTGATAGCATCCACCATAATGACGCAAATCTCGACAATAACAGCTATTAACATCAACATAACATTATATCGGATTTGTGAGCAGGTGCAGGCACGACCTCTCTCCCCTATTTTCTAAGAATTGATCAGAAAGTGTCAAAATATGCAATTATATTTTTTTGGATTCAGAGTTTTTGCAAAGTCAGTACTATAGCAGTTATAGCTTAAAATGTTTACCCATCTATAAGTTAAGATAATCAATAATCTGTATAATTTAATAATCAATGATTTGCTGTTTAGTTTTGAAACTGGTCAATTCCATGAAAATGCGACATAGACATAATTTTTTAAATTATCACTAAATTAATGTTTTTTTGTTCCAGTTCTTAGAAAACAAGTCAAATTGTATGAAAATAATAAGATATAATAAGAAAATCGTATGAATATTTTTTTTATAGTTAATTAATCTAGGACTTACTTTGAAACCGAAAATCTGTTATTTTTACCTCTAGTTTAATGCCCATTGAAGCACTTAAATACCACATAGATTTTTGAAATAAACATATTTTTTTAAAGAATGGTTCACTTTATGCTTAAAAACAACAAAATTTTTACTTAAAACTTCTTAATAATTTTGCTATTCCCCTCAAACTTGATATTAGTGTTCATGTCATGTCTGTCACAAAAAACTTGGATTTTTTTATTTTAAACAAAATCCACTTAATAAAAATTATTAACACTTTATTTTCTCTTTTTATAGATCAAAACAAACAGTTCATAAAAAATGTGAAAAATAAATTTAAAATTTGAGCAAAATATAGAATATTAAATTTTGTCATGTCTGTCACGTTTGTCATGTCTGTCACACCAGTCATGTCTGTCACAATTAATTTTTCAAGCAACTTAGCCTTAATTTTTTACTTTGAAAGTTGTTATTATTATTATTTAACTTAGTATTGATGGCAATAGTATTTCTGTACAACTCAACTAAAAAAAAGCTCAGAAAATCAGAGGATGGATCTGCAGTTCGCAACATAAAAAGAGGGAATTTTAAATGATGTATTAAACTTAATGGAAAAACAGCTTATATACTTTTTGTGCCACTTGTATATAAAACATACACATTCTAATGTGTTTACCAATTTATTAAAAAATCTGCTACATGGAAAACTTGTGATACAAACTAATTTCAGTGAAAACTATTCTCATATTTATCAGGATGAAATTCAGTTTGCTCATTGGCAGAATGCTTTCTCTACTATATACACTACAATGGTATATTATTGTGATAGTGACTCTGTCACTGTTTCTCAGAGTCATGTGTAATTCTAATTATGGTAATCATGACAAATATTCTGTTATTGTATTTAACAATTTAGTCATCAAAAAATTCATGAAAGGTCACTTAGAGTTTAAAGTACAAGTGATTGAATTCCAATCTGATGGAACATTTCAACCCTTTAAACAAAAATATGCAATATTTTCCATGACACAAAGTAAGCTCCAACAGTCTGTCATTTTTTATCCACCTCACATGGCAAAGGATGCATTGATGGGGCTATTAAGCGTCAAATCAGAGATGCTACTCGAACCAGAAGTGTCTAGATTCTAAAACACCATGCAAGTTTGCTGAAGCTGCAATGAAAATTTGTCCTAGAATCAGTGGTATGAACCATAAGAAAAATATAAAGATTGATAGCAAAACTTGATCTGACATGGCAAGAAATCGAAACAATGCCTGGTACAAGAAATCTAAAGGAAACCGTTGTTTCCGATCGTGTGCACCTGGCATAATATTTTATAGCCCCACTTCAGAGTGTAAAAAAGGTACTCTTTTAAATTTCAATACTGGTGAATGACCTATTGGAAAATGCAACTGTTCACAATTTGCAATGTAGCCAATGGATGAATCCACAATACAATAATGAGGTTTTTTGAGATTTTAATGGATTAATAACACAAATCGCACAGAACCAGTGCAAAATAAAATGCTTTGTACCAAATAAAATTAAAGGTATGTTTAAATTTGAAACAGAAGTTCATGTTGCCTGGCATGAGAAAGAGCAAATGTGGCAGCTCCCACACTAGTCAATTCCAAGGGATTTTAAATATTTTTTATAATTTATTTTGTGAGTCATATAACATAATATATTAATGTTATATCATATTGTAATCTTCAAGTCATGATAAAAATAAAGAAAATTATATTTAAGAAAAATATACTTAACTTCATAGAAAATTGTACACGTGTCATGTCTGTCACAAAACCGTCTGTCACGCTGATAAATATTTTATAATATTTTACTATTTAAAAATTTCTTAAAATTTTTCTTTCTGCTTGACATATCCAAGTCTTATTTTGATCCCCAAAAAATTTTAGACTTGACAAGCATACCAATTAAGAGCAAATGGTAATAATATATGGTCACTCAAAATCTATGTCTCAATTTTGTCATGTCTGTCACAGCACGTTTTAACCCAATTAATTAAAAGTAATTTTTCCAGAATTAAAATTTTAGTGTTTTTTATAACTAAGGCCTATATTTACATCACCCCATGGCAATGTTTTACCTGTTAATTAATATTTAGTACTTAAAGATGAACAAGAAACTTGTCTCATGTCATGTCTGTCACAAATGGAATTCACCAACTCTTAAATATTAAAAAGATTTTTAATTATGTAAAAATTAATAACCATTGAGCTTCTTTAGTTAATATAAGATTTGAAACAGAGCTTAAAATAACTATTTCTTACAAAATGTTCATGCCATTATAAAAAATTTGTGCTGTTCATTTTACTTCTTGAAACTTAAAATGCCAGAAAAATTAAAAATGATATAGTTTCCAATTATTATATTACGTTTTCTCATTCATCAAGAATGGGTTGCTGTTTTTTTTTTGGCACAAAAGACAGTGTTGTATATGCTGCACCAACCCATTCATCAGCTTAATTTTCTTTCTCTGAAGAAGCAATGTTCAATAAATCCAAGTCCCTATTTCTTATTTTCATTTTTACATTGGTTGACTACCGAACAACGTTTTTCAGGGATGAGTTTGGTAAAAAATCAAAAAAGCTGAAAACAAAAATCCAAAAATTTTATGCGTATGACACATTTAAGCTATACTTTAAAAAAATGTAGTTTTTTATGTGCGTTTATAACACTGCACTGTCTCTATCTGTCCATGAGCAAAAATGGTTCCAGCGTTAAAAAAAACCCAGCGTTAGCCACTACACGACATATTTTTCTGCGGCCCGCAGGCACCACAGAAGATTAAAAAAAAATCAACTTTCACTATATGGACTTTTTTACATAATTGTAATTTATTCAAAATAATATGTATAATAGATTATATTAAGTATCAAGAATAGAGTTCTACACTACGTGCCCGAAGAAACTATATGAAGAAGCTTTCAATAAGGTGGTTTCATCAAGAATAAATACATGAATAACTTAACTGAATCTCATTTCGACAATTTATTAAAATTGACTGCAACAAATACTCCGAAAGACATCGACTATATCATAAAAGAATACTGAGCATTTTCGACCGCCATCGTCTCACAATTGATGTCAACATGTAATCTGGAAGTACAGTTTAAATACTTCTAATAAAAGTTAGGTCAAGTCGGAATTGTCATGTTGAATCAAAAGATTCACTTCCTTTTTAGAATTTGTTTTACTAATAATAAAAATTGTTATTTTTTTAATTATTTGGAAAAGGAAAAAAAATCAAATACCAATTGAAATATTATTGAGATAAAAAAATTAATATTTCCCCCCCTAGTTTTCAGAAATGCTACATACGTTGTTAAATAGATACTAATTAAGTATACATATTTTGGTCTATTTGGCCCCCGAAAAGCTCCAACATAAGTCATACGGCCCATCTGACCTAGACGTAAGGATACACTTTGCGCTATCATCAGGCATGGTATAGCTTCAAAGCAAAAAAAATTCACGTGAGAGCGATGAAAACTGGCAAATAACTTCAAATTTCTAAATACAATTTTTTTTTTAAATTTAAACTATATTTAACTTGTTCAATAAAATAAAAGCAACAAATAATTTTACATACAATTGCAGTTAAAATATCAGCAAATAAAGGCAGATTATTTTGAAAAATGACAATTGGGACTAAGTTTCAGAATATTTTTATACAAAATTATATAAATTTTTTAGTAATTCTGCATAGATCTAATCACGAATATAGCGGCTATCGCATTAACGGAAGTCTAGGCAAATGGCTACAAAACGGTGTGAAAATCTCGGTAATAGCTGGTAATGTATTAGCGTAAACCTTGGAGAAAATGACCATCACTCTAACGAAAGTATAAGCAATAGCTACAGCGCTTACAATACCGGCGAAAATCTAGGTATAGGAAAAAATGAACATCCCAACAATGTGCATATCGGCGATAGCGATATTATCGGCACAAATCTCGGTAATATCGATATTTTCTTGGTAATATTAGTGGAAATTTTGGTAATATCGAATATTACTACAGTGTGGTATTCGGCGAAAATTACACTGACGCCAACAGAAATATCCAAGTTATAACCAAGTATACCGGAGGAACTCTAAAAAAATAGCGCTATTGTAGCCTTTAGAGAAAATGATTATCACACAAAAGCAAATATCAGTGTTAGCGCCGAAGATACGGAATAATTCTCAGCAATAGCGCTGTTATATCAACGTAATACTCTGCGAAAACGACCACCACAACAACCTAAATCCCAGCGAAAACGCACGTCATAAGCACACAAATCTCGGCAGCAGCAGACATCACATCAGCGTAAGGATTAGCGAAATCGAGCATCACATACCAACGTAAATAAACAATAGTTCCGTGGACGTCAGACTTGAAAGCAAGCGCATTATTAGTATATGTTAATAGCGTGAATTAGTATGAAGGATTTTACATTTTGAGAGAAAAAAATAGCACAAAAGGATCAAATTTCGGCGTAGTTGAAAAAGTACAAAATATGAGTTTGAATGCTAACCTCACTAAAAAAATGCATTTCAATAGATTTTTGTATTTGAAGCAGGAATGCAATGTGATCCCTGAGCGGTAGCTTTCCGCTCTTTCCGATCGGGCGGAAGCGATTCAGCCTTAGAAAAAAAAAGTTAAGTTCTGTGAGATAGAAAAAACAGATTTTTTTTTCAGGAATTAGAAAAGCGGAACTTTCTTTGAAAAAGCAGAATTGTTTTTTCTCTAAAAAATTAAAAAAGCGGAATTCCGCCACATGGCGGAAAAAACTCATCCCTGGTTTTTGGATTAAATTTAAAGATAAATTAAATTTCGATTCTTGGTATTTCATTCTGGTTGAAACCAGTGCCTTGCAAGTTGGCTCTTTTTTGTAAACATAAATATATCTTCTTACTATCAACCAAACTTCTTCCTAACTTTCTTGTAACTATAACATACCACGATAAAAAAATATTTAATGACTTAATGACCAATTTAATATTTAATGACCGATCTAAAAGTAATTTACTTTTTGGACTGTATTTTACAAAGTCCACATTAATCACAAAATACACACATTACCTTCTCTCTCTAGACTTATTATAATAATTTAAAAAAAAAATATATAATTTAAAAGAAAGTATTACAAATAGAAACTTGAATAATCTCATATGAATACTTTGAACTTTTATTATCTATATTTTTAAAAGAGTTTGTTGGTCTCTTATTCGAAACCCTCTAACTGCTTTAGAAAAATAACGCAAGTCATTCAACTGAAGTAGTGAAATAGACAATTAATATTAAAATGTTGCATATCCCTACAGAATACATTTTCTAAGCTTAAGGGGACTTGGTACCCCTTGTTTTTGCAAAAAATAATAAAAATATGAATTTTGTATTTTTTGCGTATTTATAATCTTTGAAACCTTTTCCTTATTCTGGCCAGTTTTTGAGCTGATCTGAAAACTAAAATTGCAGAAAAACTATATTTTAATGGAGGATCTAGTATTGCTGCAATAGCTCCTTTGACGTTTCGCACGCATTTTTCTCAGTTCGCGATTTTTGAAATTTCCAGCCTAGTCAAAATGCTAAAACTTCAGTAAATATGAATGAAATGACTTAAATTTTTTTTTTTGAGCCATTCTAAATATCTATTTGAAAAAAATAGGCATGGATTTTTGAATAAAATAAAAACTTTTTTTCACAAATTTAAGTGTTGAAATAATACTTGTTTTGTACATATAGGTACAGTAATTATCGTTTTTCTCTAAAACTATTTTACTTATTTTAAATATGATGCTTAAAAAGTTAGAGTATATTACTTGGAAATTTTTTTTTAAAAAAATCAAGGAAAATATTGAAAAATGAAAAAGATCGAATTTGAAATTATAAAATTTTTTAAAACATTTACAGCACTATGCGAACTTTTTTTTAATAAAATTTAGTGTTTACTTAGTAATATTTCCAAATATGTAAAAATTATAATTTTAAAGGCGTAAATAAAAAAAAAAAGTTTGAAGGGTACCAAGTTCCCTTAAATATATTTTTGAGTTTGCAAGCATAACTTTTGGAGGAAAAGGCTTAAATTATTCTTAGTATCCATCCTTTCCACAAACAAGTATTTGGTTGGTTTGCACGCTTAATGACCTTTTTTGTGCAGAATAATGGCTAATCAGGCCAGGACTTACAGTTTAACGTGGATTCCAAACCACAACAAACATTTATGCGTAATCCCAGGATTTGAATCCAGCACCTTTGGCATGCAAGGCCAGAGCACAGTCGTCAGGTGGACACAACAAGTATTTATTTTCTTTGCTACAACAACCACATTTCTACAGTGAAATGAAGTTGAAATACCAACTACATTGAAATAATATAAACAGAAAAATAATTGGCAATAGCATTAAATGAATTAAAAAACGGAATTCATAAAAAAATAAAACTGGAGTTCATAAATAATGCAAACGGAGGAACAATTTTCTTGAAAAAATATATACAACAGAATTTGAAAACATTGATTAGTTGATTTATGCGACAAAATATGAAATATAAAAACGACATTCAGTTAGACAAATTTACGCATTATTGTTTTGCAATAAATTTAAGATTAAAATTAAAATTGTGGTATATAAAGGCGAATTTTGAAAAATTAATAAGTCTGGATGAATCTTAAAAGAAAACATTGGATGTTTGATGCAATTAAAAACTTTTTCTGTCACCATTCATAAAATTTCTTATAAACAAATGAGTAATCCCGCCATAATACTCCCGTGATTGAAAGAAATTTCCGCTGGGATAGAGAGTGTTTGGAAAAGATGAATTTATTTATTTTTAAAATTAACATTCAATTCACTTACTTTCCATGTAGCGTTCTAAGCACCGCGCCTGCATCCCCAACAGCTCATACCAAAACTGTGATTTAATAATTACAACATCGAATTCATGTGGCTGAGATCCATTCATATGCTACACCCTTCACGTGACATACCCTTTGTGTTAAGTCGAAAATCTATTGAAAGCTTTTGTACAAGTTACTGGCAAATTAAGCTTTGTTTATGAATATGTATTTCTTTTGTATAGAATCCCACACATTATCTGGGTTTTCGCTCTTTTGCAAATGTAAGTTTGTGGCAAGACAAGGGTGTGTTTAGCATAGAATATTTCTGTATGGATGTGTTCTCTCCTCCATTATTTAACATACAGTATTTGAAAATTTTGATGGATGGCTGATAATTATAGTAAAAAATTAGCTAGATATTTTTGTTTCAGAAACTGCGAAGTGAATTTCTTACTAAAGTCCTCTTGGGAGGCTTTTCATTACTTTTAGGTATAAGAAGTGAATCACTTCAGATCTTCCCAAAAGGAAAAAAAAATCCTGACAGCTCCAAGAAAACATTTTTTTTTCAGTGAGGATATATGGTAAAAAATGGACCAACACCACCTTTGAAAATAAATTTCAAATTCAATTAACCAATAAGAAAACAATGTGGCCACATTTGAGGGTATATGACATCATCATGCATTAAGTCGATTGGCTAAAGGATGTCAATAGAAGGGTCGGAGAAAGCAACTGGATAAACTGCTCCGATGGCAATGCAAGGAAAAAAACGCGCCGGAAATTGATGATGATGGGTGGACGATTAACCAAAATTGATTTCTATAATTGGGTGGGAATGCGAAAAACATTGTAAAGTGCTATAGATTATTACTAACTAAGATTTGATTTTTTGTGTGCACATTATTACTAATTAAGGTCTACTATTGACAGTTCTGTTATGTACAACTTAAGATCTTATTGTCAAACCTCGGCAATCTGTATTTTTTTGTCCACCCAACGATCGGTCAACGGCTTCATTTATCCACTCTGTCTATCTAGTTGTTTATCTAAATCGATGTTTTAAATACCAGCGTCCAGTGTTATATTGTTTGAAAATTGTGAATATAAAGATAACATACAATTTACTGAAGTAGATTGAAATTAATATTAACGTTTAAATAATTATGAATTTTTAATAAAAAAAAATGTGGTAAATGTAAATCAATATTTTTGCTGCTTTCATTATATGTTCTGTGCAACAACTTGGTGTATGTTTTCCTCTCTTTAAAATATATATTTTAAAGAGATTGTAAAACTTTTATTTCATTTCTAAGTAGTGCTTGAAAATATATTCCATGGCAAATTTTTCATAACTTTGATTCACAAATTTCAATGAAAAATTGTTGTAAAACATTTTAAACACACTTAATTTATTAATTCCACTTTAAAATTACATCAACCCTCTAAAACCTAAGTCATTGCTTTTATTAGATTTCAAGGGATGCCGGGCTTCTTTTTTTTTTTTAAAGTTCCGATCGGATAGACTTTCTCATTCTCTCAGTATTAAACGGGGAAGTTCATGCCTGTTAAACTTCTTGAGCTGAGATATGTCAAGTTTTTTTTTTTTTTTTTTTTTTTTTTTGTACAAGGCGAGTTAAGAAAGGCAAGCCGGTTCCTAGCTTGGCGATATCTACCAGCGCCTCCTATATTCTTCTTCTATAGGAGGTGCTGTATCTCCTCTTCTTCTAACATCCTTGGTTTAGGTCACAGAGTTCTATTGTGTAATAGTAACCTCTAATAACCTCTGGAGAGCTTCTAAACAGTTCGTAGTTTCCAAGCAGGTGAAGCCAACTGAATTGCGGTATACAATCCAACATGTACTGATGCTCTGTAATGTATTGCACTTGCTTTTACCAATGAACACTGACTAGTTTTAGGTAAAGTTGTTAATATAATAAGATGTCCACTATATGGAGACGGGCATGCATTATATCACACACACTTTTGAAGTTTTTTTTTTTTTTTGGCACGCAATCCTCCCTTCTATTTGGTGAGTGCGAGTATGGAAGTAATAATTTTAGTTAAATCAATAGAGATAACTGTAAACACATAAAGGTGCAATAACACAGTATCTCGTTGAGCATTGAGACGTCGATCGTATTCGAAGTTCACGGGTTCGGTCGTGCCTCTCAAACACGGTGTGTACGATAACGGATACTCATGTATATAAAATCCGTTGCCATCATCATGTCATTTCATTCGTATGTTGTGGTGATGTAATGAGAAGAGAAAGGTGCTCGCACATGTATCGAGAAGGTAAGTCTATAATAATACAACCAATAAAAACAAAGTTTTTAATACAAATCCTTCATATGCATTTCCAATTTTTATATTCATTAAAATAGCGCCCTTATTGTCAGCGTGTACTTGGTGTTTGCATCTAATTTTAAATATTAAAAACATCTCTATCAACAAAATGTATGCTGTAAACTACTTTAAAAAATTTATTCATTTAAAATGAATGTGAATTATGGATCAACATCCATTTATCTTTTATATACTCTGATTCGAACAATTTTACTATTTATTTAATAAAAAATTTTTGTCAACAGGAAAAAGTTTCTTCATTGATCGATTAAATGCTATTTCAGCGCGATTGGATGATAGTAAGTAGGTTTATTAGTATTCCGTAAAAGCGACCTTTTAGTGACAGTGACAGCTCTCAAAATTTGATAGAATGCATTGTCATCGACATAGAATCTATCTACCAAGTTTCAACTCGATTGAATGAAGGCAAGGGGTCATTTAGGCCTCCCCTGATTTGTCCGCCATCGACAGACACACAAAATTAAAGATAATATACAGGATTTAAAAATATACAATTGGTTTGCGCTAACAGTGTGGTTTCATCCACTTATTGAAATGAGCCTTATAAGTTACTAGTTATTTGTAAGGCACCCATTGAAAAATTATTAATATAACGAACACTTTAATTTAATATACATGAAATATTTATAGAAATTCAATTTCTTTTAATATTTTGCAAATGAAATTTAATTCATTAACCTTTACCATAGATTCGATTGAATATACATTTTCGATTCGATGGCAGAGCGTGGAATGTCTTTTATTCATTCATTTAATGGTATACTGACCAACCAGGTTTGTTGTATGAATTTACTAGCGCAAGGGCAACGCAAGGGTCATGTTGCATTCATCGATATAGATAAACAACTGGAACTTAAACAACTTAAACGCTGGGAAAATGAAACCTTTGGGTGGACAAAAAATACGGATTGCCGAGGATTGAAAATAAAATCTTGGGTTGTACACAGCCAAAATGTCAATAGTAGTCCTTAATTTGTAATAATGTGTAAAAAAATATCTACTATAGCACTTTACAAGGTTTCTCGCTTTCCCACTCAACTATAAAAGTTAACTGTGATTGGTCAATCGTTCACACATCATCATCAACCATCGGCGAGTTTTTCTCCTTGCATTGACATCGGAGCAGTCTATTCAGTTGTTTATCTATATCGATGATTGCATTGATCAGCTAGGAAGAGCGGAAACAGCATCTTCTACAGATGATAGAAAAACAACGAGTATACAACCCAATACTACCCCACATACAAATAAGTCTACAGTTTTTGCCCAATATTTTCAAAAGCAATAATGTAGTGTTACATGCTTTTTAATTAACACGTTAAGTGCCACTCACGCGATATCGCACGATAACTTGTTTCACCCTAGTAGTCTGTCCTGATCAGACTGCACTCGATCGGAGTTGCCGTTCATTGCTGGAATTATTTGAAACTGTGTTTTAAGAACACAATAACCTTATGGAGGAAGATAAGATGTATCTGATATTTATGTCACAAGAAAACTTGGTGACACGTAGGTGCTTTTCTGCAGAGCTAAAATAAATATGTTGGTTGGTTGTTTTCAGATTATCTGGCGCCGTCAGCAACACGAGGGCTATAATGCGCCGAAACATTCGTCATTAGACAAGTCAACATACATTTACAAACACCCATGCCAACACGGGACTCGAACCCGCAACCTCGCGGTCTAGAAGCTAGCTCGCTAACCACTATACCGTTTGGTCGGCTAGAGGCCTATGGTGAAAGCAGCAATGGATATGTATAGCTTTTTTTTTTTTTTTTTAATCTCAACCTGTTCCAGAGAGTTGGTTCTCTCACATATATATATGCGGAGGCAGGTGCTAGTTCACGAAGTCCTTCCTTTCCACCCCCAAGCCGGGGGTTCAACCAACCAACCATTTATATCACATGACTAATATATGGTTGGTTGGATGAACTCCCGGCTGGGAGTGGAAAGGAAGGACTTTGTGAACTAGCACCTGCCTCCGCGTACATATGTGAAAGAACCACCTCTCTGGAACAGGATGAAGTAAAAAAAAAGAACTAATAAAAAAAAGGAGGGGGGGGGGGGAATTAAATCATTTCGGTGCAGAAGGAATTTTGAGAAGTTGCCATTTTGCTTTCTCCGGGTGAGGACGTGGACACACACGTCGAGCTAAACTGCCTAACTTGGAGCCCGTATTTCTCCAAATGAACTGATGAAAAAAAAAAAAACATGACTAATATTATTTTTTTACTTCAGTTAATTCCAGCATGAACGGTAACTCAGATCGGGTGCAGTCTGATCAGGACAGACTAATGGGAGTAACAAGTCATCACACGATATCTTGTGATTTGAATAGCAATTAACGTGTTAACATTCGTAGGTCTTATATGTTAATTCCATCAAGTGTTTTGAGCTACCTGTAAAAATCAGTACTTTTATTCGAAACTTTTTGTGCGTGTTTTGATAAGGAAAAGTAAACATTCTAGGAATCTTTCAAATAATGATCTTCAAGTTTTGTCACTCTAATGTATATTCTTCTACAATAGCTCCTCTAGTTACAAAATATTTTTGGGCTCATGTGTACTTCACGTGTACTTCAAATACTCTTCAATGCCGTGGGTTAACAATAGCCAGTTTTAACCCTTGGTTAGGCGCGCGACCTTTTGCCTCGCGGTTAGACGCGTGGGGAACAAATGTCCCTCAAATTCAAACTTTCATGTATACCATTAAATTCGTGACCAGATATCAAAGTAAGTGGATATTTTAACTAAAAACGCATTATTATTGAACAGAATAAAGTAAAAATTAAAAAATATTTTTAAAATAACTTAACAAAACTGTGAGAAGTCTTTGATCATGGGCTGCCATTTATTGAGAAATTGATTGTGGTGAACATTTGTCATCAACCGCACGACTAACCAAGGGTTAATTCAACTATTAATCCAGAAGTATATTTAATCTCAGTCAGTTAAAGTTTAGTAACAATTTGTCTTCTCTGAATGAGTTTTGTAGTTACGAAAATTTTGTATTGGAGATGCAAGTAATAGTACCATAAAAATTGAAAAATATTTTGTTTTAAATGAGGTTCATGCACTTTTAAAAATTCATAATTTTGAAGATTTCGATTTAATAGAAGAGTTTTGGACAGACTTTGGGCTTTTTGCTCGACCTTGCACAGGGAAATTACTGTGACATGTTCTGTAAAATTTTAATGTAAAAAAAAGATTGTACTAGGAGCGTTAAGCTAATAGAGTGCTGAGGTTCAAGCTTTATATTTGTGACCTGCGGTTGATAAATCAAGATGAGTTTTTTTCTTGTACAAAAGATTTTTTATATTTGGCTTTTATAAAACCAACATAGAAATTTAAGCTACATTTTTCTTCAACTATCCTGTTAACATTACAAGAATCCATAATAAAATAAAAATATTAGAGAAATACATTTTTGTTTAACATTTTGAAAAACTCATACTGAACTCAAATATTCCAAATTTAGTTCTTATTCAAAAACCTTAAAATATGTGTTAATTATTAAAAAAAACCATACTAGAATTATGATGTTCACTATATAGAGTTTGCTTAAAAACCTGCAGTCTCCCTTCTTACCGCCCATCTTTGCCTGCCTTAGAAATAAAGAAATGTTTGATACTTCAATTCAAGGGTTTTAGAATTCCCTAACCAAAAACAAAAAATGTTTCCGCTGTAAAATATATGAAAAACCTCTCGGGTCGATTGCGAGTTTCGAAGTGATTTTTTGATTGCGCTTTACCAAGGGTTAATTCCTCATGCAGTGTGAAACTATAGTTGAGGCAAAAGTAGAGCCATAAACTCTGCATGCCTAAAAGACTTGTATCCCCCTAGACACTAAGTATAACTTTAGTCTACTTTTCCCTTACCGTATCTATCTTGACTATACGCTACCATTACATCAGCAAAACGTCAAAAAGAGTTAATCCGCTCTTTCAGTGAGAAAACTTTCATTATGCTTTACTGGAACCTGGGCACAAACTCGTACAAGGCTTAACAATTCTGCACAAGGGACTAAAGACACTTATTAACCCTTTGCACTCTAATCATTTTTCTCGCGGAGGGACCAGCAACTCGAGACAATTCGCGGCATTTTTGGTTCGAGGTTAAACATTCACTTCATAGAAACTAAAGTCATTGACCTTGCATCGAATTTCCGTATCAAACCTAGTGGTCCTCTCGTGTTTCGGCATCCAAACGTGTGGCGCCTGAGAGGCTCCTCTCGAGTGCAAAGGGTTTGAACTATATTGCAACAAGATAAAAGATATAGGGAGCGGTGTCTATCAAAAATTATTCATAAATCATGACTAAGCTAAAAATGAAGACTGGTATAAATCTTGATTTTTAATTAATACTGCATTATTTGACCGTATTTTGATAGCTATTCCAAGGTAATTCAACAACCTCGTAAAAAAAAGTACAATTGAAAAAATTTTCAAAGTCGAAACACAATATATCGACTAAATCATCGAAACACAATATATCGACTAAATCACTTTCGTTAAATCAATATGCAATTTCACTTAAGGCGTGGCACTTAGAAGTTATCTAGATCCATTTAGCTAGAATCAAGATCATTACAAACTTACTATTAGAAGTTGAAAAAAGATGTACAGTAGGTAATAAAAAATGTGAAGTTAAATTTTTCAACGTATCTAGAAAGCCAATCTATCCCAATTCATGCGTAAAACTTTATTTAAACAAATACATTTCAATTAAAAGTAGCAATTAAGAATTCAAACTAAAGCATACAACAGGGGATGATTACCATTTAATGGAATTCTCATCATATGAAGAGTTTAAATAAAGGCCGTTGTCAAGGTTCGTTCAACGAAGCTTAATACACAGGTCAACTGTGATTGTACTATAAAAGTTCTAGGCCATGTAGGACAATAAATTACTCTTATGATACCCTATACAATATTATACAAAATTGAATTATACTATATACATATTTCTACAACATTAAATCCAAGTTAAGGCTACATTATAAATACCGACATTCCAAAATCGTTACTTTAAACAAAAGGTCTCATTTAGTACGGCCAGCCAGCTCTTACTCTGTGCAGAAGACAGACGACTGTAGAGCAAACACTTTACTCTCAGGAATGTGAAATACCTCCTTGGTAAAGAGTCTTTGAAGCTGATAGTCTGTTTTCTTCATTCCCAGCTGAAGAAACAATTTCGCCGCTTCGTAATTAGAACTGACCAGTTTGGCCACTACCCCTTCTCTTCTTTGCGATTCACTCAAAGCATTCATCAAACCATGCAAAAGGGAACGAGCCGAATTGTGATCCTCAGCATAAATAGGGGCTATTAGCCAGTGGCCCTGTAAGCTCTTCTTAATGCAAGCATAGCCCGTTGTAGTAAGACGTTCATCAATAGACGGTTGAATAGCCATCAGTGTAATTGTCCCTTTCTCTCGAATTGTCTCTTTAACAATGATAGAACGATCATAATTGTGGATCGAGTAGTCATAGTCTATTAAATTTTCCACAAAAGGCCCTTCAGATTCAACAAGGATGGTAAAGGGCAAAGGACGAGAGAGCGAGGTATTTATTGGTAGACAAGGATTTGTCGTGGTATACAAGTCAACAGTCCATGGTGCAGTTTTTATGAAGCCCGCTTTTTCGCGGTAAAATTTGAGCATTTTAGTTGCAGAACTCAAACTAAAGTTTCGATTTCCTAAGCGGTTAATAGCAGCGTTCCATAGTATTCTACCCAATCCGAGTCCTCTGCAACTGTCTTTTACCACATACATACCAATGTAGCCATGAGTGTCAGAAAGAGCTATCCCAGCACAACATCCAGCTATTTGTCCGTCTTCAAGCTTTTCAGCTACAAAGATTCCAAGGGGATCCACATTTAGCCACGTTCTGACTTCGGATTCTTGGCCCATTTCTCGACCTTCGGATCTAGGCAGCGACACCAACGCCGGAATATCTTCATGCTGTAAGTTACGGATCACGAATCTCATGTTAGTTTGGTCTAAAGACATATTAATATTAAGGAGTACGTATCGCACGAATGTTCGCAGAAATTAAATATCATAAAGACACAAACAATTTTAAAACGGGTACTTTAGTACAAATAAACAATTAAAATTTAGTCCACAAATACGCGCGGCGGTTGAACGAACCTATAATATTGTAAAATATAACAATCTAGTTTTATTTCTTTTATACCAAAAGGCATCATGGGCAATCTGAAATTTTGCATAAAATGGCCTAGTTAGACGATTTTCCATATGGAAGCACTATGGGCAAAATGTGAGACGACCCACGGTTCGATATCAGTAAATTTTGTTTAAAGATGTCGAAGGTACATAAAATCATAAAATTGTGTCCTAGAAAATACTTAGGTGCAATTACTTATTTATAGAGAAGACTCCATCCTAATTGGACATTGCATTATAGAGGGTTCCCAATACGACGTTATATTACAGAACTTGAGATATTGTCTCCCGAGAGACGTTATTGCCCATCCTGCAAACGAGCAGTGCGTAAAAAGTACCACGGCGATTGAAGAAGCTCAATGTTACAGATATATAAAATCAAATAAGATATTTGAAATGAGACGTGTCTGCATTCGCTACACCATTCACTTTGAATTTAGGTCACTCTCTGTCCTGTAGTCCAATCCACATTTTGAGGGTTTAGTGCAGGGTCCTGGTGACCAAGTGACATGCAAGGTTGGTTGGTTGGTTGAACTCCCGGCTGGGAGTGGAAAAGAAGGACTTTGTGAATTAGCATCTGCCACCTCGTACATATATGTGAGAGAACCACCTCTCTGGAACAGGTTGAGGTAAAAAAAAAGAACTGAAAAAAAAAGGGGGTTGTCAAATCATATCCGTGCAGAAGGAATTTAGTGATGTTGCCATTTCAATTAGAGGCCGGAAATATCGATCAAAATAAATATCGGTACTATATCCTTGCATAGAAAAAAAATATCGATAAAATATCGATATATCGATACATGATTTTTTTTAAATTTGATTTTCAATTTTGACAGAAACGAAGTTTTTCAGAACAAGTTACTACTTTGCATACTTTTTGTAAGGTGACTAATTTTCCAACTGGAATGGATCTATTACAAAAGAAAAAGTTATATTGTCGCTTAATTGGTGCAATAATTTTAAGAAAAATGTATATATATATATATATATATATATATTTTATTATAATTTTCAAACGCCATGGAGGTACACCCCCTTGATTCTTCCTATTGGCGGTCATTATTATGAAGTGTATGGCAAAATATTGATCATTGGTGCCATTTTAACTGCCTCTCAGCCAAGTCCAAATTTTAGTTCTGATGTTTTTGAAAAAGGAATAAAGAAAATCGAAAAAATACATGGAACTACAAACCGATCATTAAAAACATAAAAATGTTTGAAAATATCGATATATCGGTGACTTTTATCGATATTTTCAATATCGATATTTTTTGAAAAATATCGTCGTATCGATATATCGCCGACCTCTAATTTCAATGCTTTCTCCGGGTGAGGACGTGCAAGTGACATGCAATTTCTAAGCCAATACAAACTAAAATTAATATGTTAAAGTTATGTCATGTCTATTTTATGGCTATATGAATAAAGCTCTAGAGGCTTATTTCATAGGTGTTGGGATCAAATGGGTTTTGAATACTATTTTCATTGTCGAAATAAATAAATCAAAATTGCATTTCTTGCCAATGCAATAACTTTCTCTACATGGTTAGTTTAGAGTATTTAGTTGGCTTGATCAAATAAGTGGAGAGTGCGGTGCTAGTTCAGGTATCGTCACTGTCATCTGGTCTATTCAAAATTACGCGACGTATTTGGTTGAAATTAAACAGTCAAAATACATTCTAAATGTTTATATTTAATTACAAGAATACAAAAATACACTAAAATGTGATTCACAGAAATCATACACAACTCCGATCTAAGTTTATGCATTTGGAAAAATATAGTTTAGTGCATACTATCACCATTTTTTTCTTCTAAAGATATCGGAAGTTTCTAGTTCAGTGATGGGCAACCCGATTGATCTCTAAGCCGAAGAAGGCTTTACTTGATAATTAACATAGAGATCTATATTAGCAACTTTCCCCTAATCTAGATAGAACCTGTTTGTAACCATGGGCATCCTATTACATAGTATTATGAGGGGAAGTATTTAATTGCCTTCCTCTCCTTGCAGAACGGAAACCACTTATTATCTAATTCAGAAGAGGTATAGTTAGAAATAAATGTCGACAGCTAGCTTAGGCGGATTTCTTTCTTCCTCAGACGAGGAAAAATTGAAAATCATTTTGCTCTTAAAAATAATAAAATAGTTTTTCTGTCATGTTCTAAAAATCCGACCAGCTGTTCCATCTGCTCCATTTCAATCTGCGAGCTTTTGTGACATCACACTCAATCAGCGAATAAAGCTACTGTTTACTTTCAATTACCCATATGTTATTATTATTATTATTATTTTATTTTTTTTTGGCATTTCACTTCTTGCATTTTTTTTGGGAACATCCAGACTTAAAAAAAAATGGTCTAGAAAAAATGTTTGTCTGTGTGTACGTGGTCAGCATAACTCCTGAACGAATTGAGGACTAGAAACGGAAAACGACCTAAGTTCAAAAAAGTAAATTTTTCAGGAGAGCCGAAAAATGATCACATCTGTTACTTAAAGCAATGGTTAAGTACATACTTCAGATTGAATTTGAACTATTGCTACTGGAGTTTGCACTTTGGGCGTTCTCCACTTTGTTTAGCTTGGCCTTTAGGAAATTTTTCCGTAAAAAAAAAGATTTTCGATTTTTTTGGTATTTAGGTTGTTTTCCATTTTTAGTCCTTGATTAATCTTTAATGTTCTAAAATTCCAGTAAGAATTCAATAAAGAGGTACAAAGTTAAAAACCGAATGTCTTTAACACAGAGTTCTCTTCCCTTGAGCATTGCTCATCAACGACCGTTATCAGTATATATTGGTAAAAAGTATATATTTTTTTCTAAATAAATGATCAAAATATAAAAACGACAAACAACACAGATCCACGGCAGTATTAAAGTGTAATTAAAAGTTGTGCAATGTCTCACACCCTAGTTTTGTGATCGCCTGATAATGTTGTATGATGATATGATACTGATGCTGTATGTCTGATAATGAGCTGATGGATTCATTTTGGTTGTTTAGTTTTTGAGGCACAAAAGCAACACTAGGGCCATGCTGTGAATTCATTTTGGAGAGTTTTTATCTCGATTTCATTAAAAGTGTTAAAAAAAAAAAGAAGAGAAAAATTGAAGAACAACTAGGTTTTCTGATTGGACTGACGCATTTGTATGCATACCAAATTCTTACCCAGTTTCTCGTAATTGTGATGAAATAGCAATGGACTGCATACCATTGGATACATTTTTTAATCCTACATACCTTTAGGTACGCTTGCCAGACGTCCCGGATTGACCGGGACAGTCACGGTTTTCAGACAAAATTCCGGTGTCCTGGCCGGTTTAACTCACGTCCTGGTAAAAACTAAATTTGATTTTATAGATTAGTCTAAAAATAATTAACTGTGAAGGATTATTGAGGATAATTAATTTGTCATTTATTTGTGTACTGTATGAAAAGTGAAAACTATAGAAGAGTGATAGTCTTCTATTAAATAATGGTTGGTTGTTTGGATTTGTTTGCGCAAGGGCAACATCTGGACGATGTCCCGGTTGCACATTTCAGAAATCTGGCAAGCCTACCTTCAGGTATTTTGTCTCAACGAGAAATCTCAACGAAAGATTTCAACAAATCAATAATTTGCTTTTAAAGTTACTAAGTTATATATTTAGTACCTATTTGTATTGAAGCCGATTTAAGACCATGTACAGTTGCTTGATTCCTCCCACACCAGAAGATCACTTTTCCTTTAAGAGCAGTATTCGATAAGTTGAATTCTTTATAAGCTGTATCCGTAAAAGAAAGATATATAGCCCTCGTGTTGCTGACGGCGCCAGATAATCTGAATACAACCAACCGTAAAAGAAAGACGCTATTCGTGTATATATGAAATAGTATACCTCGAATATTGTGTGGCCAATCGCATAAATATGAGAATCGAAATTTCGATGTTTTTAAAATGACTGTATTTTAAACTTTAACTATTTCACGATTTATACTTTTGTTGTATCTTTTATCTGTTAAAAACTAGTTGATTGGTTTGTACGCTCAACGACTAATTTTTATGCACAATGACGGCGAATCAGATCGGGACCTATACCTTAATATGGATTCCTAGGCACAACGAACATCCATGCCTAACCCGGGATTCAAATCCGGCATCTAAGGCATGCGAGGCCGCTTATCACACAGCCATCAAATGGGCAGTTCAAAATTAGTATTTTCTATCATAGATATGCACACACACACACACAATGAAAATTTACACAGACATCATCTGATAAAGAATACTTTAAAACAAATATACATTTCTGATTTGATATTTTAAATTCTATTTCTAGTAAAAAAAATATTTTTTTGAGTTAAGTAATTTTTGGGACAATAGACGTTTTAGTGGCAATATGCGATGTTGAGTAAAATTTTCCGGATGGAACTTTTTGGAACTTCGCTGAAAAAGGTTGCCTACACTGTACCTGCTTCTTCATTGTGAAATATTCGATTAATTCAATTATTCGATTAACAAATTGAGAAATAAAATTTGATTGTTGTTTTGAGTTAATGTAATTTTTAAAAATATAGTAGTTTAATTTTATTCCTTACATCGGAGTGCATTTTGTAGCCGCCCCCATCCCCCTTCACATTGTAATCATTACGAATACATTACCGCTGAAGCTCCAAAGCCGTTAAGTGCACATTACCGAGCTAATCTGCTGAATAACTGATTGTTCCGTTATAGTACGGAATAGTACGGAATCAAGAGTTTTCCGCATTTTACCTAGGTAATGTGCACATTTACAGCTTCCGTATAGTTACAGCTCAAATTTTAATAGATTGATGATTGATTTTATTAACTAATTTGTAAATTGTTTGATTGTATTAACTTTATTCTTCAGATATCGAAAAATGAATAAATAACATTATGATAATTTCCTTAATTGTAGTAATATTTTAAACCGTTTGATTCTTTGCATTATTGTTTTTTAATTGATTGATTTTATCCACTAATTTGTTGATTGTATTAATTTGATACTTTAGACATCAAAAAAGAAATAAATACCATTATCTGTTAATTTAAGCGTACATAAACGTTGCTGTTGTTCCAGCAAAGATAGTATTTTCAGTTTAACTACCGCTCAGTAGTTAATGTGCAGATTATCTAAATAATTTGAGAAATGAAACTATTTTCGGCACTTTAACGGATCATCCTATTTAATCTGCACATTATTTAAATAATCTGTAGAATTACTGATTTCTGCACTTTAGCCGTAAGAGAAGCACCAATTACTCCACTCTAACTACTTAATACACCACTCTGACATCTAGAAACTAAAAAAATAATCGCATCATATAATAAAAGACATCTAAAAATAAAAAAATAAATCATTAAAAATTAAAAAAAAGAATGGGGCAAATAGTGTAAATTCCAAGAAAAAATAAAGCATATGCTATTTGAAAACTATGGTTCAATATAACAATGTTGTATTTTTAAATCTTTTTTATTAACTTCGATTATGTGTGTAGATGGAGGCGGAATCTGCGGAGGCCTAATTAACCCAATTGCCGTCATCCAATCGGTCTGAAACTTGGCAGATAGAATTTTAGGGTTGTAACTGTCATTCAAAGGTCGCTTGTACGGAATACTAATAAATTAACTTGCCATGATCCAATTGCGCTAAAATGGCATTTAATCGACCATTGTAGAAACTCTTTCCTATTGCCAAAATTGTTTTTAAATAAATAAGTAAATAAGTAAATAAATGACTGAATAAATAAATAAATAAATAAATAAATAAATAAATAAATAAATGACTGAATAAATAAATAAATAAATAAATAAATAAATAAATAAATAAATAAATAAATAAATAAATAAATAAATAAATAAATAAATAAATAAATAAATAAATAAATAAATAAATAAATAAATAAATAAATAAATAAATAAATAAATAAATGATTGAATAAATAAATAAATAAATAAATAAATAAATGATTGAATAAATAAATAAATAAATAAATAAATAAATAAATAAATGACTAAATAAATAAATAAGTAAATAAATGAATGAATAAAATAAATAAATAAATAAATAAATAAATAAATAAATAAATAAATAAATAAATAAATAAATAAATAAATAAATAAATAAATAAATAAATAAATAAATAAATAAATTGTTTTAACCAGAATAGATAAATGGTAATTGGATGTGAGTGCATAAATTCAAGTTCATTTTTAGTAAATAAATTTTAAAACGTTGTTTGCCGCACATTTTGCTGATGAAAATGTTTTGGATATTTAAAATTTGATGCAAACAACAAGTTCACGCTGTTTGCAGAATTGGCGCTGTGTGAACGGATATAAAATTTGGCAATGCATATAACTTTGTTTTTCTGCGTTATATCATTCATTATTATTATTTTAAGTTTTCTGTTTATTTCTTATTTCGTTTTAATAGCTGAGTACTTTGCACTTCGTGGTGTGATTCCCAAGCACCTGTTGTTTAGTATTGTTGGAGACCAGGTGTAGAAGATGTATTTATTCCTTTTATTGTATAATCCTTTACATGTTCTCTTAATTCATGGAAAATGTTTTACTTTTTAATTGTTAGTCATCAGATAAATAAGACCTTCAGATCTATTTTTAGAATTTAATTGAGCATTTTTTACTCTACCTTTGTGTCTCAGTTTTAATTTCATTATTTCTGAAACTAGGAAGAAATAAAATGTTATTTTTTGGCATTTTTATGTTTTCAAGTTCGATACATTGTCTTTTGAATACTTCCAGAACCACTCGGATGATAAAAAACATAGAAAAATAAAAAAAATCATTAAAAAATACTTTTTGGTATTTTTATCATTTTTCTTGTATGAGAAAAAGTTTTTTTCTGTAACGTGGTTGCGTTGGTTACCAAATAAAAGCTTCAGAAGAGAGGATTTCACAGTTATATACTCTATGAATTTTAAAAAATTATTAAAAAAAAATTACATTTTTAATTAACATTTTATTAAGATTGGCAATCAATCTGAAAAATTAATGATTTAATCAACATTCTAGCAGTCTTGCATCCCTCTGCAAAAAATCCTGTTGGAACCTATATATATGGGACCCTACTGATCCTAAGAGAAAATCAGGACCTGCCAATAATTTGGGGGCTATTGTTACATATTCAGGTGCGTACATTAAATCGGCTCGGTGATTTTAAATTTATGCCAGTTCAAATTTTCAATGCACTCAATACTCAAATTTTAATAATTATTGTTAGTAATAAAATAACTTTAATGATCAATTAAATAAATATTTTAATAATTAATATTAATAATTAGCATCAATAATTAATATTAATAATTAATATTAATAATTAATTTCAATAATTAAATCGTTTTAATCATTAAATATTTTTAATAATTGCATTGTTTTAATAATTTAATTTACTCAAATTATCTCGTTCTATACTATTTATACCTCTTTTGAGTAAACTTGGTTTCCGTAACCACTGATATCTTGTTTCAAAAACTAAAGCAAAGGAATATAAATTGTAAAATAAAGAATGTCCAGGTATTTAACAAGTTTGTTTATTATAAAATGATAATATATATTTAACATTATAAGTAAAAAATAAGTAAAAGTCACTGTACTATAGTATATAAAGCATGTTGCATCGACTTTTCTTGCTCATCCCTGCCAAACGCAAGGACTCTCCGGGGTGAAAGGGGAAGGGACGAGTGATTTGGATTTGAATGCATTGGGCTTTCTAAAAAAAACCTTAATGAAAGCAATTACTTAAATTGAAAAACTAGATAAAAAAAACTTCCGTACTAGACCAGCCTATTTTTTACAGATACTGACCAGTCCGGCAGGGTCGTAGACAGGGGGGGGGGGGTGACGGGTCAACCCCACCCCCGAAATTGCGTGAAATCTTGTTTCACCACCCCCTTCTTTTTTTTAAAAACTTGTTAGAAATATTTTCATTTAAAGTCATTCAGGTCATAGATGTAATATGAGTTTGAATCTCTTGATTCTTAAAAAATTACAAATGAAAAAAAACTGCTTTTTGTTGTTAATTAAATCTTTGAACATACCCCCCTATCCGCGAAAAAATAATCCTGACTGTGGACTTGCAGTCCGGACTGGGCATAAGGTTGTCCGATGACTGCACCGGACAACCTTATACCCAGTACGCCCCTGTACATTATTTTTTAAGATGCGAGCCCGTCTACAAACGAGACCAAAGTGGCGTGCCATGCCAGAATGAATCTTCGTGACCTGAGGTAACAGTAATGAAACAGGTTTTGACTGAATCATTTCCCCTCCCTTGTAGTAGAGGCCTATTCCCGCATCACATATCCACGTGGATTATCATGGTGAAATGCCGCAATTCTCTTGATTTGGTGACTACTACGAAGATCCAAATGCTTGTTATACTCAGCTGTTTATTTTGCCTATTTGGATGTGGGAGGTCATTTTACTTCAACGCGCCAACAATCTTGTTGACGTACAATTATGGCATTGCGTCAAACTTCACATTAAAAGTACTCGAAGCCGATGATGGGGATTGTTTCGATTGGTAAGTGTTTGTCGAATTGAGAGAATTCTTGTAAGATTCTGTCGCCGGTTAAAACACACACAGGCGAAAGAATATGAATATATGTGAAAATATATGTGAAAAATATATGTGAAAAAAGTGGTAAAAATCAGTGAGATTTTATTACTTTTGTGCTGCAAAAGTGAAAGGGGTATGGGGGAATTTCCATACCGAATTAGATATGTATATCTGGCCTTAAAATATAATAACTGGAAATGCATACTTTATTTTGTGTTGACATGTTTTCTTTTGTGAAGAAATATAAAAATGATGCGGATGGCGTAAATATTGATTCTATTTTGATGTTTTTATAGTATTTTTCATCTCATTTGAATTGTTTATTGCAGAAACCCGTAATTGTAAAATGTATAGTTTTGAGATAGCTTAAAAAACTGTCTCGCACCTTTAAAAATTATTTTCTAAAAGAAATAAAAAATATTTAATAAAAAAGATGACTTGTGAAATTAGAAAGTGATAATATTGTGTATAAGTGATAATAATTTAACTTTTAATTTTGGTGGAGGGGTGAATTCTTTAGGTACCTTAAATGGGGGAGACATTTTGCAATTATTTGGTTTCTGCATTAAACGATTCATGTCAGCTCATTATTTTAAAATTTTAAACTTACTTACATGTTTATTACAAAATGTGATAATGATACATAAAGGCCAGTGGAACAAAACTGTCACTTCAAGATTGTTGTATGGGAAATATTTAAACTCTTTAAAAAAAAATTATAAGGGATTTCTAAACCATATTAGAGACACGAAGATATAAACTTGGAGTAAAAATTAGTTTAATTTTAAAGTGTAAATGAATTTAAAGTATCACTTTTTTAATTTGGACATAATCAGATTATCTATTACCTAAGATAAAGTAGTTTAAAAAAATCAGTGAACAAATGAAAACATTAATGGATTTTGATTTAAGTCTTAAATGTAGAAAAAAATCACTTTTGGTCTTATATATAATCTATAATACTACATGAATCTTGGTAAAAAAAAATACTTATTTTCAGAAAATCATGCTTGTTTTTGTTGGCGCAGTATGGCCCATGTGTTGCTCTTGCGCCGTTAAAGTCCAACCCACCATATGTGTTTTTTTTTTTTTTCTTAGTAAAAATAATTTCATAAATTATTCTGGATGGTGTTTTTTTTTATGACGATCCCTTCTGAGGAATAGCTTATTTACAATTGCACTTTGTGTTATTTGCTTAAAAATCGAGGCTATTATTTTTATTTTACTTAATGTAGAGGACTTCTTTAGTACTTTATGAGAGGGAATTGAACGCAGAGGATCTTTTGATACTTTATGAGAGTGAGTTGCAAGTAGATTTTGTTGGAGAATTTTTGGTTTTGTGGAAAAAGTTCGTGAATCAAATCAAAGAAGTGTTACACTAAACAATCGGCCAATTGATTAATTTTCAATCAATTTATAAACAAATACGTTACCCCCCCATGCGGAAAAGACACTTAATTCCGCCGATTCTAGAAGCCGGCCTTTGAAGTTATTTTAAATTTTAGTAAGACTACTAATTAGTATCTTTACATTGCGTTACATCTGAATACACAATTCCTAAAAAAAACCCCACATTATTATTATTATTATTATTATTATTTTATTATTATTACTATTATTATTATTATTATTATTATTGATATTGTTACTGTTATTATTATTGTTATTGTCATTGTTATTGTTATTAATATTATTATTGTTATTGTTATTATTATTACTATTATTATTGTTATTATTACTATTATTATTACTATTATTATTGTTATTATTAATATTTTTATTATTATTATTATTAGTATTATTATTAATACTTTTATTATTATTATTATCATTATCATTATTTTGATCATTATTTTATTATAATTATTATCATCATCTTTACCATCATCATCATGATTATTATCAATTTTGACTTCGTTACGCACTGGCTTTCGCCCCCTTACATCCCAGGTAGCACAACGATATTGGCAAATGTCGGAAGCAGGAGTTTTGGGATGATTGGCTAGTCCGTGCCAAATCTCGAGCATCGTTCCAAAATACACGATATTTAAAAAAAAAAAAAATGAACCTGTCAAAGCCATCACAAAATATATTTTTTACACCTCTGTCCTTTCTTATAACAGTATATTTCAATTTTAAAACTCTGCATCAAGTATTCTTTCAGTATATTTTACCCAGCACTGGGTGAGATTGGTCAAGATCCGTAGCAACGGCTGGTCTACAACGGTCCACATCGGGATTGACCGGTGTCGAGCCGATATTGCCCAACGGATTTGTGCTACTGGGGATATCTCTATCATATCGAGAGTTTTCTTTTTAATCTTCAAACCAAATAAATAATTAAATTGTGTTGATTACCTTTACAAATTCTGAAACCCCAATTAATTAGTTTTCAAATTGTACAAATTTAATATAGTTATTTTGAGGGTTTTAAAATTGTTTTGATGATATATATTGTAGCGTTTTGCATGACACAAACTAAGTACTTTCAAACCCAACAACATTTATTTAGCGTATTTTAAAGATATGGGGGCCGACCAAACGGTATAGTGGTTAGCGTGCTGGCTTCTAGACCGCGAGGTTGCGGGTTCGAGTCCCGCGTAGGCATGGGTGTTTGTAAATGTATGTTGGCTTGTCTAATGACGAAAGTTTCGGCGCATTATTGCCCTCGTGTTGCTGACGGCGCCAGATAATCTGAATACAACCAACCAAAGATATGGGGAAAAGCGAGAATTTAGTTAATACTTGTTTCTTAAAATATTCGGAACAGAGGGAGTTGTTAATTTCTAAATACTAAATTTTAACATATCTAAAATTGTTTGCGATCTCGTAAACAAATGAATACACAACATATATAAAATTATATTATGTTTTGTAACAATTTAAACATAAATGTTTATAAAGAGTGTTACGTGCTTTATTTATTTATTTATTTGCGGAAATTAGATAAATTTAACTAAAAAAAAATGATCCATAATTGGCAAGAAATCATAATCTAACTACAAAAAACATGTTTTGATATTTATGTGGTTTTCCTGCCAAAATAATTAAATAAGAAAGTTTAATTTTTGTGTATATAGTATTTCTATATTTTTAAACATAAAAATATATTACTATAATTTAAATCTGAAACATATAAACTTGTTTTAATTAGGAAATTAATAACTATGGTTTTAAGTGAAAAAAATTGAGTATTTTTTGAAACAAGAAATAACCCACTATGTATTAAATTATGTTTTCAACGGCACGTTGTGCGGTGATTTTATTTGTTAAAGAATTCACTGAAAATAACGCTCTAACCATGCTGTAAAATTTTGATGTTTAGCAGCATTTCACATTAAGCTCCATAAACTACAGGATTCATAAACTGCTTGCACATCCGAATACGTGCAGAAAAAAAACTTCAAGGTCACGGAACACTCGACATGTGAGTATTCGCACCTCACTGTTTTTCTTACTTGAACGTAGTGCTGTCCCTTCCACAAATATTCTTATGGGCGGGGAACCTTGTGTTTGGTTATATTAGAATTTTCATTTCGAAAGTAGTCTCTGAGAGTCGTCAAAATTGTAAGGGGATGGACGTTTTGCAGGGAAATCTTTCAAAAAGTACTACCACGCATTTGCATCTCGATTGGGAGGAAAATAAAACATCAGACAGACCGACAATCTAAAATCATCCACCTGTCTCTATCGCCGAAGTGTCACTCACTTAGATACTGCATTTAAACTCTAGTTTCCTCGTATATCAAGTACGCGGATTCAGCCTCTATGTCACGAGTATACCGCTTAGTCGTTAGAGACGATCCTTTTTTTTTTAATCAATTTTGTAACTTAACTTTGCCTTTTATTGTAGGAAATCTCTGAATCCCAATGTAGTTGCTGTGGATCCAATTTGTGAAGATCTTTTTTCTAAAAAATGCTGTCGCGAAGCTATCGTATCTGTTGTCTCCAGTGCATCGGAAAGAAGAATTACTGAGGTTAGAGCAACCGTCAAAGGTAAGTGGTCATCTTTTTAGGCATCTTTATGGCCATCTTTATAACATCTTTTTAGAATTTAATAATTTGATTTTTTAGCTACTTTATTACACCGCAAGTCCTTCTCTTTCCTATAGATTCTTTATATTTCCAAACGTTAATTATTTGTCGAAATATTGTATCAAAGTTACAAATTTTTGGTTGCTACAGATATTAACAACAATGGTTGTAGTGGTGGGTGAACGTAATGGTACAGCGTTCCACTACATATCTATAAAATCAGATTTACATGTTACAAGTCAGTGTACCAGTTGAGTTCATCATTCATTAGATGCCAGCGCTGGCACTGTTCAAACGCTTCATTCCTGTCAAAGAAGAAACCGTTCATCACGTGATCAACTGCAGTTGGCAGCTCCAGTAGATCAAACATTTTACATTTGCATCACCCATCATCCTTTTGCTCTTCCGTGACCACTGACAAGTGGCATAATGCTCACTTAATAGCTGGATAGTTTCAGTGCTGGCACTGTGTAAATACAAAACTAGCATTACGATCAATGCTTGACAGTTACCTTCCAATAAAATTACCGGTTGGCCTTCCAGACACTGGCTGTGTGTAAATCGCCTTTAAGAGTCCCTAAATTCAGCAATTTCCGATCAGATTTAAAATAAATTTTTATATCGGTTGATAGCGTTCCGATAAAATTTCCTTTTACAATACACTACCGTCAACAATAACGTACCAAATATTGGCAATAAATATTTAATGATCACCATGAGAAAAAATTCAAAATAAAATGATATAATTAATTTTTTTCGTAACTTCTATAATGATTTTCACCTCAAATGATAAAGATATGAATTTTTTTAAATATTTAAAAACCCCACTTATTCCCGTTTTGACCAAACCTTTTATTATTAATAAAGGGTGTCCAAATCAAATGTTCCGAATTTGGAGAGACTGTATACTTAACAGAAAGCATTATTTTTGTTTCAAAACAGGAGAGGTGGCTCTAATTTAAAGGGTTTACGTAGCAATTAATTATTAGTGAGTGAAGCGATACCTTTCTTGTGTAGCAATGAACCTCTTAGCGAACGAAGCGAGCCGTCTATACTTGCGTAACAATGAATTTTTCAGCGAGCGAAGCGAGCTTGTGTTTGCGTAACAATGAACCTTTCACCAAAATAAAAATTAACAAATTGAATTAAAAAAATAAATTCTTGCAACATTTTTTGCTATTAGATTATTATTTCTTGTTTAAGATTTTTGCAGTTTACATTATTATTCACCTAACTTCATCAATTTAAAAAATAAAGGATGTTGCTACTTTCAGACATCTCTGTATAGTAAAAATATTAGAAAATTTTGTTTTGCACTACTAATGACCATACTGATGCAGTCATTTAACATTTAAAGAAAGTTATATAATAATTAATGCACTTTAAGAACTATATTTACGTGTAAAATAATGCTAACACGTAATGTAAAACAAGCATGTAAATAGTAGCATATATATATTTAAAAAAGGAGACTTTTATACCTGCTACCATACATGTCCGAACAAAATTATACGAAATATATATATTTTTTTTATCTCAGTTTACTTACTTCGCTTATTTATTTTATGCTTAATACCCCAAATTATAAATGGAATGTTATTATTATTTTTTTTTTATATTTCGAATGGTCAAATCCAAGGTTAAACTCATTTTTTTTTTAAATTTTACACTTTTTTCTACAAATCCCCGTCCATTTGTAATTCACATTGTTACTGAATACATAAAAGTAGCACCATAAATAATTTTTTATTTTCTTGAAATTTTTATTTCAATTTACACTATTTCTTCCTGCTCCCATACATGTTCGAACAAAATTACATGAAAAAGATTTTTTATAACTCAGTTTACTTACTTTACTTATTTATTTTATGATTAATACCACCAACTTATAAATGGAATGTTAAAAATAATTTATATTTCCATTGATAGAATCCAAGGTTAAACTCAATTATTTAAATTTTGGCAATTTTTTTCAAAAAATAGAAGTTGATTTGTAAATTATATTGCAATTGAAAAAAGTAGCAAAACAGTTTTTTTCTTTTTCTATTTTATTAAAACTTTTTTTTTTAATTTACACTATTTATTTCTGCAGGGAAGACAGCTTTGCCATTGAGGTGCAATGTCATAACTGATACTCCATCTTCTATTGAATTATCAACTGTAACCGAAAAGATGTTTTTGAGCGGACCGCCATTGCTTGTGATTGTTGTTGCAAGAGATAAATTTGGTAAGTTTGATACCTGCATTTTAATTTTACTAGTATTTTCTTTTACGGGTTTAATCGAAAATGAATCGAATATTTAATTAAATATTCGAAAGCAGAATGATAAAATTTCGTCTAAATAAATCTTTATTTCAGAGAAAATAAATTAATAACCCATATTTACCCATAAAACAAAGTTTTTAATATAAATCCTTTATATGCATTGCCATTTATATGCAATCTAATTTTAAAGATCAAAAATATTTCTATCAGCAAAATGTGCGGCAAACTACAATTCAAAATTTATTTATTAAAAATGAACGTGAATTTAGGTACTCACATCCAATTGTATATTTTATTAATTCTAATTAAAACAATTTTATTTATTTATTTATTTAAACAATTTTGGCAACAGGAAATAGTTTTTTCAAGGGTTGGTTAAATACTATTTTAGAGCGATTGGATGACGGCAAGTTGGTTTATTAGTATTCCGTAAAAGAGGCCTTTTAGTGACAGTGACAGCCGCCAAAATTTGATGGAATGCATTGTCATCGACATTAAATCTATCTACCAAGTTTCAGCCCGATTGGATGACGGCAGGGGGGGGGGGGGTAGTTAGGCCTCTGCAGATTTTCCCGCCATCGACATACACAGCCAACCGACTACCCACCCCCAAACATACATACAAAATCGAAGTTAATATAAAGGATTTAAAAAATAAAGGAAAATGAAGTGGTATATTCCCTACCCCACCATCGTAAAAAAATAAATTGCAAATCTGAAACATTTACTGTTTAGAAAACACTGATAAAATTTTTAGGAGCTGCTTCAAACAAACATTTCAGTTAATCACCATGTTAATTTTTCTATTACCCCCTCACATATGACCAGTCGTCAGGAGTTAATTGATATCGATTAAAAATGCTACTAGCTGTTGTGTTTTGACACCCCCAATTCGATCCTAACATATAAGTCTTTTATTTAATGTTTAAAAGTTTTTGAAATTTAATAATATACTTGTTAATTCACAATGCTTCCTTATAGATAAACTGTTTTTTCTTTGTTCGACTCATTGATGCCTTTTCTTCAAACTTTTTGAAAAATTCTCGTACATATATGTTTAAGCAAATATTTTTCTTTTATAAGCTTATGGTTTTTACATTTTTTGAACGAATAGATGTTTTTAACAGACTTCAAGAAATTCACGCCACCTTCAGGAGATCATGAATAAATTCCTCTCAAGACATGTTAATTGACTCAATCGAAATGTTTTTTACGTGAATAATAAATAAAAATGCGTACTTACAGTTTCCATGTCAATTGCAAATTCTTCGACGTATTCATACGTATTTGTTTACTTACGGCAACTGAAAGTTTGAGAAATGTACCTCACGTATCATTACTGCAACGGGCTTAAAATTACAACAGTTTCTGCATTCTGAAAGATCTATTGAAGTGGCTCAATTTTTTCCTTTCATAGAAAACCTTCTCTTTCGACATATCAACGGCTTTATTCAAAATGTCTTATTTCCTCACAAGATGTATGAATATGACAAAAGTAACCGAAAGGTGCAACTACATTTTCCTGCTCATTGTTTGTCATATTCATTTAATTTTTTTACGGAAATGGAAGTAAAAAATACGCATCTCACAACTTTCAATTACTCTATTATATTGGTCATTGCATTAAAATTTATGGTGTTATATACCATTTTTATATTTTCACACATTTGAATAAAAATGGCTAGTGTGGCGATATTTTTGGCAATAATTATTATAAGGGAAAAAGAAAAAACACACCAAGATGGCAAACTTGGCGATGTTATTTGATCGACATTACATCGTCCTTTCTGGTGCGTGAAACAGAAAAAAATTAGTCGTTGATGGGCGATGCTAAAGGGCAGAGAGCTCTATGTTAAAGTCACGCGTTTTTCAACTTTTTACGTTTTTACCGCATTTCAACTTTAATTTCGAAGATAGGGACGATTGGAACATCTTAAGAGGCATTAGCACGTACATTTTAATCAAAATCGTCAGAGCCGTTTTTTAGCAATTGCTGAAAACATGATTTTTCCATGATTTCAACCTCTTGCACATGCGCGGTTTTGACGAAAACCTTAATGGTAGGTTCCATGGTCACCACCAACTCGCACACCAAATATTAACATCGTAGGTCAATTTGTTCGGGAGTTATACTGACTCCGTACACATAGATAGACATTTTTTCTAGATAATTTTTTTTAAATCAGGATGTTCCAAAACGTGGAGAAATGCAAACGAAAATCGATTTTTTTACCGAATGCTATACTTTCTTTACCCTATGTAAACATATGGATAATTAAAAGTAAAAATTAAACCATGATTTTTTTTTTTTTTTTTTTTAATATTAAGTTCTTTTTACACAATGACAACTTTTGCGCAGCAATTACAACTTTTTTAAGAAAAAATAAAGCTCATAACGAGTTTTCATAGTGTTTGGTCTCCACGAAGAAGAAAAACATCGATTCCGCGCAATTAACTAACTTTTTTTGCCCCTAAAACTTGATAAAATGCATGGTCATCGCCAACGAGTCTATCTACTAAGTTTCAGTTCGATTGGATGATAGGTAGTGGATTAATTAGTCCTCTGAAGAGCAAATTGTAGCGTTTGTAAAAGCAACATTTTAGTGACCGAAGGAAATTCGATCATTCCAATTGATCTTTCACAATGTGGAAAAGGCGCTGGAAAACGGAACGTCTGTCTGTCCTTGTCCCATATACCTAATGCTTTATATTTTCGGCTACAATATCTGTCGGAGTATTGGCTTGAAACATAGGACATTTTATAACAGGCATTACATAGGTAATAAATGTTTATTAAAAACATTTTGAAAGCTAAATATCTAGTTTTTTTTTATTATTACACTTTAAAGTTTTTAAATCCTTTATATTAACTTAGATTTTGTGTGTGTATGTGGGGGGGGGGTATCTATGTTTGTTGATAGCGGGGAAATCCACGGGGATCTAATTAACCCCCATGCCGTTATCCAATCGGGCTGAAACTTGGCAGATAGATTCGATGTCGATGAAAATGCATTCTATCAAATTTTGAGGGCTGTCACTGTCACTAAAATTTCGTTTTTATGGAATTTTAAAAAACTAGCTTGCCGTTATCCAATCGCGTTGAAATAGCATTTAACTGATCATTAAAGAAACTTTGACCTGTTGTCAAAATCGTTTCGATAAATACATAATAAAATTGTTTTAACCAGAATAAATTAAAGATATTTGGATGTGAATGTATAAATTCGCATTCATTTTTAATGACTAAATTTGGGGAAGTAGTTTACCGCATATTTTGCTGATGGAGACGTTTTTTATATATTCAAAATTAGGTGCAAACACCAAGCACACGCTGAAAACAGAAACGGCGCAATGTTAATGAATATGAAAATTGGCAAGGCATACAAAGGATTTATATTAAAAACTTTGTTTTTATGGATTCTATTATTTATTATTATTGTACTTAAAAGATTTTATAAGCTAGTTTACAACTACTTAAAAATATTTATAATAAAAACAACCCACTAGTTATTTTACATTCACCTTTTTTAAATACTTTTTTATGGTGTTATGCCTCTTGTAAATTGTCATATGTTTCAAGATAATACTTCGTCAGATATTGTGCCGAAAAAATAAAGCATTAGGTCTCTGGGGCAGGGGCAGATAGACGTTCTCTCAAGGGGTACGTTTTTGAGAGTCTGTATGGCGTACCGGTTCTCAAAAAAATACCGATACCTTTTGTGAGCCTTTTCGGAGGTATTTTAAAGATTTATTAATTGTTATTAGGTGCCGCTTGAAAATTGATAATTACATATCGATATTTTCTGAACAACGGCGGCCGAAGAATTCTCGAAGATTTAATGCCATTGGTGAACTTCTCTACAGTCATTCCGGTAAGCTCTTCAAAATGCGAGCTTGACTTCAGCCACGTGAGCATTATTGTATCACAATCGAGATCACGACTAATAATTCCACACGTGACAAATCTTATGTTTATTAAAATCAATGGTCCACCTATACAAAAGTGGAAATCAAAAACTCATATGTCAGGAAATGGTTAAGACACCAAAGACAGAAAATGTCTACGTAAATTCTATGTGGAAATTATTATAAATTTTCTTCGAAATACTTTCAACAGATTGAATTTTGAATAGTTTCAATAGATTGAATTTTGAATAGTTTCAATAGATTGAATTTTGAATAGTTTCAATAGATTGAATTTTGAATAGTTTCAATAGATTGAATTTTGAATCGTTTCAATAGATTGAATTTTGAATAGTTTCAATAGAAGTTTTTTATTAATAATTAATTGATAATGACTCATAAATCTTTGTGTATGTATTATGATATAAATTAGTGAGAAAATAAATACGTAAATTAAGAGTATTTAACTTTTTTTTTATATGGTAGTTATGAAAAATATTGTGAATTTGCACTATATAATTGAAAAATCACAGGTTACAGTTGGGGTTACTGCCACGATCGACAAGCGTGCTACCGAGTGAAAAAATTTAGCACTACAACCCTGGTTCCTCTTCCAGCGCTTTATTCCACATTGTGAAAGATCAATAGAAATGGTAGAATTTCCTTCCGTCTGTAACCTTCAAAAGCCCCGACTGAAGTGTGGTACGTGCCGTCATAGACACGTTTACAAGAACTCGAGTGGAATTGTTTAGCTCGAGTAACACGTAACGGAAACAAGTCATCCCGAGAGCGTCGGTTGCTTAGCAATAAGCTTCAAGACACGAAAGAGTTCGTAGTCACGTTCATGTCTAGCCCGGCAGTAAAATGAAATTGATGTCGGACTGGTATTCATACACTTTTAGTTCGCCACACTTTCTGGCACTTTGGGAACTGCTATAGGCAACGGGGAAAGTACGTTCACAGCGATGGAACTGATGGGGAGAGTAATTTCTGAAAATATATTTTTCTCTTCTGATTGAGTTGCGATGGTGTCACGTCTCTGACCGAAAACTTCCATGGAATTAAAAAGTAAAATCACTCAACTAGTAAACATAAATCGGGGTGAAAGAGCCAGGCAGAACTCTCGTCTAGAATGCGAGTGGTCTGGAGTTCGATTTCCAGCACTCGTTCATTCTCTGCATAAACTGCAATAAAAATGAGGTGCCCAGACAGAGATTATCTATGCCCCCTTCCTTAATTGTGTTTGTTTGTTTGAATATGGGTTTGTGGTAACGCGGGTTTCAGATTGATAATGGTTTCTTGTGAGTACACCCTTTCCATTGCATGAAAAATAAAACTCCTAAAACAAATCCAGTTCAATTTCTGCATGTTTCCAGCACTCATCAGTGCTCAACTTAAGTTGCTTTAAAAATAAGTGGTCCCTATAGCAATTGTGAAACATAGTCATGAAAAAATTAAAAATGAAGCGTGATCTAGATACACTCACTTCCAAAAGTTAAGCACGGAGAGGAAAATGTTAACTTCCGTAAGCCAATTTGAATTAAAGAAGCTGAAATTTGCTGCAAAGGTAGGACGAAGTATGCAAATATGTTAGGTAACAACCAAGCACGGTTACGCTTCGAGAAATATGTAAAGCAGGAAGTCGTATAAGAAGCCGGCATTGTGAAGGGTTACAGGAGTTGCATGTATGTTGCTGATGTTTAGAACATTCGTAGGATATTTTTTTCAAGCTAGACGTGTTTCTATGGCTTCCAGAAGACGAATGGAAGACTCTGAGCGCTGGCGAGCTGTCAGACGCTTTGAAACAGGATAGTCTACCACAGATATTGCTCTTTTCTTCAGTGTTCATAATTCTGTTATTTCACGGTTATGGAAACAATTCCAAACCAGCCAAACAGTTGTCTGAAGACTTGTAGCCGATCGTTCAAGGGTTAGGACCCCCGCGGAAGATTGATATATTGCTGTTGTAGCCAAGCGGAATCGAAAGTCGCCCTCCACACGTGGGACATCTACGGTTGCTGCGGCCATTGGTAAGACGATATCTGCCCCTACTGTTCGTCTATGGCTACACATGAATGGTCTGTACGCCCGGGTACCACGAGTTTGTATTCCTTTATCCATCCAATCCAAAGGGGCACGATTAAAGTGGTGCCGCCAGCATATGAATTGGACTGAGTCTGATTGGAGCAACGTTATGTTCTCAGATGAGTCTAGATTTGCCCTACAACCCGATGATAAGCGTATAAAGGTCTGGAGGGAATAAGGCACACGCAATTGGCCCTACAATATCATCGAACATCTGGTCTAAGCAGGGATTTCATTGGGATATCGCTCCAACCTGCACATCTACAGGCTAGGTTCTGTTACGGCTGTACGGTATCGAGTTGAAGTTTTAGACCCCATTATGAAATTGTACGCTGCAGCAATTGGTCCTTCTTTCGTTTTAATGGATGATAATGCGCGTCCCCATAGAGCTGTTATAGTTGGCGACTTTCTGGAGAGTGAGGGAATTGCGTGTATGGAATGGCTGGCTTATTCGCTGGACCTTAATCCAATTGAAAATCTTAGGGATGCCCTCAGCCGTGCTATATGTAGTGTAGACGTTTCCCCCCTCCAGCCACTCTCAGAGATTTAGAAACTGCCCTACAGGAGGAATGGCGATTACTGGACTCTACGGTGGTTGATCATCTCGTAACAAGCATAATCAGACTCTGTACACTTTGTATGCAGGTGAGGGGTGCTCACATACCCTATTAATGTTTGTTTTTGTTGTTTGTTTTGAATTTAAACATAATTTTGATAATGACGCAAATATGACGTCATTTTATAATTTATGAAATTGCAATATATATATTTTTTATCTCTGTTTGTAATTCTTCGTTTTGTTTAATGAATAAACATAGAGCTACTTAATTGCAGCATTTGTTGTCAATCAAAGCAGTACTTGTCCATTTTTTCGCCTTTTACCGCTCCGTTCTTAGCTTTTGGAAGTGAATGTGTTGTTGTTTCTCATCCCCACTGGTACAGACCAGGTCCATGAGTCCATGGAAGTGAATGTAGAATTACCAATGCCCTCTTCCTCAATTTTTTAAATTTGGTTTCAACATGAGTTTATGGTAGAGCGGGTTTAAGATTGCTAATGGTACTTTGTGAGTGCAGTCTTTGCATTTGATTAAAAAAAAAGTCCTAAAATAAATCCTGTTCAATATTTTATGTTTACGGTACTCATTAGTGCTCAGCATAAGTTGAATTAAAAATGAGTTGAGTGATTGTGTCACATAGTCATAGAAAAATTAAGTAAGGTCTCATTGCCCTCTTATTGCTGTGGTGTGTATCTGGAGAAAAAGGTTCTCGCTCAGGTGTCGGTATCTCGCCAAGTTTAAATATAGAGGCGTAATTTTAGATGTTGTGTTACAATATTAAAGCACAGTTTGGCCTTTGTGTGTAGCTCTTGCAACAGAAAATTTCAAAACTAACCAATCAACATTTCCATCACTGTAATCCAGTCGGAAATTCAGAACTGGATTACAGTCTTTATATACTCTAAGCTACAAAGAGGGATCACGTTGATATTGACTGAGACAATTAAAGTTCACAAAAAACTTAAGAACTACACCTACCATTTCATAAAAATTATATCAATCAAACTATATTTTTTTCTACCTTCTCATCTAGATTAAATATGTTTATTTTATTGTAACTAACTTCGTCAAACGAAATCAGTGTTACAAAGCTGTGATTTTTCAATGTCTAAAGCCAGCAGTGTTTCGAGATAGAGCCAGAAAAATCTGCAGAGCCAGAAGATTTTTTCCCAATGTTTTAAGCTATCAATATCTTGAAGCTATAATTTTTATTTCATATTCTAGGACACACTTTCACTAGCATTAATGGGTTGATACTTGATTGGAAAGTTGCCAATATCGAAGGTGGAGCTGATTGTGTTAGGTAAGTTTGAAATAGGAGAGGTTTAAAATGAATGGCATAAACTAACATAATTATTCGCAATTGATTACTAATACATCTAGAAGTATTGCTATAGGTGCATCATTATGATGTTGTTACCTTATGAAACAAAATATAAATATTTGACAACAATATTAAATGCAACTTTTCTCAATAACTTTATTGTAAATGCAAATTAAGCCAGATTTACACGTTACCAGTTGGGGTTCCAGTTTAGATAGCCAGTTCTGTGACTTCAGCTAAGCGACCGCTGCGCCGTCTGTCGGTGATCACGGGAAAGCGCACGTGATTGGATGATGAGAGTAGCTGGTGCCAGTAAAAATAAAATGTTTGATCTACTGGAACCAGTAGGCAGGTGACGTCACATTACGTCCCAGACTGGCGATCTAAACTCGAACCCCGACTGGTAGTGTGTAAATACGACTTTAGTTGCACTTAAATAAAAATGTTGTACAACAATGCTCCATTAAACTTCCTTACTCATTAAGTTTACTTTAATAATTTTCGTATAAAAATCAAGTATTTGAAAAGGGTTCATCTTGGGTTTTTGAAATATTACAGGAGACATACAAAACAGAATTTCTTTAAAACTGTTTCAATTAAGAGGTAGTTTTTTCTAAACCTAACTATTGTGCTACAACATACAATACTAAAAGTTTTTTTTAAATTGGAGTGTTTCGGGTTCCAAGGTGAGGGCTTTCCGAAACTCATCCAAGAATTAAGTTGACTAGAGTGACAACAAATGTGATAAAGCAACATAACTAAGGAATATTTATTACTGAAGATGATATTATGTTCTCATTGCATTTTGCAGTATTGTTTTCTACAAATTCTCTTTATCCCTCCTATTTTACTACAAAAATTCTTCTTCCACGTCTGATTGTGATGCAGCATAGAACCCTTGATGTATTTCAGAACATAAATTTTTTTCCGCTAAATAAACTAAATATAAGACCTTACCATTCATAAAAACTAACCCCTAAAAATAAAGTTTTTCTATAAATCCTTTATAAGCATGGCCAATTTTTATGTGCAATTGCAACTTAAATATATATGTGATTTTGAATTCAGATAGAGTTTTCATAGTGTTCGACCACTATGAAGAAAACACCCGTTTCTTGTCCTTGACTAACTGTATCTCCCTACCTCCAAAAAATTGATAGAATGCAATGTCATTGACAACGGAGTCTATCTGTCAAGTTTCAACTCGATTGGATGACGACAAGTGGGTTAATTAGCCAACAACAGATTTTTCACCATAATTAAAGTCAATTTTAATATAAAGGATTCAAAAAACATCAAAATGGCAGTTTTTTTTAATCATATGCCTTCAACCTTATCTGGGGAAGGTTTTAGTCATTAAATATCGCCAAATTGTACTTGCTTGAATATAGCTTGATATCTGGATCTGACGTACGGAAATATGAACGTGGGTAAAAGCAGACTTTTAGTGACAGCCTCCAAATATTAATAAAATACATTGTCATTGGAAGGGAGTCAATTTTCCAAGTTTCAGATCGATTGGATGACGGAAAGTGGGTTAAACAATTCGTCTGAAGCCTGCCACAAGTACACAAAACAAATCGAAGTTGATATATAGGATTTAAAAAACATTGGTCTGGTAGGTGAATATAAATAAATTCGTTTAAAAAATATCCGAAATGTGCTCTTTTGGAGATTCATGATTCATTTATATAAAAAAATTCCAATCACTATGGATACATATTAATAAACAATAGAAAATGAGTTTAAGTTTAATACACGCTTTTGATCGTATACCTCTGAGAGAGGAACAATTAACAAAGTATTAAAAAAATCATTTTAACTTTTTGACAAGCAGTTTTTCTGTAACTGCTTTTCGAAAACTTGATTGACAAAGTTCTACAACTTTTTTTGTTGCATAGCGTTAAAATTTTTTGGAAAAAAAAACATTTTTAAAAATTGCAGGTGCGATTTTAATTCTTAACAGAACAGAAAAGTTCTTATACTAGATCTTAATATTTAATGTGTTTCAGGTTGAGACCAGTGCCTATTTCCAACGAACACAATTTTGGCTTGGAGGTAAGAGGAATGCTTGGTCATCAAATTATTCTTGAAGCCGAAAATCCTGGATCCTGTCATTTAAGCGCCACATTAAAAAGAAGAGATCTACTGGTAAGGGAAAGCGAGAATAAATTTTTTCAATTAAAAATAGTTTACGATACTGTCCACTAATCTCTATCTGCAACTTCTGGATAGTGCATGTTTGGTTATCGACTTGAAGCAGAAGAAGCTTTAACAATTACCATAGAGCAGCGGTTCCCAACCTTTTTAGTTGAGCGGACCACCTATTTTATAAAAAAAAAACCTTGAGGCCCACTACCTAACAGAATATGTGCGTGTACGTGTTTCAGTAATAAGTAAAACATACTTTACAAAAAGGAATAAACAATAAATTTTTATAAAGAAAAGAACTTTATTGTATTAATTTTGCTGTCAAAATTATAAGAAAACTAAAAAACAAGTGGCCAAAGCTTAAAAAAAATCAGTGGGATTTTTGTCATTGTTTGTCCCCATAAGAGAGTTAATATCTAGATTAAAACTGGATAGTTTTAATCATGCTGTTGAATTTACGCATTATTCACTCGTTACACCATCAAAGAATACATTAGAATAATTTGATTGTTGCTAACAATCGAGTGATTCGATTGTTTCCATCTCAATCCTTGAAGCTAATATAATATTTGGGGGCTTGAGAAGCAAAGGGGTTTAAGTGATTTTTCTTAACTTTTGCACTAACACTTTAAAGAAATTTTCTAAATTATATTAAATTTGTATGAAAATTATTTGTTGTTCAAATACTAACCTCTGGAATAAAGATATCACTAGTTTTAGTAGAATTTAATATAAATAAGAAACTTTAAAGTATATTTTTTTCAGTTAAGAAAAGTCACTTGAACCCTTTGCTTCTCTGTCATTCATTTATCTAGGATTAAATTCTCAACTAGCGTTCATGGCCGAGTAACACGCTACTCGAGGCCCACTTGTGGGCCTCGACCCATGGGTTGGGAACCTCGAGATCAATATTAGGCCTGAACTAGTTAGAATGTGTTGGTAACCATGGGCTACTTATTATGTAGCATAGCATAGATGGGAAAGTATTCAGTTGGCGTCATTTGCTGCAGAGCAGATACTGCACCTATCCAGAAGTTGTAGTTGGAGATTAGTGATACATCCAAGGCTTATTTACACATTGCCATCCGAGTAAATTGATTGAAAGATCACTGTCACGAGTTGATTGAAATGGCTGTTCCTGTTCACGGTGCCAGCAACTTGAATAACCCAACCATTGAGGGAGCGTTTCGCCGCCTATCGGTGATCATGTGAGAGCGCTGGTGTTTGGGTGATAAGAGTTGACGTGCCAATAAATCGAAAATGTTTGATTTACTGGAGTCTTCATCCAGAAGCGATTATTACATGATTGAGGTGATTTCTCCTGGAACTGGAAAGATGCGTTTACACGTTGATACCTCTGATGTTACATAACTGACGTTCTCAACTGCTACGTTGACCGACTGGTGATGTGAGCCTTCATGGGCTTCGGCTGGAAGACACAAGAGTAAGGGTATACTTATACTCACACCTGTATTATGGTTGTACAATTCTTAGAAAATAGAGTGTGTGGAACATTGCACATATTTTAATTATACTTAATGCTGATCACTGCATTAATATTTACTATGTATTGGTGTTATTTTCTGTTTTCGTTTTCATATTTTCATTAACTTAAATTAAAACAGTTTGGGGTTATTTTTTACGGTAATTATAACTTGCGCTTGGGGGGGGGGGATGGCGTAAATTGACGATATAATTTTCCATAAATATTACATTATCCTTTCTTGTAAGTGAAACAGAGAAGAAATTGTTGATAGGCAATGCTCAGAGAACTTTGTGTTACAAATATTAATTTTTCCACTTTTCGAACGTTTATCGAACTATTATGAGAATTTCGGAGGTGGGATGTTTAGAAAACCTTAAAAGGCATTACCACTGCAATTTTGAGTGAAATTGCTAGAGCTGTTTTTTTGGCAATCGCTGAATTTTTTTTTTTTTAAATGGCAGCTTCCTCTTGCGCATGCGCTATTTTGCCCGAAACCTTAATGACAGGTCTAATGGCAGCCGCTAACCTGTATAAAAGTTGACCATTGTAAGTTAATCCTTTCGCAAGTTATGCTGACCACGGACACACTGACATACATTTTTCTTAGATCACATTTTTGAACTCAGGATGTTTCAAAACATAGAGAACTGCTAAAAAAAAAAAAAAAAAAAAAAAAAAAAAAGCAAGTTTTTTTTACCTAATGCTACATTCATATTACATATAGGGTAATTGAAAGTAAAAATGGGTTGTTGCTAATTCTTTTATTTGAATAGAAAGTTAATTATATTTATTAATTAGTATCTCATTGCAGAATTCAATGGCCATTTTAGACAAAAAAAGTTCGAGAGAAAACCCTATTGAATATCATCCACTTGCTTGAGATTTGCATCCCCTGCATATAATCCTGCTGTAGAGTATGGATATTGTTGAAACAAATAGAATAGTTACCAATGATGATGTGGGGTTCTTTTAAAGAATAGGTGTGGAAATCTTTTAAAGAAAAGGTTCGGAACACTCGTCGATTTTTCAGACAGTTTTTACATTAATTTAGGTTTTCTCTGAAAATTACGAGTGATAGGTGATATTTTGTCAGATTTTTATTCTTAATGTTTCTTATTCCAAATGACAAGACCGGAATATTTATTACTTTGATTCTCCGAAACGAATCCGTCCGAAACATTAATAGTTGAATAAAGAGGGAATTGATGGATTGCGCAGTTTTAATAAAATTTGGCACATTGTTAATCCATTATCAACCAAACCTAAACAGATATTTTGCAATTAAGAAAAACTTTTTTGTTGTTGTTATTTGCATTGATTTTGTCACCAAACGAAAGTTACACATGTAAAACGATATTAAAAAATATATTATCACATATGTGTAGATTGTTGTAAATATTCAGCACAAAATTCACTTTATACCTCCCCGTTATAATCTGTCTGATTAGGGATATACGCACTATAAGATGTGAATTTAGAAAAAATTATAAAACCACGCAATAACTATATCGCATAATATACCCCTAGCACAACAGACCCAAAAATTTTAGCTGTTTTAAGTAAATAAACTTGTTTCGTTAATTACATTGTTTGTGTCACCAAATGAAAGCTACAGATGTAAAACAATATTAAAAAAATACACATGTGTAATTTTACAAAACTTGGTGTAAGTTTTGTAAAAAAACGGAAATTTTTAAGAAAATTTTAATTAAAAAAATAAGCACTTTTTTGGAATAGATATGAAAGAAACTTAAATTTTTTATACGAAATGGAAATGCCTTAGGGTTTGAGCTACCAACATAAATTTCGTTTTCTTACGTAACAGTGTTTAACATTGTATTTAAAATACCCCGCTTAGTGTATATTGAAATAACAATTATACTCGATCTCCTTTAACATTTAAAGTAATTTCAAGTTTACATACTGGTAAGCAAGATGCTATCAGTGTTATTAGGAATATTTTTTTTTATTTCATTCACACAAATGTGTTTCTAATTGTTTGAATTTTCAGGATTTGCAGACTCCAAACTTAAAATTTGAAGTGTCTTCAAATGTAAGAATCCAGCCTTCAAATTCACTAACTCTCATGAAGATGGCTTCAGTGAACATTTACCTAGATGATATTGGAACAAATTTGAAATTAGGTAGGAAACACATTTGGTACTTCTTAATGGTACTAATTTGCATTATCAATACTTTGAAAGTAATTGAAAGGCTGGGGAAAAAATCCGAACTTGTCCTCCAAACTACAGGGTGGCTATAATGTCAGTACCGATTTGTAACAATGAATATTTCGAAGAGTAAACAACCTATCACAGTTTTATTTCCATTGAATAGATTATTAAGGTGAACCATTTGGTTATTAAGTTACATTTCAGAGTATGCAACCGCATTTTCCACACATTTCTGGAATCTTTTAGGAACAGAATACACAGCTCTTCTTAGCATCTCAACTGGAATATTTGCAAACACTTCTCGGATACTTTGCTCATGGCTATCCTTTGGTTTTCACTTTCACACTTTGGACTAAGGAACATTTTAAAACCAAGGGATATTAATAGTCTTGAACAAAGTATCCGAGAAGTGTTTGCAAATGTTCCAGTTTAGATGCTACGAATAAGAAGAGCTGTAGATTCTGTTACTAAAAGATTCCAGAAATGTGTGGAAAATGTGGGTGCATACACTGAAATGTAACTTAAGAACCAAGTGGTACACCTTAATAATGTTTTCAATGGAGATAAGACTGTGATAAGTTGTTTACTCTTTGAGATATTCATTGTTACGAATAGGTACTGACTTTAAAACCACCCTGTAGTTTCTTTCAGGAGAGGTCAAAATGAACTCTTTTCTGTAAATTTTGTGTATGTATTGCATATTTTATATAATTGTTTCGAAGGGTTTATTTATAAGCAATTTTGATTCAAAATATTTCCGAGCAAACAAAAGTATGAGTAGGCCGAACTATTTTTTTTTATAAAAATTAACCCATAAAAACCAAGTTTTTAATATAAATCCTGTAAAAGCATTAACAACTTTTACGCGCAATTATAAATCATTTAATTGATTATGAATTCAGATCGAACTTTCATTGTATTTGATCACTACGAAGAAAACCACCGATTCCGTGCTTTTGCATAACTTTTCCAAACTTTTTTGTGTGAAAATGGCGCATGCGCAGAGGGTATCTGCCATAGAAAAAAAAATCATGTTTGCTCTACCGATTTTGATTAAAATCTCTGTGCTGATGCCTCTTAAGGTGTTCTAATCTTCCCCATCTCCGAAATTTCCGTAGAAATGCGATAAAAGCATAAAAAGTTGAAAAAGAGTGCCTTTAACTCGGAGCTCTCTGCTCTTGAGCATTGCCCACCAACGATTGATTTTTTCTGTTTAACGAAAAATTAACGCAAAAGAAATGACAATGTAATGTCCATCGAATAACATCGTTAATTTCATCGTTTTTTTTTTACCTATGTAAAATTATTGCCAAGAATATCTCCAAACTGACAATTTTTATTTGAATGAGGGAAATTGTGAAAATTGTAATTGACACCATATCAAATTTGAATGCAATGACCAATATTATAGTATAATTGAAAATTGTGCGATGTTCCACACCTCTAGTTTTATTGGCAGCTGTATAAAAATTCGAAATCTCTTAATTGTTTAGATTTTTTATTTTGCCATCCAACTAGAATAGTTAATTTTTTTTTAAAAACAATTGAAGGGTTTCTTGTAGATTAGTTTAAGGATTGTCTGTAGATATCTTAAAATAAAATGTTTTTTTTCATGGTTTGGTAAAATGTATTTACTGGTTATGGTGGATAATTAAAGGTTATCACTATCAGTAGAAAAAAAATGCTGATAAAATCTGCTTACTGGGGCAGTGCCTACGAGTTCAAAATGGTAAAATTATCAATATGCATGAAAATAATGAAACTGTTACCATCACAGGAAATCTACTAAACGAAACTGCATTATCCACGGGAAAAATTCACATGTAGGAAAAAAGGCACATGGGTTAGAGATTTTAAATAATTAACACAAACAGAAATTAATGCACTTTATTAGTTAACCTTTTTTTAACGAAAATATAATTCATATTTTTAAAAAGCTATACATTTAACCGTCTTTTATGTAACTGTCTGTGTTCGGGTCTGTACTGTTTTGAAAATAACTTGTCCATGGTTGACCTTTTGCTTTCTAATAAGATTTATTTATCCGAAAGATATGGCTAATGTACTCTAGTTGACATGTTATGAACGCCAAGAATACCAAGATGGTATTTACATTTTTTCTTTTATGTTTCTCATTTTAACAACAAGTTTCATATTTGCTGGTCTTGCACAAGATAAGTTCGTTAGAGTTTGTGCTTTTTTTTTTTACCAAGATGCAGTTGTTATTAAAATACAGAATGTGTAAAAAAGAATTGCAGCTTTAGATTTTTAATAGTCATATTTTTGGAACAACGATATCATAAATAAAAATTATGTCATTGAATGAGACGTGGCTTAGAGTTTTAGGAAAATTCCCACCATATGGCTCTCCACATGTAAAAGACGGAGAAATCGCCGTATAATGTTGAGAATATGGGTCATTCTTTTTTATACACATCTTGTATTTCATTAGCTTATGAACATTAATTTATATATTTCAGATGATTCAAAGGTTGTTTTAGAAACAGAAGATTCTGATATCCTTCAAGTCGACAAGGATTCCAATGCATTGACAGCATTAGAATTGGGAGAGGCAAAGCTGGCTCTAACACATGAAAGTATCCTTTAGACTCTGTTCTTTATCCTGAATAGTTCAAAATTGTTTTTTTATATCTTATTTCATACCATTTCCCTCTTATCCGCGTTTATTCAGGTCAAATTTCAGGTCATTCTGACCTGTGGTCTCTTTTTACAGCTTTTTGACAGATGAAATTTAATTATAATCGCCAAGAATATCTACATTTGGAAATTTTACATTCAAATTTATTTATGAAGAACGTTACAGTGTCGAATTGAAAAAATTTGGTACAAAATATTATTCTAGTAATACAAGACTAATTAGTTCATGAAATGCCAACATAAAAATTAAATAACAAAATAAAACTAGCTTAACTCCAAAATAAAATCCTCTTGAAATATTTTAGAGTGAGAGGGAAAATCTCACAGTATGAATTTTTTGTGTGTTAACGATGTCCTTATTGGTCAACAAGTCATGAATAACAGGATCAATTGAATTCAGCTATTGTTATATAAGATTGAACGGTTTTATTTTATTTCTAGAATACTAATGATCTAAACAAAATATACTTTGATACCAGTTGACATATATTAATAGGTTAATTTACTCTTACTAACTTAAGTTTCTCAACTTATCAAATAAGTTTTGTGTGAAACTATTTAGACTTGGTGAACAGTACTTTCAGATATGAATTATCATTTGATTAATAGTTTCAGATATGAATTTTCTTTTGGTGAACTGTGCAAGTTATCAATATTTTTTACTATACGTTAGGTTTGGTTGATTTTAAACAAAACCAAACGTAAAAGATATACCATATTTGTACGGTGTGTTGCATTTTGATCCCTAAAAGTAAAGCAAGTCTTATCCAGTATACGCGTACTTTACTGAATGTTTTAATTCATAATAGTAACTTGTTAATGCAAATCAGAACTTTATCCTCCACCTATTTACCAAAAAAAAAAAAAAAAAAAAAAAAAAATATATATATATATATATATATATATATATATATATATATATATATATATATATATATATATATATATATATATATATATATATATATATATTACTCATATCTGGGTTGATGTAAAAGTTCGTATTCTCTCACCTTCATAATGCTTACCTAAGTCATCGTCTACTACTTGACCTATATTCAAAAATATGATTAATGACTTCATTTTGTGAACTTCATTCTGATAGGTACAGTTGTTGCCTTGCTGAAAGCGTGGAAAACACGGCTTAATATTTTTTAAGTAAACGGAATATTGAAAGGTCTGTGCAAAGGTATCAGTAAGTCTGAATGGGAATCAACTAATGACTCATGAAGTAGTGTTTAAATGAACGTTATACCTATGCTTAATAAGTTATGTAATGCTTTTATGCACAATTAATACTAAAAAAACTTCTGCTGAACAGTACTATTTGTAAAACTTGAAAAATTAGTATTCAATCTAAATAAAAGAAATTTCAGTATGGAATGCTTTATACGTATAGATACCTTAACTTTTCAGATACAAGATATCCTGTGGACATACAAGTTGTAAAACCAACTCATTTAAGTAAGAGTTTTACTTTTTTATTCCAAGTTTCTGTTAAAGAAAATGTAAATTTCTTATATTTCGAAGATAGAATAATATTTTTTTTTTTTTAAATTTATTTCATTATGTAATTTTTTAAGAACCTGTCGAAAGTAATAACTGAATTGTATAATAGCCTGTGAACCCATAAAAAGTAATAAACATAACTGTCCTTTTTGTTAAATGATTACTTAAATACCTGAAATAGTATTCAATATTTATTATAGAAAATACCAAACAACAACTTTCCTTTCCAAACATGGTAAATGGATTAAAGATGTACCTAAGTAATTAACATTTCTTCAACACCAAAATTAATAGTTAAATTATATAAAAGCCCTTGAATGCATCGAAAGTAATAATTGAATTGTGTAAAAACCTATGAACATACCAAAAATTACAATTGAATGACACAATGACTTTAAATTTAATGGTACAATGTCTGTAAATTGAATAGTACAACAGTCTGTAAACATATCAAAGGTAATAAACATGGCTGTCCATTTCGTTAAAAGATTACTTATATACCTGAAATAGAATTCAATATTTACTATAATACGAAAAAAATCAAGCAGCAAGTTTTCTCTCCGACTCTTATTAATAGGTTAAAAATGCACCTAAGTAATTAATATTTCTTCAACATCAAAATTAATAATTGAATCATATAAAATCCTGTGAACACATCGAAAGTATTAATTGAATTGTATAAAAATCTGTAAACATACCAAAAATGACAATTGAATGATACAATGTCTATAAATTGAATGGTACAATAGTCTGTAAACATATCAAAGGTAACAAACATGGCTGTCCATTTCGCTAAAGGATTACTTAAATACCTGAAATAGAATTAAATACTTATACTAGAAAAAAATCAAGCAGTAAGTGTTATCTCCAACTCTTATTAATAGATTAAAATGCAAATAAGTAATTAATATTTCCTCAAATCTACCTTTGTTTTTTTAGTAGTATTTTTTTTTTTATTATGCATTGTGTGTTTTTAGGGTTTCGCATCTCAGGGGGGGATTTTGCCATGTTAGAAGAAAGAACTATGTACACAATAGTTATCGAAATTTGCGATGACAATGGATTGGTTGTCTTTCCGTCAGATGTAAGTACCTGTTTGTATTATAGAACTGCTGCATTTTCTAGTCACTCATCTATATTACATTGTGTACAGCAGTTATAGTTCTATTCCATTTGAAGGCAATTTTCTTTACAGAATATACGAATCGCGACGCATTTTCCGTCATCTTTGTTTTATGTCAACTATACGTCAAGCAATGGAACATACCATGTTGTTCAAGCGCTCGTTCCTGGTAAGGGATTGCTAAAAGCAGAATTGAAAGGCATAATCAAACCAGTAAGTTTAAAATATACTTATAAGTTCAAATACTCTTGGTGTAGAATTCTTTGTTCTAAACAAAATTAATTCTGAAACAATTAAAAAGGGTAGTCCGAATAGATTAGTTGTCTATAAAAAACACACACACATGCAGTGTCAATTCCCAGTTTAAATAAAACAATTTTTTGACAAACCCTAACACTCAATTAATGGCTTCACTATTAATTACCCCATATTATACTCAGTTACATTAGTACACACGATTAAATGTCATTTGATGCTTCTTCCATAGCCATAGAAACTAAACCTAAGTACGAGTTAGGTATGCTGAATTAATACTTTCATCTATAGTTCAGGAGTATGCTTGATTCCAAGATAACCATTTCATAAAGAAGTGGCAATATTATGGGCAATTCTTTGCTGTGCACACCGGACATTTTGGCTCTTATTTCTACTCGTAAACAAATTAGAATTCTAAAATTATGATGAATCTAGTTGTTATGATTTTGTTTTATATATTACTAGCTGGTGGCAAAGTTATATTTTAAAAATAATTTTTTTAAGTAGGTTAAATATGCATTTATATTCAAAGACGCACGGGACATGAACATGTCCCGTGCGTCGGTGGCTTATAAATGTATATTTGACCAAGTAAAAATAATTATTTTTCAATATAACTTTCAGTGCAATATAACATTCACTTTCAATTATCTTTTATTTATTTTGATTAAAACAATTTTGCCAACAGGAAAGAGTTTAAACACATGATCGGTTAAATGGTATTTATTAGTATTATCAAGCGATTATAGAAGCGTGTGTAAAAGCGACCTTTTAGTGAGAGTCATAGCCCCAAAATTTGATAGAATGCATTGCCATCGACATCGAATCTAAGTTTCAGCTCGATTATATGACGGCAAGGGTTTTAATTAGGTCTCCGCAGATTTGCCCCATCGATAAACACACAAAATCGAAGTTAATGTAAGGGATTTAAAAACATGCCTTGCCGTGTACGCATGTTTATTAATTTTTGCGAGTATTCAGAGAGCTGTAATGCTTTATCATGTACACAAGTACCACCATTTCAAAAGTAATGCAAGTGCAAATATTTTAATATGAACGCAAGTACTTTTTAACATGTAGGCAAGTGTCACACATTCTTTTAGACCCTTCTGAACACACACTGCCACTGGATCCGTGCATGCAATGATTCTTATAAAATTTCCCCCAAATCAATAAAGTAAATATTAACTGCATTATTTACAAATTCAAAATGTGGCGTCTTCTAATCCAATCTTCATCAACGGTGATCTTTCCAAATTACTACTAAATAGTATCGGACAAAATAAAAAAAGAGATTATTTTCAACAGAATACGACTCTCCTTGTTGGTGATTAAACAGTGGGATAATCATGGATGGCTTTTTCTACAATGAAGTGAGGATTATGCGACTTATCTTGATGATGTTGGTGATTAAATAATGGGAAAATCATGGATGGTCTTCCCAGCAGTAGTGAGAATTATTTTCAACAAAATACGACTCTCCTTGTTGGTGTTTAAACAAAGGATAATCACGGAGGGTATTCCCTACAATCTAGTGAGGATTATGCGATTTATCTTGATTTTGTTGGTGATTAAACAATGGGAAATCATGGATTGTTTTTCCCAGCAGTAGTGAGAGTTATTTTCAACAATATACGACTCTCCTTGTTGGTGATTAAACAGTGGGATAATCATGGATAGTTTTCCAAACAATGTAGTGAGGATTATACGACTTATTTTGATCTTGTTGGTAGTTAAATGATGGGAAAATCATGGATGGTTTTCCCAGCAGTATTGAGGATTATTTTTAACAATATATGATTTACCTTGATCTTGTTGGCGATTAAACGGTTAGATAATCATGGATGGTCCTCCAAACAATGTAGTGAGGAATATTTTCAATAATATACGACTCATCTTGTTCTTAGTAGTGGTTAAATGGTGGAGTAATCAAGGGTAGTCTACCTAACATAATGAAAAATGTGTAGTAGTGTGGGTATGAAAACTTTTAACAGCAATAGAGGCATAATGACAATTTCTTAAAATTGATCAAAGCACCTATAAAACAGTATGAAGAAGATTGAGAATGAGAAAAATAGGCTATGGAACATTAATAATTGACAAATGAAGAGCTTAGTGGATGAACTGAAAAACATGTTAAGTGAACGAACTTTGCAATACACTTAACATGTTCCTCCATTAAGCTTTCCAAATATAACCAATCTCAATATCATAAGAGAAAAAAAAATTTCGATTTACTTAAACTGATAAACATGGAATTTCCTGCATTATATCGTTTATGAATATTTATTAAATGTATAAAGGATATAATTTCAGAACTCAATTGGGAGTTTATAACTCAATAGTGAAATAATTAATTTTACAAGTTATAAACATAATATATGAAATCAATTACATGAGCACCTCCGAATAAATGTATTGTTGTAAAGAAATCTTATTAATTCTAAGATTTTTTCTCAATAATGAATGTTTTCGATCATTGAGAATATTGAGTATTCTAAAATATCGATTTTTTTTAAGGATGGATCATTTTTAAAAAAAGATTTTGATGTTTCTGCTTCAATAGAGCTCCAAGTTTGTCAATCTCTCATCATCACTCCACCCCATTTCCTATTACCATTCGAGTCAAACACCACCCCTTTGCACGAAATACGCTTAATGGTAAGTAATCTAACTGCTTAAGTAATGCAACTGGATATGCTACAATTTACGTAGATGATAACTATGTTTAAGCTGAGATACAAAATTTCTTTAGCAAAAAAGACAATATCATAATTTCCTTTTAAGCAAAATGTTAAAATGGGTATAATTTGCAGAACTGTTGATGTTTATCTAAAATACTCATTAATAATTAAGAAACTAAAAAACTATCAAAAATAATCATTATTAATTAAGCTCCAAGTTTGTCAATCTCTCATCATCACTCCACCCCATTTCCTATTACCATTCGTGTCAAGCACCACCCCTCTGCACAAAATACGCTTAATCGTAAGTAATGTAACTGCTTAAGTAATGCAACTGGATATGCTACAATTTACGTAGATTATAACTGTGTTTAAGCTGAGGTACAAAATTTCATTAGCAAAAAAGCCAAAATCAATTTCCTTTTAAGCAAAATGTTAAAATGGGTATAATTTGCAGAATTGTTGATGTTTATCTAAAATACTCATTAATATAATTAAGAAACTATTCCAGATGGCACAGAGGTATTGACCAATGTCGAAAATAGGGGTTCTGAAAAAATTGAATAGTCCATGCCGAAACTCGAGCATCGCTCTAAAATACACGATTCTTTAAAAAATAATCATGTCAAAAATATCATAAAACATATCTTTTACCCCTCCGTCCGTTCTTAAGACACTATATTTCAATTTTAAAATTCTGCATGAACATTTCAAAACTTGCGATATATTTTACCCAAAACTAGGCAAGACTGGCCAAGATTCGTAGCAACTGCCAGTCTACAACGATCCACATCAGGTTTGACCAGTGTCGAGCCAATATTGGCCAGAGGATTTGCGCTACTGGTTATACTAAAATAGTTAACTTTTTATCAAAAGCTATTTTATGTCAAATATTACTTTTACACCTACAGCTATTTTCTTTGGTTGATCACTAAGATTCACACTACGAAAATTATTTGTTTGTAAATTTTGCAACAAAATGTTTTATCAAAGGTAAATCATATTTTTTTAATTTTAGCATTTAAGAAAGTTTCTTGGAATTTGGCTGTAAAAGGGTACCCACAACTTATTCTCTGGATTATAATTTATATATATAATCTAGCCAGTTTCAAAAACAGGCAAAAATAATCTTAGTTTAGACAATCTTGTTTAGAATATTCCTCAAAACACTTGTAAAAGCAATAATACAAAAATGGTTATTGCAAACATTTACATCTTGATAAACATATAAGTCATTAGTTATTCAATCAATAGAATAAGAATAGTTTTTTGTCTACCCTGAAAAATTGCTTGAGACGAAATATCTTCCTTTTTGCAGCTAAACAACTTATTTATATATATTCTGACATTGTAATGGCATTAAATGATGCTCTTAATTGCTATATTCAATATTATATTCTACAATGCCCTACAGTTTCTATAAGTTGTAAATTTCTAATTCCTAGATGAGTGGAGCCGACCAAACGGTATAGTGGTTAGCGAGCTGGCTTCTAGACCGCGAGGTTGCGGGTTCGAGTCCCGTATTAGGCATGGGTGTTTGTAAATGTATGTTGGTTTGTTAAATGACGAAATGTTTCGGCGCATTATAGCCCTCGTGTTGCTGACGGCGCCAGATAATCTGAATACAACCAACCAACCAACCTAGATGAGTGGAGGATCTGATCATTATATTTTGTCTTTGGACAATAATTCTTCTGCAATTGTACTTTGCTCGACATGAACAGTCATTTTCAACTTGACAACTGATTTATATATATATATATATGTATATTCTGTGATATAATAGTGAATGATGCTCCTAATTGCTGTATTCAATATTAAATTCTACAGCGTCCTACAGTTACTATAAGTTGAAAATTTCCTATTTCTAGATAAGTGGAGGATCTGGTCATTATAGGCTATCTTTGGACAATAATTCTTCTGCAATTGTACTTTGCTCGACATGAACAGTCATTTTCAACTTGACAACTGATTTATATATATATATATATATATATATATATATATATATATATATGTATATTCTGTGATATAATAATGAATGATGCTCCTAATTGCTGTATTCAATATTAAATTCTACAGCGTCCTACAGTTACTATAAGTTGAAAATTTCCTATTTCTAGATAAGTGGAGGATCTGGTCATTATAGGCTATCTTTGGACAATAATTCTTCTGCAATTGTACTTTGCTCGACATGAACAGTCATTTTCAACTTGACAACTGATTTATATATATATGTATATTCTGTGATATAATAATGAATGATGCTCCTAATTACTGTATTCAATATTAAATTCTACAGCGTCCTACAGTTACTATAAGTTGAAAATTTCCTATTTCTAGATAAGTGGAGGATCTGGTCATTATAGGCTATCTTTGGACAATAATTCTTCTGCAACTGTACATTTTGATGAAGATAATAGAAACGTTGGATACCTAAATATATACAAAGGGACTGAGGAAATCACTGTAATAGCTACCGATTCTAAGAATCCTAATTTCATTGCAACTAGCTTGGTAAGAATCAAACCTGCTACAGGAGTGGCATTAGAATATATAACGTTAGCATTAGTATGTACTGTAACCAGTTAATTCTAAGTTACTAGTTTTAGTCTGACTAAAATAGTTTTTCCTGATATGTTTAGTATGTACTAGCTTTAGTAAAAGTTTAGTGTATCCCAAAAATGTCTGGAGGACTAAATAATTAAGCTTAAAAAAATGAGTTTAACCTGATTTTGGATTTGGTGTGCAACATACGGGGGCTTTCAGAAAGGAATCCCTGTAGTCCTAGAGGCAACTGAAATTTTTGGACCCCATCGAACATCATTCTGAATTTTTTTATAGAAATTGGAGAAAAGTGAATAGATTACGAATCCACTGGTCTGCAGTGGCAAAAATGGCCGAAACTGATCAAAAATCGACTTGGAATGAGTTGAACTGAAATCCAATTATGTCATAATTTGCCAAAATGAGAACAAACTTTTTCGTCTGGCAACCCACTGCATTTTTATTTTCAATGAGAAAAAGCGCAAACGATTTCTGATCTCTGGCTTGGAAAACTTTTATCTTTTAAAAGTAAGCCAAATTGGTGACATCAATTACGTCATCAGTGACGTAATGTTTATCGCCAATTTGGCTCATTTGTGAAAGATGCAAGTAAGCCATAGCCACACATCCAAATCGCCTGCAACCTTCTTAATTGAAAATTAAAGAGTGAAAGTTACCAAATTAAAAAAAGCTCATTATTTGACAAGTTATGGCGCATTTGGCAATTGGATTTAGTTCAACTTATTATAAGTCGATTTTTGACCAGTTTTGGCCATTTTTGTCACGGCAGACCAGTGGATTCGTAATCTACTAACTTTTCTCCAATTTCTATAAAAAATTCAGGATGATGTTCGATGAGGTCCAAAAATTGCAGTCGCCTCTCAGTCTACTAACACTGAAATAAAATAACTGTGAAACAGTGAGAGACAGAAAGAAAAGACAAGTTGTATGTTGGATGGACAGGTATGGAATTTTTACACAGGCTTGCATCATTGATCGATTGGAGTAAATTTGATAACGGCTACATATGGTTTACCGATGGGACCAATTTCATTTGGATGGATTTGTCAATAAACAAAACTCGTTAATGAGGGGTACTAAAAACGCGTCTGTGTGTGTTGCATAACCACTACATTCTGCAAAAGTGACTGCTTGGGTTACTCTACCCAGTAAAGGTAATCATAGGACATTTTTTCATGAGGGAAACAATAAACTCTTTCCACTTTAGTCAGGTTTTACAACGTGCGTTGCCAGATTTTAAATTGTAGCTAATTTTGCAAACCGGTGTACTTAAAATTTCATACCTATCAATCCAATATACCACTTGTCTCTTCTTGCTGCCTCTCATTGTTTTGCTGTTATATCATTTAAAAATTCAAGTTTCCTTTCTGAAAGAGCTTGTATAATGTATATCCACTATTATGATACTAAATTCAGTATCATCTTTGAACCTGTTTCCCTCATTTTTTATAATATTAGATATCCACATGATGGATGGAATTGACACCAATAAAATGTGTGCAGTGGATAATCGCCGATGTCACCTTTCAAATAGGAGAGGTCTCCTGATATTATTTAAAAAATTAATTATTGAAAAGACGAAAGTATGAAACACATATTTTTCAACTTTATGGAAAAAAGTAATCAAATAAAGCAAATAGATTCTTATTGTAATAAAAATCACTAGTATACAGGATGTATAAAAATAATGACCCGATTCTAAATCGTTATAGTTATGGAATAATGGATTTCTCGTAAATGAAAATTTTGTTGCCGAACAAAGCGTGGACTAGAGTTTTTGGGAATCGCCAATAAATGGCTCTCCTCGAATGAAAGACGGAGAAATCACCATGAATGTAGTCTGTCGAGAAGATCAGTGTGATTATTTTTTATACACTCGCTAGAAAAGTGGTTTTTATGAGAACGCAAACTTTTTATGCCAGAAAACCCTCCGAATGAAAGAAAAAAAAAATATATATTATGTATTAAAAAAAATGATTCTCACCTTCTCAACTGACTGCGTTCGTTTAAATTTCACCGTCTTTCACATGCTATCTAACGGCGATTCTCTAAAACTCTAGGCCCCGCCTCGTCCAGCGACATAACTTTCATTCACGAGATCTTCGTCGTTCCATAAATATAACGATTTAGAATCGGGTCAATCTTTTTGATACACCCTGAACTTAATTTCTTAATTTGAAGTATACTTCATACCTAGGGGATGTTGTTTAAAATAATGTAAAAATGAGGCAGTTTAGCTTTTTAATTGTGTTCAATTAAGTATGATTCTTGTTCGTACAGAAATAGGCTGTTAAGCCTAATTAAAGATTTAGTTCGTTAGAGCATAAGGAATGAGAGAGCGAATCATTCGAATGTTGTGCTCTCTCGTTTTATACTTGGTGGCGCTGCAATCGCCACGGGTGTCGCTGTGGTGGGCTGGAGGCTTTTATCTATTATTAGAGTATTCAACAGCCGAATTAAATTAGGAAATGCCCAAAACAATTATCAGTATTTTCTTTCAATTAAAAAAAATATGTGTTTGTTATGGAATGGAATTTTGAAAGGTTTAATCGATGTCTTTGTTTATTTGCAATATCTTAAAATGTATTCTAGGCAGTTGTATCCTTCAAATGTATAATTTTCTTGAGATAAATGAATAAGAGCACGTTTTAATTACTTTTTAAATATTGGCAAAGTCTGTAACTCACTGGTTGTGTTCTAGATATCTCTTCGGACCGTACTTGATATTGAAGTTTACCCAGTCATTGTAGAAAGTGAAATCGGAAACGTTATTATGTTGCCTGTGTCTCTTTTAGCTTATGAAGACAAAGGTAATCGTGATTTATTTTATCAATCCACAAAGATCCCTTAAAGAAGTTTTTTGCATCAATTCATTGGTAGATATGAAGCGTTAGAAAGAAGTACTAATAGATCAAGAAAATGATGTAAATTTTAATACGTTATGGATTTTTTTTTATTTGTAACGATTCTTTTTTTGTTCGTTATACAAAAGCAAAATTTATAAATGACATTTCATTTTAAATTCTAAAACCTTCGATTCTGACGAATATTTTATTTACGTTATATTTGCAAAACTAGAGAATTTTATCATATAAATTTTCAAAAATAGTTATAATGATCACCGATTGATGGCTCTGTTAGTAATATATATATATATATAATATATATATATATATATATATATATATATATATATATATATATATATATATATATATATATATATATATATATATATATATATATATATATATATATATATATATATATATATATATATATAAACAAAAAAAACACACACATTTTGAATCTTTTGGCAGTGCTTTCAAAATAATCACCATTTCCAGCAACGACATACCACAATTGAAGCATTGCTTTGTAGTTTTTGCAACGTGTAGAAACTTTTTTTCCCAAAAGTTTTTATTAAACAGCGCCATCAGTTGGTGATATTTGAAACTGTTTTTGAAAATTGGTGGATTAAATTCCGTATGATAAATAGCAGAATGCAGCAAACAGTACATTTCTATCGCTTCATATTTTTTTAAAATTCATTTTTGAAAACCGGTACTCCATTTTGGGACACCCTGTTTGTAACGTATTGATGAAAGTAATTTTTATTGGAACAGGCTTACTTATTTTGAACAAAAGAATTTAACTGTCATTTCATGATATCTTACCATAATTTCAACACTTTAAAAGTTGAATTTGTTTACCTATTTTTGATAGTAACTGATAGTAACTAATAGTTTTTGATAGAAACTATAGCTTAAAAACGAATAAAAAAAAAACCTACAATAATATTTTCAGATAAGCTACACATAATTTTAATAACATAGTAATTTATTTATAATTGAGGGCCTGAGAAGCAAAGGGATCCAAGTGACTTTTCTTAACTTTTGAGAAAATACACTTTAAAGTTTTTTATTTGTATTAAATTTGTATGGAAATTATGTGTTGTTCAAATAGTAGCCTCTGGAAGGAAGATATCACTAATTTTCATCGAATTAAATGTAAATAAGAAGCTGTAAAGTGCATTTTTTTGAATGTTAAGAAAAGTAACTTAGACCTCTTTGCTTTTCAGTCCCTCAACTGCACATTGTGGTTTTTGCCCCTTTTTCTTCTTTTTTTTCTCCCCCTTTCTTCTTTTTTTTGAAAATCGAAGTTAAAATGTTTTATTTTGATACTCTAAGATAGTGGATGCGTCGTCTCGTTCCAACAATGATCTCCTCTTCTCTCAGCCTTCTTTACAGTACAGTATATAAACGCATTACTGTTATACTGTATTTCCTCTTTAAATAATTCCTTTCATTACTCAAAAATAGACACAAAGGTAATTGTACAAAGTAATCTTGTGCCGATTATTAGACTGACTTGTTTTGTTAGACTTTTTTTGTCCCTCCCCCCCCCCCCCTTCTTCTTTTTTTTGAAAATCGAAGTTAAAATGTTTCATTTTGTCCCTTTTTCTCTTTTTTTCTTCCCCCTTTCTTCTTTTTTTTGAAAATCGAAGTTAAAATGTTTCATTTTAATACTCTAAGATAGTGGATGCGTCGTCTCGTTCCAACAATGATCTCCTCTTCTCTCAGCCTTCTTTACAGTACAGTATATAAACGCATTACTGTTATACTGTATTTCCTCTTTAAATAATTAATTTCATTACTCAAAAATAGACACAAAGGTAATTGTACAAAGTAATCTTGTGCCGATTGTTAGGCTGAATTGTTTTGTTAGACTTTTTTTTGTCCCTTTTTCTTCTTTTTTTCTTCCTCCCCTTTCTTCTTTTTTTTGAAAATCGAAGTTAAAATGTTTCATTTTGTCCCTTTTTCTTCTTTTTTTTTTCTTCCCCCTTTCTTCTTTTTTTTGAAAATCGAAGTTAAAATGTTTCATTTTGTCCCTTTTTCTTTTTTTTTCTTCCCCCTTTCTTCTTTTTTTTTTGAAAATCGAAGTTAAAATGTTTCATTTTAATACTCTAAGATAGTGGATGCGTCGTCTCGTTCCAACTATGATCTCCACTTCTCTCAGCCTTCTTTACAGTACAGTATATAAACGCATTACTGTTATACTGTATTTCCTCTTTAAATAATTCCTTTCATTACTCAAAAATAGACACAAAGGTAATTGTACAAAGCAATCTTGTGTCGATTGTTAGACTGGCTGGTGGGGAGGGTTTTTTCCGGGTTTCAGCCCATTCAAGAATCATATGCAAGGCAATTTCCTCTTGAAAGATCTCCCGTAAAGTGTTCCCTATCAACAGTCAGATTACTCGCTTGATTACTCAAGCGTTCCCTATCAACAATCAGATAATTCGCTTGATTACTAAAGCGTTCCCTTATCAACAATCAGATTATTTACTAGCTTGATTACTCAAACTTTCCCCTATCAACAATCAGATTACTCATACGTCCCCAATCAACAATCAGATAACTTGCTTGATTAACTAAGCGTTCCCCTATCAACAATCAGATTACTCGTTTGTTTACTCAAGCGTTTCCCTATCATCAATCAGATGATTTACTTGCTTGATTATTCAAGCGTTCCCCTATCAACAATCAGATTACTGATAGTAGATCTTGCTATAACGATGTTCTGGTGCAGTAGAACTCTGTGCAGCTCTTCATGAAGAAAATATCCATTTCAACCGCCAATTACCAACTAGTTGGCTGATTTATCTGCAGTAATTGCTGTTGAGTTAACTTAACTAACATTTACATCTTGTTCAATAAAACAAGGGAACTCTAATGATTAAAATGATAGCATCCAAAATTTAGTGTTGTTATTTCTTTTTCTTTTTGATGTGCCACGTTGTTTTAATGGGCTCAGAAATAAACTCAATTAAAATTGGGAACTACAGGAAAATTATAAGTACAGTTCAACTTTCAAAAAGCTGCAAAAAAGAAACACTGGTCAGAATTTCCTGAATATACCATTTCCTCTTTCTTGAAGTTTATTCAGGTCAAATTTCAAGTTATTCTGATCAGTGGATCTTTCTTTTTTTATTAAACTTTTAGGAAGTTGAACTTTAATTATAATCACCTTGAACACTGATTATTCGTGGTTGGGATTTTGACCTTTATTTTTATTTGTCGTTTTTATAATTCTTTTTATCATTTAAATTTTTTTTTAATATTTGAGATCAAAATATATTCCAAGTTATACTTTCAGAAAAAAAAATAACTAGGAAATTTGATGACTGTTCTAAAATCCAGCCTTCTATAGACATTATCGATAAGAATGTCATTTCATTAGATGAAACCGGTAAGTCTTATAATTCAGGTTATAAAATTAGTTTACTATACTTTTATTAATACGCAATCATTAGCAGCTATAACAGTTTTTTGTGATTTCTGTATAGAAGGTTGAATCATTAAAGATTACTTTAAGGAAAATACTAAATAAAGTAATCATTTGGGTATTAAGAATTTATACTGAGAGGAGAAGCTTTTGATATAAACCATGCAATTACGTATCATAATTTTTAACTATAAACTCATATGTTTACACTAGTAAAATAACACATATTTTTGGCATATTTATAATATTAAAAATACATTTTTTAAAGAAAAAATTGTAAAATTGCAATTGCAAATACATAAGTTACTTAAAAGTTAACTTTCTATGAATTATGAACAAATTTAGTTGTTATGTTGTGAGAATTAAATTTTATTTATAGGTTTCTGATTTTTCATAAGCTGCTCTGAAGTAGAGCAATTTTTGATTAAAAAATAGTCATTAAAAATATTTTTAAAATAAAAATGGCATTTCAAAACATATTAATTTACAACTCAACACTACTTAAAAGTATGTGAAACTTTAAATTCACGTTCTCACGAAGTTTGTAAAGATAAAGAAAACTTCTAATTTTGATCACACATCATTACTTAATGCTGTTTTTTTTTTACATAAATTCCAATTACCTAATAGTACTGTAAAATAAATTCCATTTACTCATATTTTAAATATTTAATGTTTTTCTAGTTCAAAAGTACCAGTATACATTTCATAATCCACCAAATAGAAATTTAATTTATTAAACATATTATTGTTTAAAGAATGTATGTGGGTGAAAGATCCGAAAATGGTATCTAAAATGGTATACATTTATGTGACGGTTCCTTAAGGACTGTGCCTACTTTGAATGCATGAAAAAAAGGCTATTTTTATTAATTTTTTTGAAGAATACTATTATGTTTATCGATATAATACTTGTTAGGCAACATAAAAACATTAATAAATTACAAAAAAAAACAAAAAAACTGTGTTGATTTTAAACACTTTGAAATGCCAGCTAAACAGGACTCCTCAAACAGTAGGTAGGTGTGCGCTGTTGAAAAAATCTCAGAAACTACTGAACTGATCCTTATGAAATTTTAACCACATATTCTGTCCCCTATATCCCAAACCAGAATTTTCGCGAAATTTTAATTTTTACTATTTTTTTTTCTTTTTTGTCCTCCATTTTGTTATTTTTGCATATAAATTAATATTAGAAGTACGGGATATAGCCACTGTCACACTAAACCTAAAACCATTCAATTTTTTTGTTTCAGAAGGGCTGTAGCTCAGATTTTTTCAACAGCGCACACCTACCTACTTTTTGAGGACTCCTGTTTACCTGACACTTTCACTCTAAAAAGTGGTTAAAATCATTTTTTTTTTTTTTTTTTGTAATTTACAAATTTTGTTATTAAGCCTGACAAGTTTTATATCAATAAACATAACTCAGTTCTTAATAAACATAACTCAATAAACATAACACTTCTTAAAAAAAATTAATAAAAATAGCGGTTTTTTTCATGCATCCAAAGTAGACAAAGCCCTTAAACCATTCTACCCTTTTGGTTTTCAAATATTAAACTGATAAATTCTCTAGCATGCTCTGTGTGAATTGCATTATTTCTCAAATGTTTTTTTTTTTAACAGGACCACGTGTCCCTGCATTTGGTAGGGGTTGTTTAAGCTTGCAGTTCAAATGTAAACATCCAGGACATTCCAGAGTAAATGTATTTTATGAAGAAAAGTCCCCGGGGACAACTGAAAATAAAAAAGTTATACATAAGACGACGACAGTTTTGGCATGTTTCAAACCATTGAAAGTAAGGGATTTATTAATTTTGATCATTTATTATATTTTCATTTAAATATCAACGTTCTCATGAATAGAGTTCATCATCCTGTACCTGCTGGTGAAATATTATTAAGCAAGTCTCTTGTAAATAATAGTGTGTATATTTCTTTTTAAAGTTCAATTTTCATAAGTTTATTTGTTTTCAGTGGTAATACAGACTCAAAGAAAAATGTCAATAACGGATAGGATTTAATCAAGAAATTTCACGAAAAATCTGAGCGCGCCAGTTGCCAGATTATTTATGCTGGATATTTCGGGAAAGTTCGCACGTGAGAAAATTAGTCCGAGAGGCGACTACAAATTTAGGTACATCATCGAATATCATTCTGAATTTTTTATAGAATGTGGAGAAAAGTAAGTAGATTACGAATCTACAGGTCTGCCTTGGCGAAAATGGCCGAAACTAGACGAAAATCGACCTTGAGCGAGTTGAATTAAATCCTATTGCCAAATATCCCATAACTTTCCAAATAATGAGCATTCTTTTTTATGTGATAGCTCATCGCTCTTTAATTTTCAATTAAGAAGGTTGCAGACGATTCAGATATCTGGCGACAGTCTACTTGCATCGATTAAAAGTGAGACAAGTTGGCAAAAAACATTACGTCACTTATGACGTAACTGATGTCGCCAATTTGGCTGACTTTTAAAATGTGCAAGTTTTCCCAGCCAGAGGTCAGAAATCGTCTGCGCCCTTCCTCATTAGTGCTGTGGGTTACCAGACGAACAAATGTGGTCACTTTTTGGCAAGTTATAACCTATTTGGTAATCGGATTTAGTTCAACTCATTCAAAGTCGATTTTTGACTAGTTTCGGCCATTTTTGCCACGGCAAACCAGTGGATTAGTAATCTACTAACTTTTCTCCATATTCTATCAAAAGTTCAGAATAATGTTCGATGAGGTACTTAAACTTGCATTCGCCTCTCAGTCTATATAAAAACCACCGAGAGGGGGAATCGGAGGTCAGTTGCAGATTCAGATTCAGTTTTGAAAAGAGCTCTGCGCTTATTGTCCCGAGTCTGAATTATCGTTGTATCTAAAGTTATAGGCATTGAAGTTTTTGTAAAAGCTCAATAGGGTGTTCAATGTTGTTAAGAGCTGTTTTGTAAGACACTTATACAGGGATCCAGCGACGGACTTCCTGATTTTAATATTTAATAACTCAAAAACAAAGATTAATAGAAGAATGAAACAAAAAGTATAGTTATTTTGAAAGCTGTAAAAATCTGAAACGGAAGTTTAAAAATTAGTTATAAATGGTTGCCAACAGATGGCGTTGCCATTACAAAATTTTAGAAATACGTTATAAATTTGTCTTATGCAATCATTCATTGCAATTACACTAATTTCCTTTCACGTTTAAATAGTGATACGGTCCAAAGACTGATCGCTCTGAGCTTCAAAGCACTCTTTATTCATAAGAAATACAGTGTACAGCACCTCCTGTTGGAGACGTTTGTAACTATTTTTGAAAATTTAGTATCGGATTTTTACAGATTTCAAAATAACTATACTTTTTGTTTCATTATTCTATCGATCTTTGTTTTGAGTTATTTGATTTTAAAGTCAGGGAGTTCTTCGTTGGTCACTCTGTATGAAAAATGATTTATCAGTTTTTACCTTGTAAAAACTGTGTCGTCATTTCATCAGGAAAAAAAATGCAACATCTATCTTTAAACTTTCGTACAACACAAAATCATACAATATCTATCGTACAATCGTTCAATATTTTTACAAAATCATTCAATATCTATCTTACAATCGTTCATTAGCTTTACAAAATCATACAATATCTATCGTAAAATCGAACAATATCTTTACAATAACGTACAATATCTATCGTACAATTGTAATATTTTGTAAAAATATTATACGATATCTATCGTACAATCATTCAATATTTTTACAAAATCATTCAATATCTATCTTACAATCGTTCATTAGCTTTACCAAATCGTACAATATCTATCGTAGAATCGAATAATAACTTTACAAAATGGTACAATATCTATCGTACAATCATTCAATATCTTTACAAAATTTAAAATGACACAATTGAGAAACAGTGAGAAAGAAAAAAAAAAGACAAGTGGTATGTTAGATAGACATGTATGGAATTTTAAATATACTGGTTTTCAAAATTAGTTACAACATTGAAATACGACAAAGAATTGTAGTACAATCTGGATATTGAAGAATTTGTTTATCGCATTTCTTATGAAGATATGATGTATGACCCGTTTAGTGAATAGTGCAGCCTAAAAAATCCTTTTTAACACTTAACCTATCAAAGCGGACAAATGACCACTTTTGTGACTTGAATAAAAATTGTTGAATTTCAGGTTTTAATTTTTCTTGAACTTATTGCACGACTTTTTTTTATACTATATAGCTACTTAATTTTTCAATATCTATCTCTCTTCTTTTTTCGTTTTTCCTGATAATCATATGTACTATACCGTTATTTACCGTGAGCGGTCTTTTGACCACTGGAAAATATATAAAATTTTATAAAGTTATCTGCATTGAAATCTCAAACTTATTACTCCTTTTTTACCTTCGCTTGGTCGGAGGTCCGTTTTCCAAGTGCTTATTGTGCTACTGTGTACAAGTGTCCGACTGTGCTTAGGAACATGCCATGTGCTTAGCTACAGTTCGGTTTACGCTAGGTACAGGGCGCCGCCTGCTGGTTGCTCACGAGACAAAATAACGATCATTCACATGCGAGCCTGAATTTCAAAATTCAAATTTCAAATTTCCCTCTAAAAAGTACTTTTTAATTATTACATGATAATTATTTTGTGTTTTATTGGCTATGCTAAATTCTGTATTTTTATAATCAACTGGAAAAGAATATAACGTTTATTTGCAAAGCGGTCATTTGATAGACATCGGTAGAAATAGGTATACATTAACTGTCGGTGAATTTAGTGTTAAAGAAAGCAGTGCTTTTTCAATTCACTCAGACGGTTCTTCAGTAAAGCCTACTTACCGTTTTTGTTTATTGACAAATAAGTGGCTAAATGAAAATGGGCCATATCGGTAAACTAACTATATACAGCCCTCATCAAATTTTCTCCCATCAAACAATTTTTCAAACCAGAAGTTTATTAAAAATTCCATGCCTTTCTATCCACTATATCACTTGTCTCTTCATCCCTAGTCTCTCACTGTTTTGCAGTTATGTCATTTTAATATTAGGGAGTCCTTTCTAAAAGACTATACGCAAACAGTATTTAAGGTTCATAAAAAATTAAAAGCAAAAATAATTGGATGGTTTTTTGTTAAACTTTCAAAAGAGATCTAGCGTATAAAAATTAAAAAAGTTATAGGAAAAAAAATCACCAGTTATTTTTCTATCAAATTTTACTATATGGAGCTTGTATTACAATTTGTAAAGATATTGCTACCTAATCAAATTTGTTTCAAGTAGTTGTATAGTATATACTGTACTGAACAATGGAAAAGAATACTTCAGAAGATACTTTGAGGCAAAAATTACCCTTGATGGTTAGGCGCGCGACCTTCTGTCACGTGGTTAGTCGCGTGGAGGATAAGTGTCTCCCACATTAAAATTTTCGTGCTCACAATTAAATTCGTGGCCAAATGATCAAAGTAACCATGTATTTTAATAAAAACACAACACTATTTAAAATAAAAAATATTTTTTAAATAATTTGAAAAAACTGTAAAAAGGCTTTATTCATGTGCTGCCATCTATTGAGAAATTGAGATTGTGAGGGACATTTGTAAACCGCGCGACTAACCACAGGTTAAGAAGAAAAACTAAATTATTTAAATATTATTTAAAACACTTTGAAACAATAACTACTGAACTTAACATACATCCAGATTTTATATATGAGCTCTTCATTTGTCAATATGATTAATAATTTTTCAAGATGTGAAAGAATACAGAGTCAATTTAGCATTGAAAACTTAACAGAGCTATACAACCATAAACGTTGCCAGGGTCAGGGAGTTTTGCACGCTGCTGACTTTTAAAATTTAAAAGTAAAGAGGAAAAAGGGGTAAAACCAACAAGAAAAATATAATGTAAGTTTTAAATTATTCATTTGAACAGTAAATTAATCTATAACTATAAATTAATATTTTATTAGATAGTCCAATTATTAATTTTGAATATCAAGAGATGAGGAAAAACTTAAGCCATCTTGCACCTCTTGCAAATATTCCTGCCGGAGCAGCGTACATGTATCCATCCACTAATAGAAATAATTGGAGAACTTTTGATATTTTTTTATCTTGTTTCAAAAAGCATGTATGCCCATATAAGATGAAACATTTGGTTACTGATTAGAAGATATAATAATTTTTTTATTCATATCGTAAATCACATCCATGGTCACCAATCACATCCATGCTCGTTAATCACATTCATGGTCGTTAATCACATCCATGGTCATAATATACATCCATGGTCATAATATACATCCATTATCATAATATACATCCATGGTCATAATATACATCCATGGTCGTCAATCCCATCTATGGTCGTTAATCCCATCCATGATAGTCAATCCTAACCACGGGCGTCAACCCATCCATAGTTGCCAATCACATCCATGGTCACCAATCACATCCATGCTCGTTAATCACATCCATGGTCATAATATGCATCCATGGTTATAATATACATCCATGGTCGTCAATCCCATCTATGGTCGTTAATCCCATCCATGATAGTCAATCCTAACCACGGGCTTTAACCCATCCATGGTCACGAATCACATCCATGGTCATGAATCACATCCATGGTCGTTAATCACATGTATGGTCGTCAATCACATGCATGGTCGTCAATCACATGCATGGTCGTCAATCCCATCCATTGTCGTCAATCCCATCCATTGTCGTCAATCCCATCCATTGTCGTCAATCCCATCCATTGTCGTCAATCCCATCCATTGTCGTCAATCCCAACCACAGTCTTCAATCACATCGATGGCTGCTACGCACATTCTGGAATAAAAACAAGTTCATCAACTATATTTTGTGGCTTGGCTTACAAGATTTTCAGGATTGTAATGGTTACTAGTATAATAATTATCTGATGCTTATTATGAATTTATTTTTTCAAAATCTCATTAAACTTATGAAAAGAACTCAGTCGCACTAACTTAAATGCTAATCGCTAGAAATAGTCGTAAACAGGACGACTTTAGAGCACCATGGTATTTTCAAAAAACATTTATGTGTGGCCTTATTTCATTCGATATCAATTTAAACTAGTTTTAAGGCGTCTTCTCACTTTAGGCACCTCGAAAATAGGCTATTTTCGCGATTTTTTTCGAGGATTTTTTGAAAACAATTATGGGATAAAATGGATCCTATATAATAAACACATCTTTCAAGTACAAGAAATTTTTTATTTTTTATTTTTTTGAACAATTATTATAATAAAACAGTAGCATCGAAAAACCCGTGTAGAAATGTAATGTTCGTGGCTTGTTGAGGAAATTTTGGAAACTATCCGGCCGATTGTCATGAAATTTGAATGACATATTCTTCATAGTTATGGCTATAGCGCATATCATCAGATTTTTTATATTCGCGAAAATAACAAAATGGCGCACGTTTTTCGAAAAAGTAAAAAAAAAAACGCGTTTTTTTGCAGTTTTTTGTAAAAAAAAAAATACTTCAAATCAAAATTTCAAAAATCTGATGATATGCGCTATAGCCATAACTATGAAGAATATGTCATTCAAATTTCATGACAATCGGCCGGATAGTTTCCGAAATTTCATCAACAAGCCACGAACATTACATTTCTACACGGGTTTTTCGATGCTACTGTTTTATTATAATAATTGTTCAAAAAAATAAAAAAATAAAATTTTCTTGTACTTGAAAGATGTGTTTATTATATAGGATCCATTTTATCCCATAATTGTTTGCAAAAATCCTCGAAAAAAAATCGCGAAAATAGCCTATTTTCGAGGTGCCTAAAGTGAGAAGACGCCTTAATATCTTAGATTAATTTCTAAATAACCGTAAAAAACACGCTCAACTGAGGCAAACCTGTACTAGAACACCCGTCGTGTGAAAGTAGGGGCTAATAAGCAAATTATACATTTTAAAAGAAGTGCTACACATAATTACTATTTATGGCGGTTTGAATATGAAACATGCTCAAAATAATTTCTTATTAAATACTAATTATCTAAGCAAAATAATTTTCCTAAAAATTAATCGTTTCCCTCAATATATTCCAGATGTTTAAATATTTAGGTATGTCAGAAGTTAATGGGGTGGGGAGGGTAGTAGGTTTTTATTTATACATCAAATTTAGATATTTTGTCAAAACATATTCACAGTGAACATTACATGCGCAAATTAAGAGCTTCCATTTGAGGGAGTTAAAGGCAAATAATAATATAAATTTAAAGACAGAAAACGCTCTTGTGGCAACGCAACTTATTAACTGTTACCATCAGTTCCTCTTGATCTCATCAATATAGATTAACACAGCTCGTGCACTACAGCCGGGCTGCATCTAAATTTATTAGTTCAAAACTAAAGTTATATATTTTACAATTTTCTAAAATGAAGATCCAATTTCTACGGTAAGCTAAAAAAAAAAAAAAAATCCTATAAACGGCAATCTCCTTGCCTGAATAATTCACTAGAAAAATACCCGCTTCCAATTAAAGAGATCTTTTTCCGAACAGCAGCCGTGTGTTCTTAAAACGCGTTTCGGGCTGCGACGTTGCCACCGCGTTTCCATGATGACCAATGGAAAGCAATAGAAGCCTTTCCTCCACGCAATATATAACGATGCTGCCGATCACTAATTTATTCTATCTTTGGCTGCCGTTGAGAATTCGAGGAGCTGATTGGTTCTGCTTGAAAATAACCTTGAGCGAAAGAGGAAGGGGAATGTTTCTAGAAATCGAATGTTATTTAGAAACATTGAGGGTCGTCGGCACCTTTTGTTCCAACTCTACTACGCAAAAACAAGGTATGAACTTTTCCGTGTTTATTTACAAACATTGTTTAGTTGGCCATGTTTGATTGTGCTGGATAGAAAGGATTAAACAAAAAGATTAGACGCTTCATGTAATAACTCATCAAAGCAGTATTGTTTTTAAGTAAAAAAGAACTTACATATAGAAGCCAAAACGAGAGATATGTTTTTTTTGTTGTTTTTTTAAATCAAAACTTTACAAAATGATTTGATTAATTGTTCTTATTTAATAATGTTATTATATAAATGTTAGTATTTTGTAAAAATTGAAACGAAACTTCGATTTGTGTATTAAAGAATTTGCATTCATTTTTTGTGATGTACACACTTGAAATATCGCAAAAATAGGTCAAATGTGTTTATATTGTTTCTGCTTTAAAATAATCTCTAGATGGAATTTTTGCAAGGTAATGGTATCATCTGAAGGCTAGATAGTTATTTTATTAGTTTCAAGTACTATTTTGTTTTGAAAATAAATTCGAATATTTTAAATTCCTTATCTAAAAAATCGTGTTTTTGGCACGTGAAACTTTATTTAAATATTGATGACTGAAGTTTAATATAATCTTTTTGAAAAATGATTTTAGAATTAAAATTTGTATTAAATATTAGATGTTTTGAACCTCATTCAAATTTATTGGAAAAGAAAATAAATTTTGCTAGATTTTTAAATGCATAAGTTTTTGAAAAATTGCGATTTTTTCTACTTTCATTGTTAAAAAAATTCTACTAAAAAAAACTTTATATTCTAGAAACTAGATGGAGGTTCAAAACATTACGAATGATATTAAGAACAATTCACAATCATAATTTCTTTTCTTGGCCCCATAAAACTCGAGTAATTGCTCAAAAATATGCTAATTATAGCTAGTTAAATGTTAATTAGTTAATTTTTGAATAAAACTGAAATTTATTTCTTGTAAACATCATTACTAATGATGTACTTTTAAGTGCAAGAAATCCGCTTTTTAAAATGATAATTAAAGAAAAAAGTTCAAAAGTTGTTGTACATGATACTGGAAAGTGTGAGTGTGTGGTTGAGGCGAAGGGGGGGGGGGGGGAGGGGAGGGTTTTTTAGGAAATCGCATATTTCGGCTGCACTAACATTTCTGTTCACGAGACACCACTGGATTAACAACTGGATAGACTGCTTAATGCTTGAAAAATGAAGTCGCTGCCAGATTGTTAAGTGGACAAAAAAATACCGATTGCCAAGGATTGGCAATAAAATTTTGGGTTGTACGCAACAAAACTGTCCATAGTAGACCTTAATTAGTAATAATAAGCAAAAAAATATCTATTCTAGCACTTTACAAGGTTTCTCGCATTCCCATTCAACTATAAAAGTAAACTGTGATTGATTTATTGTCCATCCATCATCATCAACCACCGGAGCAATTTTCCTTTGCATTTCTATCGGAGCAGTCTATCCAGTGGTTTATCTATATCAATGATTGATCTAAAGCGTTTGTTCTTATAATGAAGCTTGAGAGTAAAAGTTCCTTTTGGTTGCGATTAGATGACATGAGTATCTCAGTTTTGACGAAAGCTTGACATCTTCTTTACCTTTTATTTGACCCCAGACTCAACTTAATTGGCGGAAGTGTTTTCGTTAATTTAAATCAATTCGATAAAAATGAAATCATATTAAAATCCTTCCAATTTTTTTTCTTTTAGCCCGTTCATCCGGTTCGTGTAGCTGTTCTTCCGTTAGGTGCATCAAAAGAGATTTCTTTCGAGGGTGGACCTAGGAAATGGCAGCTTTACAAAAGCGGTCACTTTGAAAAACGTATGTAACTTATTTAAAATGTAATGCAATTTTTATAAAAAAAATTTCTTGCATAAGAATTTATAATTACACTTTTTCTCTAAGAATAATAAAATAACTTAATAACTGCCAGAAAAAATTCCGCAGATTTTTTTTTTCAAAAAGAAACAAAAAAAACTTTAATATGTGATCAATTAAAAAGATTAGGTGAGCATTATTTTGGAAGCAGGATAATTCAATGAAATTTTTCTCTCACTCACTCTTATTCATCCTCATCATCACTCATTCACTCTTAATCACCCTCATCATCACTCACTCTTATTCATCCTCATCATCACTCACTCTTATTCATCCTCATCATCACTCACTCTTATTCATTCACATCATCACTCACTCACTCTTATTCATCCACATCATCACTCACTCACTCTTATTCATCCACATCATCACTCACTCTTATTCATCCACATCATCACTCACTCTTATTCATCCACATCATCACTCACTCACTCTTATTCATCCACATCATCACTCACTCACTCTTATTCATCCACATCATCACTCACTCACTCTTATTCATCCACATCATCACACACACACACACACACACACACACACACACACACACACACACACACACACACACACACACACACACACACACACACACACACACACACACACACACACACACACACACACACACACACACACACACACACACACACACACCACTTAATTCTGCTATTCACTCAAACACTCTATCGTTCACTCTCTCTTACTCATAAGTTGTAATTCATTCAATCCTATACTTATAGCTAACGACAAACTAAAATATTTTTGACATTCTTCTATTGGAATGAAGATAAACATTGTATAAAGAAACATTCTTTTATTATTTTTAAATGGAAACTGGGTTCTTTATTCCATAAAGAAATTTATTTTTGTCTAATGATATAGAAGTTTTTAAAATAGCTGAAAAAATAACGTCATTATACAGTATGTGATATTCTATTTCTGCAACGATATCAAGGAAAGGATTTTCTCTTGCATAATGTTTTGATGGATTTGTATGAGTTTGTTACAAGTTAAACCTTTCCTGCACAAGCAAGGATTATTTTCGTGGATTTTAATTGTTTGGGTGGTTCAGTTTGTTAGAATTTGGTCTCAATTTTTATTGTTTTCATTTTTACTTTCAATTACCCCTATGTTTACATAGAGTAATGAAAGTATAGTAAAAAAATAATATATTTTTTTTTTACATTTCCACGTTTTGGAACATCCTGATTTCAAAAAAGTGGTCAAGAAAAAATGTATGTTTGTGTGTCTGTGTACACCTGTCTGTTTAAAAATTATTGCCAAAATATCGCCAAACTTCCTGTTTTCATTTAAATGAGGAAAAATAGGAAAACAGTATATAACACCATATCAAATTTGAATGCAATGTGACCAATATTATAATGTAATTGAAAGTTGTGTGTAATCTTTAAACTCATTTTCGAAAAGGACAATGCCGACCAAACGGTATAGTGGTTAGCGTGCTGGCTTCTAGACCGCGAGGTTGCGGGTTCGAGTCCCGTGTAGGCATGGGTGTTTGTAAATGTATGTTGGTTTGTTAAATGACGAAATGTTTCGGCGCATTATAGCCCTCGTGTTGCTGACGGCGCCAGATAATCTGAATACAACCAACCAATCGAAAAGGACAATCTATGTATAAAGTATTGGTGAAAGTCATTTTAATCATTTCTATTGGAACAGGCTCTCCTGTTTTGCACATAGGAATATCACTATCATTTCATGATATGTTACCATAATTTCAAAATTATTTCAGTTTAATTTAGTTACCTATTTTTTTTTATATTAACTTAAAACGTATATAAAAAAAGCATCCCTTAATATTTTCAGATAAGCAGAATGGCATATAATTTTGATAAAATAGCCTATTTTAAGAAATCAATAATTTTCAAGTTTTACGACTAACTTTTGTAGAAAAGTTCCTTTTTGAAAAAACATTTCAAAGCTTTATAAATGGATTGTTATTTTTCAACTTACAGTGTATTTTTCTGATTTTTATTTTTGTTTCTGTAGTGGAAGTGACCAATCCTGAAACATTGAATATTACTTTAATAAGTGATCCAATTCGCTACAATAGTAAGTGTATATGCATTTATTTATAAATAAATAACAAAACACCTTTAACTCTTAAATGCATGAATTTTTATTTTTAATCAATAAAATTTGAAATCAACCGGGAAAGAGGTGTAGCTAATAAAAAAATAAAAAAAACCATATAACAATTTTGCATTTTGATGTATTTTTATATCACAAAAAAGGCTACATTTTCTTGCATAAATTTGCAAAAATATAAATATTATTTATTACTCTTGCCTTGTTTTTAACAGAAAACAACTTTTCCTGTGTTTTTATTACTTTTTATATAAATTATCGTAATTCGTAACACCCACCGAAATGAAATTGTACTCAGCCAACAGCGCCCCCAACAATAAAACTTGCCACAGATAAAGAAATAAACTGTTAAAGATTCTAGTTGCATTCGGAAACGATAAAATAGTGTTAGTAAAATTTAAATAATAATAATATAAAAAAAAACACTATGCGTACCCCTAAATACATTTGAGAGAGTTAAATAAAATAAGCTGTATTGTATTGCGTATTGGCCATATTTGCTAGTCTACACGTTGTAAGGCGCTTGTTGAAAAATGATCAATATAACAAACTTTTTAATTTAGTATACGCAAATGAAAATTTTGTCTGATATTTATATGAAATGATTACAAAAAAATTCTTCGAAATTGAAATTTTCTTTACGTAATTTTCTGCATGTAAAATGTATGGAATGCTAGCGCCATCGTACAGCATTACAAAGTCAGTGAATGAATAAGTCAGATCTTAGATCGTAAATAAACTCTGTAGTTCTTGTGCTTGAGGGTTTGGCCATTACTACTTTACCTCAGACAGTTCCCAGTGGAGAATAAGAATGAGAAAGAGAATAAGGCGCTGAGCGCATGCCTGAGCAAAGAACATGTGTGGGGGGGGGGGGGGAGGCTAAGCAGATGCTCGTACTAAAGTATTAAGAGATCATGGGAACACATAAAAGGGTATGGTATATTTGTCAAAGCCATGATAATAAATTTTTAAAACCAGGTACATTTTAAAGACAAAAATACACAGATTACAAACTTGTATGACATAGGTCATAAAGAAATTATAAATTAATAAAACAAAAATACAATTATGAAATGTTGCATCCGTTGTTGGGTAAGTTTAAATTCTAAAAGCTCATGACAATTGAGGGACTGAGAAGCAAAGGGGTCTAAATGACTTATCTTAACTTTTGAGAAAATACACTTTAAAGTCTCTTATTTATATTAAATTCAATGAAAATTATTTGTTGTTCAGATACTAACCTCTCGAATGAAAATATCACTAGCTGTTTTAACGTATGCCTATGATGAGTTTTAACAAAAAGTAACAAAATGCATTACTTATCTCCATTCATTAAAAAAATCACTTGGACCCCTTTGCTTCTCAGACCCTCAATTCATCATGATGGATAAGTAAGTCAGTGAAAAGTGTAGTTATTATACTAATATTTATAAAAATTATAGAGAGATAATTTTACTGGTGACTTAAAAAAAAAAAAAAACGTTCCTTGCGTAAGCATTGTCAATATCTTATAATAAAGATATTGACAATGCTTACGCAAGGAACGTTTTTTTTTTTATTTTAAGTCACCAGTAAAATTATCTCTCTATAATTTTTATAAATATTAGTATAATAACTACACTTTGTCAATATCTTTATTATAAGATATTGACAATGCTTACGCGATCATTGTCTGACTTAGTAACGCTGTAAGGTTTACATTTCATTAAAAATAATTTTAACTTATTTTATCTATTTATAATATTTACAATGTTTAAGTAAGAAGAAACACTTTTTATTATTTTTAATCACCAGTAAAATTGTTGCTAAAATACACTCTAAAATTATTTTTCATCTCGACTCCGAATAATCAGACCTAACAACAAGAGAAAAAAGACGGTGTCTGAACTTCACTTGTTCGGTGATAAAATCCCTACTGTTAGGAAGGCCAACTACTTAGATCTTACCATTAACTCCAAACTTAATTGGAACGACCATATAGCTAAAGTAGTTGGTAAAGCGTATAGTATCTAGAGTAAATGAAGACCAATTATTGACAGGTACTCAAAGATGGGAATACATCTGAAAAGAAAATTTACATAACCTTCATACGTCCTATCCTAACTTATGCTTCTCCAGCATGGACGTTCTACACCGAGAGGTTGCGGGTTCGAGTCCCGTGTTAGGCATGGGTGTTTGTAAATGTATAATGGCTTGTCAAATGACGAATGTTTCGGCGAATTATAGCCCTCGTGTTGCTGACGGCGCCAGATAATCTGAAAACGACCAACCCTATTTAATAGAAGTTAAGGGGTTCTATCCCCTTCTTCACTACAGTTTTACTGTTTCAACCTGAGATTGCCCACTTATTATCTAAATTGTGAACCAATTGTGTTGTCCATTTTTACTATGAATCAAGATAAGTGCCCCTGGCCAAATTTTTGTTTTGTTGTTGTGTACTGTCCTGTGTCTGTCGATTTTCTAATTGTTTTGTGCGACAAATTGTGATTTTATAAACTTATATTTGTACATATTTATGATGAATGTGTGTACTGGCGTTCTGCGCTGAAAACCTCAAAAAATCTATTTATTCAAGCGATGCTGGCGCCATTTTACAACGTTACCGAGTCAGTCAGTGAGTCAATGAGAGTCACTAATGAGTGTAAAGTAATTATCAAAATAGATTTATTCTAGTCAATTAGTGGTTCCTCATGATTTCTCATTATTAAGACGAATGCCGTATTTTTACCTTTAAGACCGCCAATCTCCCGCATGCAATCCCCCATTTTTAATCATCGAGTCTTGTTTGTCACCTTCTAGACTTTCTGCCGGGAGCTATTCTGCTAGACAGACAGTACAGCTCATGTTTTAACCCTTTGCACTCCAGGCCTTTTTCGCGCGGAGGAATCAGCAACTCGAGACATTTTAGGTTCGGCTGGTGTTTATGGATTTGCTTCATAGAAACTAAACACGGTCATTGGCCTTGCATCGAATTTCCGCATCACACCTAATGGTCCTCTCGTGGTTTGGCATCCAATCGTGTGGCGCCTGAGAGGCGCCACTGGAGTGCAAAGGGTTAACTTTCAAATTGGTGAAATGCATGTAGCTGTTGAAATATATACAAATTAAATTATAATTATTTCATAATATATGTTGACTTTGTTAAATTGTTGAGGCTTGATAAAATAGTTTATTATCAACTGAATGCTTAATTGACTTTAATGGAACTGTCAGTTTAACTCAAAATGGAAGTATCTATCTAATCAAAGATTAAAATAACAATGATTATTCAAAAATTTTCTTTATAGCAAATATTAATTTTGAGTTTATAAAATTGCCTGAAATACCTTGCAAAACTGAATTTTTTTTTTTTGCATTAAAAATATTTCAAAAAGACTAATTTCGCGTTGGAATTGGCTCTCTAAAAAATAACTCCTACGTTACGAAAGTTTATTGTAAACATCTAATCGGAATTGGAAGTTATGAGGTTTTGTAAATTTATACAACGTAATTCGAATTAGGTAGAATTTAATTTAAAATTCAAATGTTTTTTTTAGAAGACTTATCTGTCTTTCGAGTCACGTGCTTGAAACTTGGAGAAAATGTAAGTAAAAATCAAGTTTAATATTTTTAAAATTTATGTCAAGTATAAATGTAACCTTAATTTGATGAATTTGCACTTTAAAAGTATTTCTTAGTAAAACATTAACATTTCTGTATATTACTTTGAGAATTTAGAATTCAAGACCAAACCCATCTTCTTATTTAACCACAGTTTTTCATTCAAAGTTTTTTCCATAATTTTTAATTTTATAATTTTTATTGTCCAATTTTAATTCATTTAGAGACAAGAAAAACAATGTTATCCATGTTCACTTTCCATAATCAATCTTAATACTGTCTGTCTACCACACAAGACTAGCTCCCATCAGGTTGTCTAGTGTTATCTGTTGCAATGGAAACAAGACTAGCCCCATTTTTCGCGGGGAATTCCAGCAGAAAGACATCTAAATTTTCTGTACCTTTTTGGATGCCAATTTCTTGTAGACATCATCCCTATTCTAAAATCTTGTTTCAATAGTGACAGACACCATACAGGCTACCTGGTGGGAGCTATTCTTTTGATAGACAGTAGCTCACATGACTTATTTACTAATTACGTCTACACATTGTGTAGAAGCTTACTGTAATAAACTCGAACTTTAATACGTACTATTTTGTTTGCACAGTTTTACCGAAGAAGTATTCATATAAAAGTGCATATTAAAAAAATATATTTTTAAGCATTTATGAAGAATAAAGCTAAGACTATCAAAGTTATATTTTAATATAACTTAATTCATTTTTGGTCAATCACAATGTTTGTTATTTAAGCATTTGTAAGTTGCATTAAAGATTAATAAAGAATAGATTGGAATCAAATATTATTTTAAAAGAAAATTGCATTAAATATTGTTATAAAGTAAAGTTACATTAAACATTAATAAAGAGCAGAATTGCATCAAATATTATTTTAAAAGAAAATTGCATTAAATATTGTGATAGAGTACAATTGCATTAAAGATTAATAAAGAACAGAATTGTATCAAATATTATTTAAAAAGAAGATTGCATTAAATATTGTTATGGATGCATTAAATATTAATAAAGACTATAATTTAAACCAAATATTATTTAAAATGAAAATTGCATTAAATATTGTTGTAGAGTAAAGTTGACAACTTTGGAGAGCAATTTTGATGAACAGTGCCTCTTTCAATTTTGATGAACAGTGCCTCTTTCAATTTTGTAATCACTGTACGGATGGTTCGTTTAGAAAAAAAGGCCATATTTTGAAAGTTTCACTTTTTTCTATTATTTTCTTGAATATGCTTGAAATCATGCATACTTTAATTAGGCAGAGTTAAAATTTTTAGTTTCAATATTAGTTTCATAATTACGTGGAGTTTGAGACAAAAAACGATGGTGGAAAATTTTAGCCTCCCTTTCATAGGGGATTTTATATGACAGTCATTTCCAAACGAACAGAATAAAGTACCTTATGGGGGCCCAGGACTCTAAATTCTAAAATCTTTATTTTTAGAATTATTTTTCATAAATTTTTGATGCAGTATTGTATTATGCTTTGAAACTAAAATAACTATTTTAAACTTTCAAATGAAAAAAAAAACAATTTTTTTAAATTAATTTTTTTTTTTAAAGGAAAATTTGACGTTACCTAAATTGGATGTATTTTAATTTTTTTAAATCATTTCATTTCTGCAGTAAATTACTTCTTATAATTCATATAAAAAAATGTTTTAAAGATTTTTCATTAAAATATTTAGAAAAAAAACCCCAAACCCCCCCCCCCCCAAAAAAAAAACCCTAAAAAATGTGTTATGCAAAAACTTGAAAAAAAAAAAAAGTTAAATCAAAATACACAATTCCTGAAGACAAATTAAAGCAAAATATATATGAAAAATAATTGTGAAAAGTTGCATGTATATAAGAATGTATGTATTATAAGAAGTAGTTTTTAAGTTATATCAACTTAAACTCAAAAATGGGATAAAAAGTTATCACCTGAGAAAAAAACAGTTTCAAAATTTCAAGATAGCATGTCCGAGATACAGTTATCTTGTAACAAAAACTTGAATATTTCAAGTTCCACTAATGAGAGAAACAAAAATTGTATGTCATTTTATTCAGAAATACTTTTATTATTTTTTACAATAATAATAAAAAAAGGAGAATTTTTTAAATTTTGAGTCCCAGATCCCCTAAAATATTTTTTAAATGTTCTTTTTTATCTTCTCAGACTTTAACATTCCGAAAAGGGAATGATCCTTCAGCAACCAATCCACACCCAGCAAAAGAAGAGACTGAAATCAAGTAAGAGATTTTCTTTTTAAGTACATTTTTTTTAGAAGTAATCTTTTCTTGTAATCTTAGTAATTTAAACCATCTTAGAATTCTACTTGATTTTTAGTTTGAAATATATAGTAAAATACATATGTAGATTGTTGAAAAATGATTTTTTAACACGCTTTTATTATTAGTTTCAGACGCATGTTAGTATGTAACGGAATCTTTGAACATGATTTTGACCCCCTTCAAAACGTCGGATTAACTCGAAATTTGGCATACTTATTAAGAACCGATGAAAATTCAATATTTTAAACAGTTTGACCCGTTATCCTTACTAGGATAATCAGGATTAGCGATTTTTTGTTTTCCTGAGACCCGGAGTGTCTGCGTCAAGACCAATAAGGGAAACTACCAGGCGCGCCGATCACTTATTTAAGTATAACTTTAAAGAAGTCTACAACCTCGATCGGAAGTGGCTTTTTAATTTTAGTTCACCATAAAAAAATTACCGAAATTCCCTTTTTAACACGCTTTTATTAGTTTCACCTGTATGTTCAAACTTTGCACACTTGTCAAAGACCCGATGACAATACACTAACTCTATAAGTTTGTCGCTTTATCACAAGGATTAGCTCGTGTTGCCTTTGCGCCGTTAAATTCCAACCAACCAACCTTCTCCGGAATCGAACCCTGGTGTGCCGTTACCCGTTACAATCCCAGTAATCACAGAACCTATTATCGACAATTGATAAGGCAGACATTTGAAAGATTTGTCGTGGGAATGACGGTTATACAAAAGCGTGTTTTTTTTAGTCGCATTATCCTTACCAGGATCTTCAGGATTAGTGATTTTTCATATTCAGAGACAAGGTAGTGTTTTGTGCCAAGTAATACGGCGTGTACTAAGGCATACACATGACTTAAATTTGAGACAAGCATGTGACTATTGGCAAGAACAACTGGAGAGTTTTGTATACTTAACTAAAAAAATTAACTAAAAAAAAAATTATAGTTTACAGAAAAAATAATTAATAGTTTAAAAAACTAAAAAACACGCTTTAATAGAAAACCAAACTAAAAAGTAGAAAATAATTAATAGTTTAAAAAACTAAAAAACACGCTTTAATAGAAAAGTGAACTAAAAAGTAGAAAATAATTTTAAATAAGTTTGAAATAAGAATAGAGTGATTAACAAGAAATATTTATTTTATCGTAAAAAAGCGTGGGGTGCTTGATGTCAATTGTTGTAAATATTTAGACAGATATTGGTAAAAGTAGAGCCATTATGAAAATATCTTAAAAAGCACCCCACGCTTTTTTACGATAAAATAAATATTTCTTGTTAATCACTCTATTCTTATTTCAAACTTATTCAAAATTATTTTCTACTTTTTAGTTCACTTTTCTATTAAAGCGTGTTTTTTAGTTTTTTAAACTATTATTTTTTTAGCTAAGGTAAGTGTATAACTTAAAGTTTAAAACACTCTGAGTCGTCATAACACTGAAGGAACAGGCGCACCTAAATAAGTAACAAATAAAGAGTAAGGGGTAAAATGTGAAACAGTATTAAGATATTAAGCTTAATCTTTTCACATGAGCTAAAATTTTTGGATATCATGGATATCATTGAAAGTTCACCAGACATATGGTTATCAGTGCAAAATCATCAGTAATTTTATCAATTAACAAAGTTTTCATTAGTTAGAAATTATTGACGCCCATTCGTGACAACCCAGTGCCAAGCCCGTTGCCAGGATCTTTTTCGGGGAAGGGGGGGGGTATGGTCGAAGACTTGATTAAATACATATAATAAGTTACACACAAAAAAAGAGGGAGAAGTAGTGAAACAACAAGATTTCACACAATTTCGCGGGGGGGGGGGGGAGGGAATGTCCCGTTTCCCCCCCCCCCCCGTCTACGGCTCTGCCCAGTGCGTTCTTACGATTCCAATAAGCAAACCATGTCTTTTTTTGAAAAGTTCCTTAGCATACTGGATGAACAAATAAAAAGGTTTATTAATTTTTGGAGGGGCATTCGAGATACAAAATCTTTAGTTTTATTGCTACTCATTCCAATATAAAAGATTCAGTCGTATTTTGATCATTTTAAGACTTTGGATATCAAATGGTACCAACTGAATTTCCAACTTTCTATTAAATTTCGTAATCTAACTTTTTTAATAATCGAATTTATTGAGTAACAAATAAAGTGTCTGTTTTCTTGTCACTAATAGAAAAGGTATTTGCAAAATAGTCACTAATCAATAAACCTGTAACAGAATAGTTTAAGCCCGAAAGTTTGATTGAATTTATTTTGCATGAATGTAATGCTTTAAACATTGGAGTTTAGAAAATCAAATATTAAATGTTAATTTTGTGAATTGTAAATATTTACGTCTTGCAAAATTCTTGTGCGTCATTTTAAATTCGCGAAAAATTAGATAAATAATATAACGCCCTCTATTTTGCACTCTATTTCACCTAAGTTTATAGTAAGCATGTTTTAATTAATTTCCGAAGTGCCGACCAAACGGTATAGTGGTTAGCGTGCTAGCTTCTAGACCGCAAGGTTGCGGGTTCGAGTCCCGTGTTAGGCATGGGTGTTTGTAAATGTATGTTGGCTTGTCTAATGACGAATGTTTCGGAGCATTATAGCCCCCGTGTTGCTGACGGTGACAGATAATCTGAATACAACCAACCAATCCGAAGTCTTTGGTAAATCTAAGCTGGAACTTAAAAAGATCATTTTGTAATGCAAGTAAAACGTTCAACTTTGAATTAAATAAATATATTTTATTAATATTTTTTTAGAAATTTAGAGTTTATTTCAAAATTAAGTTGATAGTACAATCAGATGTATCACAGATTAATATTCTTGAATAATATTACATTGTAAATTGATTATTATATACTTTCATACGAATTCAAGCATTCGCCAAAATTAAATAATAATAAAACAACTATGATAAACAACTCATGCTTAGAAAAAAATATAATTAATATTGAAATAAGAAATCTACAAAAAGTATTTTATTTATTTGTACACGTGTAAGTTTTAAAATTCTGTAAAACTTGGCATGTTCTTTATTGGGGTGATACACTCATAGGGTCATTCAGTGGTTTTGCAATACACACAGACTGGTTTTAAGTACACTATATTCACCAGTTTTTAAATCCTTTATATTAACTTCGATTTTGTGCGTGTATTTGTGATGGCGGATAAATCTGCGGAGGTCTAATTAACCCCCTTTCCATCATCCAATCGGGCTGAAACTTGGCAGATAGATTCGATGTCAATAACAATGCATTCAATCCAATTTTGGGGTTGTAACTGTCACTAAAAGGTCGCTTTTATTGAATACTAATAAACCTACTTGCCGTTATCCAATCGCGTTAAAATAGCATTTAACCGACCATTGAAGAAATTCTTTCTTGTTGCCAAAATTTGTTTCATAAATATATTATAAAATTGTTTTAATAAAAATAAATTTAAAATACTTGGATGTGAGTGCATATATTCACGTTCATTTTTAATAAATAAATTTTGAAACGTAGTTTGTTGACATTTTACTGACAAAAATATTTTTGATATTTAAAATTAGATACAAACACCAAGCACACGCTGTTTACAGAATAGGCGCTGTGTTAATTAATTTAAAAATTGGTAATACATATAAAGGATTTATATTAAACACTTTATTTTTATGGTTTATATTATTTTTACTGACAAATCCGTTCAAATGAAAATGTGCCTCATCTATAAACCATATTCAGCCGTCTTCAAATATAGTTCCAACAATAAATTTTGTAGACTGGACAACTTTTTGCAAACACTATTTTGCAGTGATGTTATTTCTATGTTAATGATACCTTTTTGAAAGACTTTATATCTTAATTTTAAAAATCCATAAATTTTAGGTTCATTATTATTTGCACGCTTTCAAGGAATTGATACGCACTCTTCACATTTTCAGTAACTTAAAAAAAGTACCTGATGATAATCTTTATCGTTTAACATGGCTATTATGTTCAATATGTAGGTTCATCTGCTCCGAACCATACTCAGTGCATCTGAAATTGGCCAAGAAAACGAAGACTTTAAAGGACAACATTGTAAAGGTCAGTGACAAAGGTAATTTTTTACATTTGTATGTAGCAGCAATTTCAGCATTTAATTGTAACTTAACTGAATTGCTGATGAACTGAACCAGATAAAAATAAACGCGAGACATTTTATACGTTAATGCGAAAATTATCAGAAAGTACAATTTCTGCGATTTGTATAGCAATTTTCTCTTATAACGCATAGTTTAAACTTCAAATATTTCTTTTGAGTAAAAAAAACCACTAATTCAATATTAAATTTTGGATTTGTGAAAAATTTGGATTTTTAGGGTTTAAGTTATTATGTTACATAAATATAGTAAATGAAAAATGCTACAATTTTTTTTTTTTTTGTAGTAGTGTAAAAAAATCACAACGCAAATTTTATATTGCTTATTCATGACTTTGGAACTGTGTATGAAAATATGACAATATTAAAATAATAAAATTTTAACTCGGCATTTACTAGTATACGAAAATATGATATATTTAATTCGGTCCGCGATGTTAGGACTTCTATGCTATCTTTTTCTCTACAATTTTTTCTATCAATTTCAAACATTTTTTTTTTATCCATTTACCGTATTTTTTGGAAAATATTCAGAACATGCATAAACAAGTTTTTGATTAAGTAATGAAATAATAAACAATGGCCAAATTAATCTATTCTCGTGAGCAAATGCTTATTGAAATCAATTTATTCTAAAAAATACAGCCAACAATTTGTCCACTTTGCTTACTTTTAAAATAAATAGGTATTTGACTCAAGGAAAGACCAACTATCTACAACCTTCTTAATTGAAAATTAAAGAGTGGTATGTTACCAGACAAAAAGAATGTTTATTATTTGGCAAATTTCGACAAATTTGGCAATTGGAAACAGTTCAACTCATTCGATTTTTGAAAAGTTTCGGCCAGTTTTCTCCCGGCAAACAGGTGTAATAATAATCTTCTAATAGCGTTTCTCTACATTCGATAAAAAATTCAGAATGATGTTCGATGAGGTATCTAAACTAGATGTCACTTCTTGGACTATTACTGTACATCTTATGATTTCTACTACCTTAACAGGGTATCTAGTAGCAATGTATGAAAATTGGGAATTATCAGGGAAACAAGCATTTCTAGGATTATCAGGTATTTATAAGGGAATTTTTAAAAAATGAAATAAATTAGGGAATTTTTCATTGAAAAGTTACAAAACGATAATAATATAGGACAGGGAATCACATTTCAAAATCATTTAAAAAACGTTATAATGGTTAGTGTGCTAGCTTCTAGACAACGAGGTTGCGGGTTCGAGTCCCGTGTTAAGCATGGATGTTTGTAAATGTATGTTGGCTTGTCAAATGACGAATGTTTTGGCGCATTATAGCCCTCGTGTTGCTGACGGTGCCAGATAATCTGAAAACAACCAACCCAATCATTTATAGCTTCAGCTATTTTCTATATGCAACTTTGAGAAATAATGTGTTTTGAGTGCAATTTTTATTTAATGTGAAATCAATAACTTGAATTGCTTTATATAAATCCCCAAACAATTTATTTTTGTACACTAAATTTGTTTGAATGTACATTTTAATGTTATAAAAGTGCATCAGAGGTATAAGATAGTTGGTTGAATTTCTTTTCCTGACGCAAGGGCAACACTAGGGCCAAAATTAGTCGAAAATTATCTGGGAGTCAACCACAAAAAAGATTTAAAATGAAAACAGTTTTAAAAGGTAAAAATCTCTAGATAAGGTGATAAAATGCAATTTCTAATAAAAAGGTTATGAAGAGAAGGGGAATTTAAAAGTGTAGATAATAGTGGGTGAGCTGAGTTAAAAAGACGAAGCCGTATGGAATTAAAAGTTGGACAATCTGATAAAATATGGACAACAGTAAAAGAAACACCGCAGGAATTGCATGTGGGGGCATCTTCTGCCACCAGAAGATGCACATGGGCCAGTGGTATAGGACACTATGTATTTTTTCCCATTTTAAGGTTATCATTGCGATATCATGTGTGTTTCGATTTCTCTTTAGAGGTATAAAACATTATCTCATTCAGGGTTTTTCAAAAAGGAATCCCTAATTTTAAAATGACATAACTTTAAAACAGAGAGACAGAAACAAGAGACAAGTTTTATGTTGGATCGACAGGTAGAGAATTTTACATGCACCGTTTTTCAAAATTGATTGATGGGAGTACGTTTGATGACAGCTGCAAATGGTTTACTGATGAGGCCTGTTTCATTTAGAAGGATTTATCAATAAACAAACTGGTGAATATGGGGTACTAAAAACCCGTCTGTGTCATTTAAAAACCATTGCATTTTGCATTTGGATGGATAGATCAGTAAACAAAATTGGTAAGTGTGCAGTACTGAAAACCCTCGGTGTGTCTGGAAAAACTACCGCATTTTGCAAAATTGACCTTTTGGATTTCACTATCCAGTAAAGAAGTCAAAGACAGTGATGTGCGATGGCATTTTTCATAATAGAAGCAACGTTATTAATTGTTAAATTTATCACCTTATTCAACAGACCTATAGTTAGCAGTCAAATATCTTCGGAAAAATTTACTCAAAAATCATAAAAAAACTACTTAAAAACTAAATAGAAATCATATAAAAGGTACAGTTTATTTCATTCTAAAAGTTGAAATTAATTAATAATCAGGAGAATCGAAGTAGATCTTTAAAGAAGAAACATGATGCAATAAATAAAAGATCTCTAAATATCTGTCACGTCTCAATATTGTTACTTGAAATACTTTATTGTTGGTTGAAAGCCCCAATATAGAATTTGCTTCCCTAACAATTTTTCTCAGAAGAATAAAACGTTTAAAAAAGCTTAAATAATTATGCTCAAAGATGTATTTAATGTTTAAAAGAGCCTTACTCGCGATTTAAAGTGAAAAAATAAGATTTAACCTACGGTAAGAAAACTTGCAAAAAATAATATTTACGATCGCTTGTTCTAGGGTTAATCGAAAACAAAATGCTCATTCCGGAAATGTTTGACTGTCCCAAATCCCGAAGGTTTCTTGGCTACCTGGCTGAAGAATTTTTATGAAGACTAGTGGTAACAGATCATCTTACAAATAATGTAATGTGGGTAATAATATATTTTTCTGAAAATTGTTGCCTCAGTAAAAAAATTGAAATACATTCGGGCTTATTATTTATGCGGAACGTTTCAAATGTTCATTTCCCGTACTCGTTCACTTATTTTTATGGAAAGAAATGCTTACATAGCTTCTATGAACCACATTCCACGAAAGATCATAAGGCACTTTTTCATAAGGAAAACTATGAGCTCATTCCATTATATTCAGAATTACAACAATGATGCCACATTTCAATTCTGCAACTATTTTTGCAAATCGGTTGGTTGTTTTCAGATTATCTGGCGCCGTCAGCAACACGAGGGCTATAATGCGCCGAAACATTCGTCATTTGACAAGCCAACATACATTTACAAACACCCATGCCTTACACGGGACTCGAACCTGCAACATCGCGGTCTAGAAGCTAGCACTCTAAAACACTATACCGTTTGGTCGACTTTGCAAATCAGTATATCTAAATCCCATACCAGTGATAATTTTTCATTTGAACTGAGGAAAAACGGAGCTTTAGTCCAAGAGGCGACTACAAATTTAGGTACATCATCGAACATCATCCTGATTTTTTTTTTATAGAATGTAAAGAAAGGTAATTAGATTATGAATATACTGGTCTGCCGTGGCAAAAATGGCCGAAACTGGTAGAAAGTCGACTTTGAATGAGTTGAACTCAATCCGATTGCCAAATATGCCATAATTTGCAAAATGATGAACATTCTTTTTTATTTGGTAACCCATCGCTCTTTAATTTTCAATTAAGAAGGTTGCTTGCAACGGCTTACTTGCAGATATATGGCAACGATTTACTTGCATCTTTTAAAAGTGAGCCAAATTAACCTTAAATATTGCTTCACTGATGACGTAACTGAAACAGCCAATTTGGCTTTCTTTTAAAATGTGCAAGTTTTTCGAGCCAGAAATCAGAAATAGTCTGCGCCCTTCCTCTTTGAAAATCAAAGTGCGGTGGGTTACCAGTCAAAAAAGTGTGTTCACTTTTTGGCAAGGTATGACATACTTGGCAATTGAAGTTAGTTCGACTCATTCAAAGTCGATTTTCGGCTATTTTTGCTACGGCAGACCAGTGGATTCGTAATCTACTAACTTTTCTCCATAAAAAAATTTAAATTGATATTCGATAGTGTACCTAAACTTGTAGCCGCCTCTCAGTCTGATAGTGTTCTTTACCTGGAGTACAGGTACACGTGAGAGATCACAGAAATTCAAATTGCATTCTTCCTGGATTACTTTGCTGATGCAATCCTTTTCATTTATAGGTCCCATTTTATGGTGACAAGCTGTTTCAAATTGATATTTGGCTGAAAGATTCCATAGGCCGTAAATTATCAAACATATCAACTCTAAATATTGAATTTGAAGTCTCAGATACATCGTTGGCTGAAGTCGCACCTGGCGGTCTAACTACTTATGAAAATGCTGTAGCAGGGTATAGAAAAACAACAAGAGGTAGGTGGTAGTATATTTTTTATTCTGGAAATGATTGAAAGTTTAGAAAAACATCGGGTTCTGTGTAACTTTTTTTAATTACAGCTAACTTTTTTTGGATTTAGAGTAAATCTTACTCAAAGTTGTGCACTATTGTTTATTCAAGTAAAAAAAAACATATGAAGTAAATTCTCATTTACCCGCTACCCAGTTGAGATCAACAGTTTGTGACGCGACGTCATGAAACGTCACCTGACTGCTGGCTCTAATAGACTATTTACAGGCACCGGTGACTCCCAGTATCCGATCAAACTACGTTCTCCTGGTGCCACCAACAGGCGGTGCAGCGATCGTTCTGCTGACGTCACATAACTGTTGATCTAACTTGCAACACCAACTGGTAGGGTGTAAATGGGGCTTAAAGTGTTAATTTCTGGAGAAAAAAAATTGTCTTTTTTTGAAATTTGCGTATTTTTTTTCTTATATTCACAAGTGGGTAGAAACGACGGCAATTGTGAAAGTCTCGTGTAGATTAGTAGCTCTTGTAAATATGATTCGGAAAATTGTAAACATGCTTTTCGCAGTATATCCCTCCTTTCCCTTTTTGACAATGAAATACAATCAACCTGATACAGTTTTAACAAAATGAGAAATCCAACATAAGTGACCTCTGTGTAAAAGTCACTCGATGTAAAGCACTAGCATAATGAATAGACTAACGATGATTTGTCCCTGTATAGCCCTCCTTTCACATTATGCCAAGAAAATACAATCAACCTGATACAGTTTTAACAAAATGAGAAATCGAACATAAGTGACCTCTGTGTAAAAGTCACTCGATGTAAAGCACTAGCATAATGATTAGACTGACGATAATTTGTCCCTGTATAGCCCTCCTTTCACATTATGCCAAGAACATACAATCAACCTGATACAGTTTTAACAAAATGAGAAATCCAACATAAGTGACCTCTGTGTAAAAGTCACTCGATGTAAAGCACTAGCATAATGAATAGACTGACGATGATTTGTCACTGTACAGCCCTCCTTTCACATTATGCCAAGAAAATACAATCAACCTGATACAGTTTTAACAAAATGAGAAATCCAACATAAGTGACCTCTGTGTAAAAGTCACTCGATGTAAAGCACTAGCATAATGAATAGACTGACGATGATTTGTCCCTGTATAGCCCTCCTTTCACATTATGCCAAGAAAATACAATCAACCTGATACAGTTTTAACAAAATGAGAAATCCAACATAAGTGACCTCTGTGTAAAAGTCACTCGATGTAAAGCACTAGCATAATGAATAGACTGACGATGATTTGTCACTGTATAGCCCTCCTTTCACATTATGCCAAGAACATACAATCAACCTGATACAGTTTTAACAAAATGAGAAATCCAACATAAGTGACCTCTGTGTAAAAGTCACTCGATGTAAAGCACTAGCATAATGAATAGACTGACGATGATTTGTCACTGTATAGCCCTCCTTTCACATTATGCCAAGAACATACAATCAACCTGATACAGTTTTAACAAAATGAGAAATCCAACATAAGTGACCTCTGTGTAAAAGTCACTCGATGTAAAGCACTAGCATAATGAATAGACTGACGATGATTTGTCACTGTACAGCCCTCCTTTCACATTATGCCAAGAACATACAATCAACCTGATACAGTTTTAACAAAATGAGAAATCCAACATAAGTGACCTCTGTGTAAAAGTCACTCGATGTAAAGCACTAGCATAATGAATAGACTGACGATGATTTGTCACTGTATAGCCCTCCTTTCACATTATGTAAAGAAAATACAATCAACCTGATACAGTTTTAACAAAATGAGAAATCCGACATAAGTGACCTCTGTGAAGCACTCCATGTAAAGCATTAGCATTATGGCAAGACTGACGATGATTTGTCGCTGTATAGCCCTTCTTTCACTTTATGATAAGGAAATACAATCAACCTGCCTTAGTTTTCACAAAATGAAAATCCGATATTAGTGACCTCTATGCAAAGCATTAGCATTATGGCAAGACTGATGATTCTTCTTGTGAGAGAGAATGTACTGCAGTTATGGCAGCCATCTGTGTTATGTCGCGCTTGAGAGGAAACAGGCTGTCATCAACAACTCAATCCCCAACGGATGTGCAATAAGAATGAACTTTTAATAGACGCTCATTTTCAGCGGGGAAAATTTTTGGGTTTCCATTCATAGACTCATTTTAACGCTCTCTTCCTGTTAACTTAACTATAATAGCTTTTGGAAAAGGAATGGATGCAAGGGGAATTATCAAATGGAATTCCTTTCCTAAAAGGAATATGAATGTACAATCACGCGCCAAATTCATTCTTCGCAATCTAGAATGAATACACTAAGTATTACATTAGTACTTAGTTTACCAGATTTTGGGAAACTGGCATCCGGAAGTTTATTGACTTGGTCAATTGTCAATAATCTAGGGCAGTGTTCTCCACTAAATTTTGTAATACCAAACTTTCATGCGCAGCGCTTTTTTGTTCAATAGTACTTTTTATGCATTGTTGGATTTAAGTTAATTAAATAATCATAAATTGAGGACTAAAAATGAAAAACTACCTAAGTACCGAAAAAAAAAATTAAAAAAAAATTAAAAAAAATAGAAAATCTTTTTTTACGGAAAAATGTCCTAAATACAGAGCTAAACAAAGAGGAGAACTCCAGTAGCAATAGTTTAAATTCAATCTGATGTATGCACTTAACCATTGCCTTAAGTACCAGATGCAATCAATTTTCGACTCTCCTGAAACTTTTTCTTTTTTGGACTTAGGCCGTTTTCCATTTCTAGTCATCTATTGAGAATTGTTTCAAACTAAAATTTTAGACTGGCAAATTATTCAACTTTTTCTCTAAATGAAAGTTCAATTTTGAGGTATCTCTATTTGTGTATTTCCTATGTATGTCAATGGCTATCAGTGTACTAATTCAGAATACTTGTAGATAATATTTGTTATATTTATAAGGAGAAAGTCATACAAAGGCACTTGACAGTACTGCTCAATTTTCGTAAAGCAGTCATTTATTTCTCTAGGTTACCAGTCGCAGTTTGGCCCTAGTGTTGCCCTTGCGCCAGGAAATTTCCATCACTAGGTTACCAGTCTATATTAGCTTATTTTCAAGAAAAGGTTTTTTTCAACAGATATCAAATGTATTTTTGACTATCCTTAAGATATACTCTGTCTGTTTCTTGAATATAAAATTTCTATTCAAATTACATCTGTTGGAAATGAGAGTTTATGCCAAAACTGTACCTGCTATTACTCCTAAAAATTATTTTTTCAATTTAAATAGAAATTTCGAGTATTCTTACTAAGGTGAAAGTAAAAGAACGTGGGCTATCTTTACAATTCCAATTCTATTTTCGAAACAATATCTAGAGTATGAGGTCAACTCATAAATAATATAACCAATAATAACAAAGTTTTTAATATAAATCCTTTATATGCATTGGCAATTTCTATTAAATTTTAAATATTAAAAACATCTCTATCAGCAAAATATGCGGTAAACTACTTTTCAAAATTTATTCATTTAAAATGAATGTGATATTATGCATTCACATCCAAATATCTTTTATTCTGATTATAAAAATTTTATTATTTATTTCTTAAAACAATTTTGGCAACAGTGATCGATTAAATGCTATTTCAGCGCGATTAGCTGACGGGAAGTTGGTTTATTAGCATTTCGTAAAATTGACTTTTTAGTGACAGTCGCCAGAATTTGATAGACTGCACTGTCATCAACATCGAATCTATCTGCCAAGTTTCAGCCCGTTTGGTTGACGAAAAGGGGGTTAATTAGGCTTACGCAGATTTCCCCACCATCGACATACACAGGTAGCCCCCCCCCCCCCCCTAACATAAAATCGAAGTTAATATAAAGGATATGAAGCGTATTCTGTATTTGGACGTGTTTTAATTTTCTCTAAAAATCAACAAAAAAGCTTTTCATCATAACTGACAATGTAATGAGATGAAAAGGCCGCTTTTACTCACGTTTCTATTATAATAAGTCGCAATTGTCCATGTAAGTTGTCAAAAAACATTGATATTAAAATCTTTGTTTTTAAGGGTTAATTTTTTGCAGTTTCAGTTGCGCCTTTACTTTAAAATTTACTGAAGGCTATTAACACTAGAAAGACTGAAACTTAGTAAATACCTATATTGCCCAAAAGCAGTCAAAATGACTGAATTGTGAAAAAATAACTAATATGTAAAGAAATTTGTATAACACATAGATATATACCAGAAATGAAGGATGGAGAGGTAACTACAATTATTAATAAACGCATTTATATGTTGTACAATTAGTCACAAAATTCTAAGAAATTGTGTCATGATATACATAATTGTTTTTCTAACTGAAATTAAAAAGCAGTCAAAATGACTTCATTGGGCAATCTAGTGTTAATAAAAATGATATTTTGTAAAGTTGACTAGTATACAAATATTTTTTTCATTTAGCACTATCGTATTTGAAGGAATCAAAGAACGATCATAGTCTGTTTTGCTCAATGGACAATTCCCGCATTTTTTAAAAACGAGTGAAATTAGTACATATTTATGAAGAATTTCTTTCTGTTTCCAAATATTTAAACAAAAGTTCTTTAAAAAAAATTAGTTATTTAAATAGTCAGAAAAGAAAATGCCCCAAAACCAAGCCAAAACCAGTTCGATCAAAACAGTCAACAAAATTCGTGACTTAAAGAGATCCCTCGTTTCTATGGTTATCGTGAGGTTTCGGCCAAATATTTATCGTTAAAAAAGTTGGCGTTGGTAGACCATCGCCACATTCCGTACAGGTTGGCGTGATTTGCGAGAACCTTGCAAATCTGGTTTCCGCTGCTGCATTTCAAGCCAAGATGTTTGAGATCTCTTTACGTCACGTTCAATGCCAACAAAATGGGTCGTTTTCTCGCCAACCTTTAACAAGGTAATTTTGATCGCGAATTAAAAAAAAGAAAAAGCGCATTGAGCAGAAATTTTTACGTTTATGGCCTTTTCGAAACATTTAGAATTAAATAAAAAAAAAAAATGCTGGAATTGTCCATTCTCCAGAAAAGCTTATTTAAAGTTTCAAGTCTCAGGGCTTGTATCAGGGTTGATGTAAACGGTTGCTCAAAATCACACGTACCATGATATTTATTTGCCAGAGGACTCCGTGTGGTTAAACTATTTGCTATAATCTTACAGATGGCGGGAAAATCTCGATTTCGAAAAAATTGGACTATAATCGTTCTTTGCCGTGGCTCTTCATTTGTGTTATTGAGATAGATTCCTGCTGTTTTAATTTATTTTTCTTGCATTTATAGTTTGTATTTGTACAATTAAGCAATTTTTTTACATGTGCCATTGTTGATAATACAAATAGAACACAATTAAGATGTTATTAATTAAAAAAAAATCATACTTTTCTTAGATTTTCAAGAATTCAAAATGACTGGTGAAACAGGTGACTTAAAAATTACCGCAAGAGTGAAGTCATATCGGAAAAATGTCCTGGAAAATATGGGAATTCATTACGTAAGTAAAATTTTTTCATTGAGTTCTAAGAAAATCTAAAACATGCATTTACCAACATGACGTGTTGCATCCTTGTGACAAATTATAGGACGCTTACACGATTATAGGAGTTAAATATGTTACGAAGTATTGAACTCTTCTACTTCAAATTGAAAACTGAAAAATATTCTTCGATTAAAAATGTGTATCATTACTAAAATAAATATACTTGAAAAGATTAGACAAAGAACATTCATTGTAGGTAGATCTTGTTTGGGAATAACGTGTTTTTGAGTTGCACTGAAAAGATAAGGTTATGGAAAAATGCATGTCAGTGTTTGTGATAAATTATACAGTGTGTCAGTAAAGTCATGGCGCTCTTTTGGCCAGTCTCAGGAAATCAACGAAACAAGGTAGAAATATGAAATTTTCATCCAATTATGAAAGAAAAACTCTCAAGTTTCGTACCTATTCAGAGAAGTTCGATGTGGCTTCCATTTGTTGCCCTATGTACATCTAAAAGATATTCAAGTTCTTCCCACACACGGTTAAGGAAGTCTGGTATAGCTGAGTGAATAGCGTCTGGTATGTTGTTGTTGGTTATCCTCAATAAATCTGACATTTGTCAGATCAACTCCAGAAGGTTGTTGATCGCCAGAAAATCGATGACAATAAGGGGATCTGATGTTAAGTCCGCCCTGGAAAGTTCGAAGCAATTCAGAATGTGATCCTGTGAGGCTGGATGGTCACAGCATTTTATACAAGTGGGGTAAATCTTTGTGCCATGTTCGAATGGCAGACATTTTAGGTGGCCATTTGAGAGTCTGGCTAATGCAGTCTGGGAGCCTCGATCTCATTTGATTTCCAGAAGAGTGCCAGACGTCCGAGATTCTCTGTTTTAAATGATTAACCTTTAACTGCTGTGGTTGGGTGGTTTGAAGTTTTTGGCGCAAGAGCTACACATGGTTCATACTGCGCCAAATAAATTGGTGAACATAGGTTTAAAGTTTAAGAAACATAGTATCAAAAAAATTAAGATAAAAGTCAAAGATGCGATATTTTAGGGGGTGGAAGCATTCCACAAAAAATGACTCTAGGTCTGTCAGACCGCTTACAGCAGTTAAAGGTTAAGGGTGAATTAATGATTCGAATTTAGCAAGCAACAGAACCCACTGAACTTTCCTTTTTACTATCCACATCCAGTGCCTTCTATATGAGTGGTATAGTGGTTAGCGTGCTAGCTTCTAGACCGCGAGGTTGCGGATTCGAGTCCCGTGTTCGGCATGGGTGTTTGTAAATGTATGTTGGCTTGTCTAATGACGAATGTTTCGGAGCATTATAGCCCTCGTGTTGCTGACGGCGCCAGATAATCTGAAAACAACCAACCAACCTTCTACATGAGACGCTGCCACATCTCGACTGGAGTGGTCTAATCCGTCGCTGTGAAGTTCGTGATATTGCGCCATCATCTGTGTGTGCAATCGTTTGCCCATAATACTACATAAACTTGGAGAGTTTTCCTTTTATTTTGTGCAGATTTCATGTTTCTATCTTGTTCCTTTGATTTCCTGCGACCAGTCAAAAGTGCCCCATGACTTTACGGACGCACAAGGTTATGGGAGTTAAATACTTTAGGTAGTATTCAGCTCGTAAACATAAAATTGAAATAATCTGAATAATATTCTTCGATGAAAACAACGCATCTTTACTAAAAAACATACTTGAAAAGATCAGAAGAACTTTCATTATAAATAAATATTGATTGGGAATAACATATTTTTGAGTTGCACTGAAAAGAAAAGTTAATGGGAAAATACATATCAGTGTTTCTGGAGAATTGTGGTACACTGATTCAGTTTATAATGAATAGTTTTTTAACCTTCACTAAAAAAAAATTTCCTACTATTTCTTAGAATTAATGCAACTTTTTATAGTTGCAAACTTTAAAACTACACAATTTGACAGGATATGTGGTACTTTCTCATATAGCAAACATCCTTCCAGTAGGTCCCTAGGAAGTCCCCAGTCATTCCCGGGACTCCGAATGACTTACTAGGGACCTCCCTGGGAGGATGTGTGCTATTTGGGATTTAATATTTGTTTTAAAAAGTTACATTTTCTCAATTTGAGTTGTAATTATTATGCGGCAGTTGCGTTACCTCTTTTCACAACCATAACTTTGAAATATAAAGGTATTTTTAAAGCTATCTGAAAGTTTCAAGAAAAAACGTTTGCATCTTGTTAAGCTAATTCGTCTTTTATTGTGTTTAGTCATTATATCATCAAACGCTTTTTGTTGATTTGTTCAAAATATTTTTAAATTTCTTTTTCTTGTTTTAGGATCATTTCAATGAGATTTCGGCGTCATTGGATTTGAAACTTGTGAGCCTGCGGGATATCAATGCGGGATTATATTCTCAAGCCAACGATATTCAAGTAATTATACTATTTAAAATATTTTGAATGATATTATTTGCTTTATGATAATATTTGGTTATATGATAATCTATTATAGAGTATTCTCTTAATTCAATTTCCTTTTTCAAAGCGCGTATGCTATTTTTAATCCTTTCATCAATTCCTTCAATAACTTCTCACGTTTTCGACAGCGTTTTTCTAACAGAGTTTCATTATTAGTATTCAGTATTTCTCATCTTAACATCAGACTGTGTTCGTTCACACTCCCATTTTTGGCAATCTTCAGCACAATTCCCACTATTAGTTTATAGTGCGTTTCACGAGAAGACTCCTGACCTCAGCACAATTCTCACGGTTAGTTTCCAGTGCATTTCGCGAGACGATTCATTCATTCGATAGTCACTTTCTAAACGTTAAAAACGTGTTTTTAATTCGTCTTTCTCTCCCAAGTAACCAATAAATGTGTTTGACTGATACTTAAATGACTACTGTTTCCTGATTACCCACACTGCCTAAATTTACAAAATCACGGGAATATCACATGAATATACAAATTCTTTACTTTTGATTTGAAAACTATTAAAGTCTTTATTATTCCAGTTGTTTATTTGTTGTTTTATGGCGCAAAGGCAACACAAGGGCCATGCTGCGCCACTTTATAATTCCAGAGAAACCATAATAAACGTAATAAGAAGCACTGGAAGAACAAATTCTTGTACGCAGTGCTATGTTTGCCTGTAGGTGAACACAATAATCAGCGTGTGCCTCACTCTAAAAGGAGCCTTGCCGATCAAACGATATAGTAGTTAGCGTGCTAGCTTCTAGACCGCGAGATTGCGGGTTCGAGTCCCGTGTTGGCATGGGTGTTTGTAAATGTATGTTGGCTTCTCTAATGACGAATTTTTCGGCGCATTATAGCTCTCGTGTTGCTGACGGACAATACAACCAACCAACCAGCTAAAAGGAGCCTTAAATTACGATTTAAAATTATGTTTTTAAGAATGTGGATTTCATAATTTTGACTATGAGATTTTTACAATCAAAATGTAAGACTTCTTGTAGGATAAAACTTACTTAGAGGCTTTTTAACATCCGATAGAGCTTTTGTGTCCCTGTGGTAAAAGGCACCGAGCTCATGATCACGTGGGTTCGATTGTTGCCTTGCCGAATACTGATGTGTTCAATACTGGGGACTGGTGAACATTAAATAGGTCGTGAGCTCAATATCCTCTCGTTGATGTGGTGTAGTTGAGAGCAATGCGCGGGAGGTTTCGACCTCATAATCTTATCGTTGTTAAAAATTATGAACCAGAACTTTGCAAACTAAACTTCAAAGATCTGCTATGGGCGTCGATAGTTTTAAAAATGATACCACTTATGATATTTTAACTAGTAATATCGTGTTAGTAATTGTTTCATTAGAATAGTAAATGTGTAACGTATATGGGAACCACCCTGGGAGGTACAAGAAAATCAATACTCCAATTCAACAACTTAAATAATACTGTTCTCATATCTAAAAAAAAAATAATACTATAAAAAAACTGCTAAAAAGAAAAATTGTTCATATTTATTTTATTTAAATTACACTTTTTAACTATTAACTTACATGGATTGCTAAACTAATTCTGTACTTTTTTCCTTAATTTTAAACAAATTGTCTATAATGGTTTTTAAATAAATCATTTATAGTAATTTTTAAGTCAACAATTTTTAAACAAGACTGAGTTTTGTATCAAATACAGAAAAAATTAAAAATTTAAAAACTTTTTAGTAGAGGGAATGCCGTTCCCAATTCTAAAAAGATAAGGGAACGGATGTTCCCCTCATTTCCTTCGTCACGACATCCCTGCCTATGCTAAACCATGCTTGCAATTCAATTTTAAAAACTACTTAGTGTTATATACTTCTGAAAATTTTATTAATACCTGCCATTTCTCTGGAATTTTCAGGATTTGAATTCACAATAATGTGTCTGAAAGTGTTGTGCATGTCAGATCAGAATATTTTTAGACAAAAAGTTTTAGATGAATTTCTTGAACACATATTTTACAATTCCATCCTCTATTTAACATTTAAATGCATATTGTTGCCAATTGTCTACATTCCTTAAATGTATAGCTATATAGTTCTGAATCGTTTAGCCGACCAAAAGGTATAGTAGTTAGCGTGCTAGCTTCTAAACCGCGAGGTTGTGGGTTCGAGTCCCGTGTTAGACATGGGTGCTTGTATTTGCGTGTTGGCTTGTTTCGGCGCATTATAGCCCTCGTGTTGCTGACGGCGCCAGATAATCTGAAAATAACCAAATCTGAATCGTATAGGTTTATCTTGCCATCTCTGTAAGTAGCCACCTTTGCCTAGTGGTTTTTTTTTTTGGTTTTTTTTTTTGTATTTTCCTCATTAGCTGCACCCATTTCCCGGTTGGTTTCAAATTTTATTTGTTAAAAATAAAAAAAATCACGCATTTAAGGGTTAATATAACTGAATATCCACTATAAGTGGACTGTCTGAAAGAGAATTCCTACAAACTTTTGGTCACTAAGCGTTTTTTGACTGACTTTTCCGTGCCACTATCCTCTTTTGAGCACCGATTACCTCATCCTTGCTCTTGGTCCCTATAAAAACGAACTCAGCGGTGAAGAGCAATGACCTCATTTTACCTGAAGGGAAAAGAATAACCGTTACTTCCGCGCCACCATTATCAACTGCGGGGTCGTGTGCAAATGTAGACTTTCACACATGGGCGCCAACTACACGGGGGCAAAGGGGGCAATCGCCCTCGTGTTAAACCAACAACGGGGGCAAAGGTATAATTTCGCCCCCGCTCAAAAAATTTGTTAAAATGTGTTGTTCCAATATAAAATATTTCGTAAATAATGTAACCCATAAAATCAAAGTTTTTAATACAAATCTTTTGTATGTATTGCCAATTTTTATATTCGTTAACACAGCGCCGATTCTGGAAACAGAGGGTGCTTGGTGTTTACATTTAATTTTAAATATCAAAAACATTTCTATCAGTAAAATGTGCGGAAAACTACGGTTCAAAATTTATTTATTAAAAATGAATGTGAATTTATGCATTCACATTCATATATCAATTATTTATTCTGATTAAAGCAAATTTGTTTTTTATTTATTAAAACAATTTTGGAAACAGAAAGAGTTTCTTTAATGATCGGTTAAATGCTATTTCAGCGCGATTGGCTGACGACAAGTTGGTTTGTTAGTATTCCGTAAAAGCGACTTTTTAGTGACAGATACAGCGCCAAAATTTGATAGAATGCATTGTCATCGACATCGAATCAGTCTGCCAAGTTTCAGCACGATTGGATGACGGCAAGGGGGTTAATTAGCCCTCCGCAGATTCCGCCGCTATCGACACACAAAATCGAAGTCAACCCTTTGCACTCCAGGCCTTTTTCGCGCGGAGGGACCAGCAACTCGAAACGTTTCCCTCCATGTTTGGTTAGTTCGCGGGTACAGACAGTCATTGGCCTTGCATCGAATTTCCGCATCAAACCTCTCGAGTTGCAGCTTTAAATCATGTGGTGAGTGAGAGTCACCTCTAGAGTACAAAGGGTTAATATAAAGGATTTGAAAAGGACATTTTTGCAATGTTCTAAATAAAAAAAACAACCATAAGAATAAAAAGTAAACACTATATTTGTAAGCACACTGGCTTGTCCCACAAATGAGAATCAAGTAAGTGAAGCAGCTCTTTCGGGGAATTTCATAAAAATATATATTTAAAAGTATTGTATGATATTGGAATAAGTCATTTTGCAATGATGAGATTACTGGTATATGCCCTTTATTCATTAATTATTATCCCCAGAATTATAAAAATGTACTTTCTTCATTTTAGTGCAACATCATAAAAGCACGTCTTTGAAAGTCTTTTATAGTAATGAATAGTGAGCACAAATGGTGCTCAATTATGAAAAATAATGGTCAAGCACAGGGTGATAACAATAAAAGTGTGTAGTGGAGAAGGGGATCGAGCCCCTGAACTTCTTTTCCATGGGAAGTGCAAAGACACGTTGACAGAGATATCTATGCAAAGGTCTTAATTGTATTTTTTGGGTAGGATTGCGTCCGATAACGCAAAAGCCGCAAAGAGTCTAATTTTACTGTCCTCTGTTAGAATTTCATAATTGAAGTTAGCTTGCAAATTAGAATTGGCACACTTGGCGATTTTATAGAAGTTAATATCCAGTTTCACTAAGTGTTCCCTGTTCAATAATGAATTCCATTTTGAGATCTTATGGATAACAAATAACTTAGATCTTAGATCATAAATAAATTCTATAGTGTGCTTGCCTGAGGGGATGGCCATTCCTACTTCATCTCAGGTAGTTCCCAGTGGAGAATAAGAAAAGAAAAAGAGAATAAGGCGCTGAGTGCTTGCCAGAGCAAAGAACAAGTAGGGGATGGGGGGAGGGGGGACAGGCTAAGCAGACGCTCGTACTACAGTACAAATAACTTAACGGAATACATTCAGTCGGTAAATTATAAAAAAAAGAGGTATCCGGATATATTGGGTCAATCCCCAATCACCCACCTCCATCGAGTTTATCCACCGAGTCTCACTCCCGCGGTAAAAGTGAAATTTGGCGCCTATGCTCTCAGGTACCCTTTATCCTCTCTACTCACTTGATGACCAGTTGTCAAATGGACGGGCCAGCGATGATTGGGATGGGAGGCGTTGGCTACTAAAGAGTGGATGAGAAATAAAATCAACCAACAAATAACCAAATTTGTGCATTTAAATCAAATTCTAAATTTTTTCATTCCAATGAAAATAAAAAAAAAACCCTCTAAAACGAGATAAAAATAATTCAGGCTCCCAGCCATTCCTTTCCAAAACAAGTTAGAAGAAGTCCTAGTAAATATCATTCCCTATACCAGCTATGTTACAATCTTCTAGCCCAGTGCATGTAGAAACTACTTTGTATAAAACCTTGAAATTTTGTGAGTAGGTACGAAAATGATCACTTAATGAAATGACATAAATTAAAAACTCGAAAACAGCGTCTAATATATTTTGTTTTGTATTTGAAATCCTTTCGTCAATGCATATGCAGTGGCTCTACCTGGTTACTTCTTTTACTATTTTAGTTTTTATGTATAATAGATAAATGAAAACAATATATGTCATTTCAGTAAGTGATATTTTTTGTATCTACTCATCAAATTTCAAGGTTTTATAGAAATTAATTTCTAAATGCACTGGGCTAGAAGATTGTAACATAGTAGAGGTTGGAGATATATCGATACGACGATATTTTTTTTAAAATATCGATACAAGTCACCGATATATCGATATTTTCAAACTTTTTTAGTTTTTTGATGATTGTTTTGTAGTTCCGTGTGTTTTTTCGATTTTCTTTATTCAATTTTCAAAACTAAGTTTGGACTTGGTTGAGAGACAGTTAAAATGGCACCCTAAAAAAAAAAAAAAAAAAAAAAAAAAAAAAAAAAAAACCCATAATGTATTAGAAAGATCAGATCATCAGATCATTTATTAGCAGTCATTAACATAGTGCCGTTTCTGTTGCTAACGTGTGTCTGGAATTTGCATATAATTTTAAATATTAAAACATCTCTATCAGCAAAATATGCGGTAAACTATTTTTCGAAATTTCCTCTTGAAAAAGAAATGTGAATATATTTGCATTGACATCCAAATGTATTTTATTTATTTTGATTGATAATATAATTTACTTATTAAAACAATTTTTATCATTTATTTATTAGAACAATTTTTATAATTTATTTATTAGAACAATTTTTATAATTTATTTATTAGAACAATTTTTATAATTTATTTATTAGAAATTTTTTTATAATTTATTTATTAAAACAATTTTGGCATGAAGGTATGAAAAGTAGAAATTTCCCCCAAAAACTTCGTTTCTGACAAAATTGAAATTCAAATAAAAAAAAAAATCATGTATCAATATCTTATCGATAATTTTTTCTATGCAAAGATATAGTATCGATATTTATTTTGATCGATATTTCCGACCTCTATAACATGGCGAGTATACGGAATGAGCCTTGCTAGGACATCTTCTTAAGTCAATGAAACATTTCATAAATTGTCATTTTTAATCCTCTGTTAACAGTTAACTGCAATGAAATTATGTTTTTTTTTTTTTTCTTTTAATGGATGAAAGAATTTTTTTATTTCTCAATGAAGAAATAGTGATTTCAGATATTTAAAATGGACGATTCTCTAGTGTGCGCATAGGACATTGAGGCTCTTTTTTCTACTCGTAAACAAATTAGAATTACAAAATTAAGATGAATCTAGTAGTTATGTTTTTGTTTTATTTAATATTACTTTTTAAGCCATTTATTAGCCACATCCCCAGCAGCACAAATCCACTGGCCAATACTGACTCGACAATGGCCTTTCCCGATTTGGGCTGCTGTAGACTGGCCGTTGCTACGGGTCTCGGCCAATCTCGCCCAGCGCTGGGTAATATATCCTGGGAGTTTTGAATTGTGGGTGCAGAGTTTTAAAACTGAAATATAGCATTTTTAGAAAGAATGGGAAGGGTAAAAAATATGTTTTGTGATGGTTTTGACAAGTTTATTTTTAAAAATATAGTGTATTTTGGTCCAGTGATCTGGTCTTTTTAGTTTCTTAAACCGACTCTACTGATTTCTATGAAACATATTTTTGTAAAGTGTTATTGCTTAAACTCATGAATTTGTGTAAAGGTTTTATCCTTTCTAATTATCGAATTAATAAATATCAATAATTTCGTAATTAGATTTAAGTAATAGCGTAGTTAAATAATAATTGCTTTGATTAAAAATATGCAACATTAATTTCTTCAATTGAATATGCCTGTAATTTATGTAATGGGAGAAAATTTTTGTGGATTAAATGCTTTAAACTGTTACAGTTTAAACTTATTCAATTAAGTAATTTTTGCCAGTGTTCTATGCACCTTTTATTGATTCAAAAAGCCCCGAAAACCTAAAATGCTTTTCACATTGCACAACAGATGGCAGCACTGGTAAATACTCTAGATAATTGATAAGCAATAATCGTTATTCTTTATTGCTTTGGATAGAGAAATATTTTTTCATAAGCATTTACTGAGAAAAGGGGAAATACTTTTCTTTCACTTTTGCAAGTAGGTGTTGTCGACTTCTGATAAACGGCAGACGTGTGTTCAGAGTCCTTAAATAGTCAATTTGCATCAAGAAGTAAATGCTTTTGAAAATGAAAAATAAATCTTATGGGTTGTTTAAGAGATATTTTATGAAACAAATCTTAATCTTTACATGATTCTCAAGTGACACTTTCTAGTTTCTTCTACTGAATACGTGTCATATATGTACAAAAAGTACGTTATTGGTAGATTGTGTTAAAAATCATCAGGTGTTTCCATAAGTATCTTAATTTATGAATAGGAAGTATTGATTCAGGGCCATATCTAGAGGAGAGGTTTACAGGGTTCAACCTCTTAATATAATTCTTAATCTTTGCATAGACTCACAAGTGACACTTTTCTAGTTTTTTCTACTGAATACGTGTCATTTGTGTACAAAAAGTACGTTATTGGTAGATTGTGTTAAAAATTATCAGGTGTTTCCATAAGTATCTTAATTTATGAATAGGAAGTATTGATTCAGGGCCATATCTAGAAGAGAGGTTTACAGGGTTCAACCTCTTAATATAATTCTTAATCTATACATAGATTCACAAGTGACACTTTTCTAGTTTTTTCTACTGAATACGTGTCATTTGTGTACAAAAAGTACGTTATTGGTAGATTGTGTTAAAAATTATCAGGTGTTTCCATAAGTATCTTAATTTATGAATAGGAAGTATTGATTCAGGGCCATATCTAGAAGAGAGGTTTACAGGGTTCAACCTCTTACTATAATTCTTAATCTTTACATAGATTCACAAGTGACACTTTTCTAGTTTTTTCTACTGAATACGTGTCATTTGTGTACAAAAAGTACGTTATTGGTAGATTGTGTTAAAAATCATCGATGTTTCCATAAGTATCTTAATTTATGAATAGGAAGTATTGATTCAGGGCCATATCTAGAAGAGAGCTTTACAGGGTTCAACCTCTTACTATAATTCTTAATCTTTACATAGATTCACAAGTGACACTTCTCTAGTTTTTTCTACTGAATGCGTGTTATATCTGGACACAAAGTACGTATATTGGTAGATTGTGTTAAAAATCATCAGGTGTTTCGAAAAGTATCTTAATTTATAAATAGGAAGTATTGATTCAGGGCCATATCTAGTGAAGAGGTTTACTGGGTTCAACCTCCCCCGCATTTTTTCCCCCATTATGAATTATTCATTAAACTACATACAATAAATTAAACTACTATGCATTTTTCTACTTGGGTATATAATTTTGAACTTCTTAATAAAAACAATGAGAATTGACTGATTGGTTTTTCATAACTTTTTCCATTTTCGTGTAAGGGGATGAACAAAAATTACGTCACGTACTGAGAGAGGAGGGAGTTGGCCCAACGTGATGGACTGTGGCAGGAAGGGGAAATCATTTGCATGATATAACAATTGAGGACTAGAAATGGAAAACGACCTTAGTCCAAAAAAGAAAAATTTCAGGAGAGATGAAAAATGGAAAGCACTCGCATCTGGTGCTTAAGGCTATGACTAAGTACCAGATAGAATTTGAATTATTGCTACTGAAGTTCGTATTTTGGGTATTCTCCACTTTGTTTAGCTCGGTTTTTATGAAATTTTACCTTAAAAAAAAAATTTTAATTTTTTTTTGTACTTAGGACGTTTTATATTTCTAGACCTCAATTTCACTTCTGCGGGAAAAATTTAATATAATTTTTAATTTGAAGTTAAAAAAAATTACTTTCAATCATTTGAATAGATCATTTGACCAAGAATCACATTATAAAAGCTGAACTGCAATGAGTCGAACTTTATTTTCTATAATTCTATTTCAAAACTATATTAAATGTTCATATTTCTACTTTGAACTACCCATATGTTTACATATCAATTAGTGAAAGTTTAACATTAAGTTAAAGTATAACAGTTGGGAAAGTATAACATTCGATGAAATTTTTGTTGTTGATTTTTTTGCATTTTTTCACGTTTAGAACATTCTGATTTCAAAAAAGTGGTCTAGAAAAACTGTTTGTCTGTATGTCCGTGTGTACGTGCTCAGCATAACTCCCGAACAAATTGAACTACGGTGTTCAAATTTGATGTGTGGGTTAGTGGTATCCATGGGACCTACCATTAAGTTTTTCGCCAAAATCGCTCAAGCGCATCAGGTTGAAATCAGGAAAAATCATGTTCTTCAGCAATTGCTAAAAACGGCTTTAATGATTTTGATTAAAATCTCTGAGCAAATGCCTCGTAAGGTGTTTTAATCGTCCTCACCTCCGAAATTCCCTGAGAAATGTGATTAAACGTAAAAAGTTGAAAACGAGTGCATTTAATACATAGCTCTTTGCCCTTGAGCATCGACCATCAACAATTGATGTAATGTCTATCGAATAACATCGCCAATTTCACCATTTTGGCGATTTTTTTTGCCCATGTACAAATTATTGCTGAACTGGCGATTTTTATTTAAATCAGTGAAAATAGGAAAACTGTAAGTAACACCATATCAAATTTTAAGTACGATTGAAAGTTGTGCGATGTTCCACACCCCTTGTTTAATTTTATAAACAAAGAGGGATGTCAAAATGATGATGACGTAATTTCAGAGGAAGGGGTCAATCAAACGGGACTGAGTCTGATCTGGGGGGAGAGGGGGGTATAAATGAAGTAAAATGCTGCGTATTGTAATTTATGCGCATCCCCTAAAGGTAAAGACATTTTTCAATCCCCCCCCCCCTCCCCCCGAAATGAAAGTCTAGTTACAGCCTTGTATTGACTTTGTGTCAAACAGAACATGTGGAGACACATGAATATCTAAAAAATTCCATAAGGTCTTACAGATTCCATTAAAATTTGATGTCGTGAAAACTAATTTGTTAGTAACTAAAGGCTGTTAATTTTTTGTTTTAACCTTGATTTTTTAATTCTTAATTAAATTTTAGGTAATAGTTATTAATTTTTCGATACATTAAATATTTTTAAATCTATATCATATTTTTATTTCCAGTGAACCATACCAGTTTTCTTCGCATTATTGTTAATGCTTAAAATCCAAGGAGGTACAATAGCACCCTCTTGCACCTCCCTGGCGGTGCCTATGGCTCTGTTGCATGACGCCTTTAATCAGCCCTTAACCCCCTACCAATCATGAACCTATGCCCCTTCAAGAAAATAGAATTTCCATTCACAGTTTTATAAAATACTTAAAAAATTTGAAGCTTTTTAAAGCAATTTCTCGCAGTGTAGTTCATTAAGTGTATTCAAGCAAAGTTTTTAAATCATTTATATTAACTTCGATTTTGTGTGTCGATGGCGGTGGAATCTGCGGAGGCTTAATTAACCCCTTTGCCGTCATCCAATCGGGCTGAAACTTGGCAGATAAGTTTGATGTCGATGACAATGCATTCTATCAAACTTTGGGGCTGTAACTATTCCTAAAAGGTTTCCTAACCTCCTTTTACGGAATATTAATAAACTAACTTACCGCTATAAAGTCGTGTTAAAATAGGATTGAATCGACCTTTGTTGAAACAACTCTTTCCTGTTGACAAAATTTTTTAATGAATAAATAATAAAATTGTTTTAATCCGAATAAATTATAGATATTTGGATGTGATGTTCATTTTTAGTAAATAAATTAGGAAACGTAGTTTGCGGCACATTTTGCTCATAGGAATATTTTTGATATTTAAAATTAGATGAAAACATCAAGCTCACGTTGTTTACAGAAAATCGGTCCTGTGCTAACGAATATAAAATATATTCTAAATCGACGAGTCTTGTTTTTATAACGACTACCACTAGACTATCTGACGGGAGCTATTCTCATGGACTGACGTACCTCTTCTTCGCCTGCAGGTGTAACAATTACTTGCCAGAGAGTAACACTAAACTACAAGAGGTTTCGTTGGATAATCGGAAACTTTATTCATGGTCATACGATGCATATTCAGGATGTATGTAATGTTTTCATCATTTTTAAAAGTTATGCAGTAGGTGGCGAGAAGGAAACGATATTTTTAGTTTCATAAGAAGCAAGTCGTGGTCGAATTGAACAAGAGTTTATTTACAGAGACGAGAGAGAGGGGAGGAGAATCGGCGATTGGCTAGGTGAAGATTTAAAGATATCATAAAAGGTGCAGCCGAACAGAATTTTTTATTATAATTTTTTTTTTTTAGATGGGTGAACGCCAATGAACCGGTCCAAGCCGGTTAAAGCTAGACCATACCAGATTAAAGACGTTTTGTGCTAACTCCGGAAAATACTAATGCAAAAATCGAAAGTTCCAATGGGAATACATTACACACACACATGTATGTATATATATATATATATATATATATATATATTATTCCCTCGTAGTCTTCTGCTTTCAATTTGTTGGCTGCTAGAAGGGTGAATCGTGTTTGGTTGCACCCACAAAATGCCTTCATAAATCCTCGGGGAGCGACAAAAGCGCAGAAGAATGCATCAGCTTGATTAGATTCTGAGTGCGAGGGAATGCGTTATGGAGACAGCTAAAGTCTATAAAAGCGCACTTCGTTCCTCAAAACAACTTTCTTCCAAGGATGGAAGACAGAAAAGAAACTAGTCTCAATTTTAGATACTAACTAATGAAGTGGGAAGATAATACTCTAACTGAGGTTAATATGCTTATAGACTGAGAGGCGACTACAATTTTTGGACCTCATCGAACATCATTCTGAATTTTTTATAGAAATTGGAGAAAACTGAGTAGATTACGAATCCACTGGTTTGCCGTGGCAAAAATGGCAGAAACTGGTCAGAAATCGACTTTTAATAAGTTGAACTAAATCCAATTGCCAAATGCGCCATAACTTGCCAAATAATGAGCATTTTTTTTAATTTGGTAACCCTCACTCTTTAATTTTCAATTAAGAAGGTTGCAGACGATTCTGATGTGTGGCTATGGCTTACTTGCATCTTTCACAAATGAGCCAAATTGCCAATAAACATTACGTCACTGATGACGTAACTGGATGTCGCCAATTTGGCTTACTTTTAAAAGATATAAGTTTTCCGAGGCAGAGATCAGAAATCGTTTGCGTTTTTTTCTATTGAAAATCAAAATGCAGTGGGTTGCCAGACGAAAAAGTTTGTTCTCATTTTGGCAAGTTATGACATATTTGGCAATCGGATTTTAGTTCAACTCATTCCAAGTCGATTTTTGATCAGTTTCGGCCATTTTTGCCACGGCAGACCAGTGGATTCGTAATCTACTTACTTTTCTCCAATTTCATAAAAAAAATTCAGAATGATGTTCGATGGGGTCCAAAAATTGCAGTCGCCTCTCGGACTATTAGAAAAAAGTACATATACTATAGATGTTTGCGACATGTCATATTAAGGGTCTCTCCGGGATCACTCGACTTCCCATATATACTGAGGAGTTTAGGTACCTCATCGAACAACTATCTGAATTTTGTATGGAATGAAGAAAAATGCTAGTATATTAGGAATATACTGGTCTGCCGAGTGAAAAGTGGTCGAAACTATTCAAAAATCGACATTAAATGAGTTGAACTAAATCCGATACCCAAATACAGTGAAACCCCGTTAGCGCGAAGTCGACGGAGCCGCTAAAATGGTTCACGTTAACTGAAATTCGTGTAAAGTGAATAAATGAACGTTAAGTTAAGTACGGAGAACTGCTTTTATTTCGCGTTAAACGGGATTTCATGTTAAATGATTTCGCTTTAATGGAGTTTGACTGTATATCATAACTTGCAAAAATCAATCCGAATATTAAAATTAGCAATGTATATAAAGGATTTAAATGTTTTTATGGCTTATATTATTAATTTATATTTTGAGCTTAAATTTTGTTTAATCGCATCAATTAATGAAAATTTACCCGAGCATCATTTGGCAGCGAATGGTAAATTTCTGATTAGAAATTTTAAATTTCATGTCTACAATAAAATAACTATACTGAGTTGCATAATTTGTAGGGCAATATAAATGTTCGATGTTGAGTAAAATTTTCGAAATTGTATATTTTGGCACTACTCTGAAAACTAGGGGGTGTGGACATCGCACAACTTTCAATTACACTATAATATTTATCATTGCTTTAAAATTTGTGGTGCTGTTTACTGTTTTCATATTTTCAATTATTTTAAACAAAAATGGCCAGTTTGGCGATAATTTGGAAATAATTTTTACATGGGAAAAAAACCCTGCCAAGATGGTGAAATGGACAATGTTATTCGATAAACATTACAATGTGCTTTCTTGTGGGTGAAATAGAAAAAAATTAATCGTTGATGGGCGATGCTCAAGAGCAGAGAGCTCTTTGTTAAGAGCAATTGTTTTTCAACTTTTTACTTTTTTATCGCATTTCTACTAGAATGTCAAAGGTTGGGACGAAAATCACACCTTAAGAGGCAGTAGCACATAAACTTTAATCAAGATCATTAGAGCAGTTTTCTGGCAATTGCTGAAAACATGATTGTTTCATGATTCTTCATGATTTCAACCTTATGCGCATGCGCGATTTTGAAGAAAACCCTTTTATAGGGTCCTAGGTCCTATATATATATATATATATAATTATTTTTTTGTGTGCATTTTTCCATGTTTTGGATCACCCTGATTTCAAAAAAGTGTCTAGAAAAAATGTCTGTATGTCTGTGTGCACATGGTCAGCATAACTCCCGAACAAATTGATCTACTATATTCTAATTTAGTGTGCGAGTTAGTGGTGGCCCTAGGACCCTATAAAAGGGTTTTCTTCAAAATCGCGCATATATTTTTACCAACTACTATACTTTCATTTACCCTATGTAATCATATGGGTAATTGAAATTCAAAAAGTTGCTTACCACTGGATTATATAGTTCATAAAGTACTATAGAATAAAAAAATTACCGCTTAATTATCTCGAAAACCAACTTTTAAGTTTAATGAAATGCATTGTTTGTATGCCCGTTTTATATCGGGACTACGGTGGGACGCAATTGCAAATTTGTCAGAGAGGAGTTAAGGTCCCTATTTCGTCAAGAAAAACCTTGCGCATTGAGAAGAACAAAGACGGACCTGTAACATTTTCTGCAACACTATTACGCTAGTTCAAAGTTGATTGGCGTCAGTAAGTTTATGGTAAAATCAGTTTGGTTCTCTGCGTTTCCGGGTAATTCCACTTTTCACATTCGCGTCTTTGTTTCACCATAACGGCTATATGTACTTAGTATATTTGATGAGCCGGTCAACAAAACCAGACTTTCCCTGACAACGTTAAGTTTTCGCCCTCCTAAAACTTCTCTTTATTTGCTTTATTTTTTAATTTATTAATATTTTCAGATTTTAAAATTAATCGGAGTTTCAATTATTAATATTTTCACTGAAAATTGGTTTAAACTCCTCAAAATTATTGTGCAGTATCAAATGCAGTATCAAAATGCAGTACATATTTAATACATATATACAGAACAATGGTTATTTTGATCTCTCCTGTAAGAAACTAGTAAGTTAACAAATCCGTTTTTGTTTTGCCAGTTACTCACTTTTAGTGTATGTAAAAAACTTATTATTTTTAAATACTTTATATTAACTTCAATTTTTTGTGTATGTCGATGGCGGGAAAATCTGCGGAGTCCTAATTAACCCCCTTGCCGTCATCCAATCGGGCTGAAACTTGGCAGGTAGGTTCGATGTCGATGACAATGCATCCTATCAAATTTTGGGACTGTTGCTGTCACTAAAAGGTAGCTTTTACGGAATACTAAAAATCCAACTTGCCGTCACCGAATCACGCTAAAATAGTATTTAACCGGCCATTGAAGAAACTCTATCCAGTTGCCAAAATGTTTTTAATTAATAAATAAATAATAAAATTGTTTTATTCAGAAAAAAAAAGGTATTTTCTTGTGAGTGCATAATTTCACGTTCATTTTTAATGAATACATTTTGAAACATAGTTTGCCGCACATTTTGCTGATAGAAATGTTTTTGATATTTAAAATTAGATGCAAATATCCCGAACACGTGCTATTTACGGAATCGGCGCTATGTTAATGTATATAAAAATTGCAATGCATATAAAGGGTTTATGTAAACAACTCTTTTTATGGGTTACATTATTTATATTTTGAATGTACTTGTATCAACGAAAACTATATCAAGAAACAAGCTAGTCTTTTAGGGGTCCCAGTACCTCTTATTCCTAATGTTACATTGCCTATTTTTTATGTATATTTTCTTGGAAAGTTATGAACAAATGATTTGGTAGTATTCAGATTATCTGGCCCCGTCAGCAACACGAGGGCTATAATGCGCCGAAACATTCGTCATTAGACAAGCCAACATACATTTACAAACACCCATGACTAACACGGGACTCGAACCCGCAACCTCGCTGTCTAGAAGCAAGCACGCTAACCACTATACCATTTGGTCGGCTCTGAACAAATGAATCTGAAATTTTTTATATAGGTTAAATAGGATATTTAATTAGATACTTAGGTTAAAGTTTTGTAAAAAATATCATCACAATTTTTTTTTTTTTTTTTAATTAATCTTACAATCTTCTTTGAGAAACATCTCTTTTTTATTTCAAAGACATGTTATTTTAAAAAATAACAATTTTTTTTATCTTAGTTTAATCTAGAGATTATGTACTACAATTTCATTAAAAAATATATGGTATATCTCAAGCAGTTAATTAAAAAAGGTACATATTGAAGATTTAAATATCATGTTTAGAGAAAATCAAAGTTAAAGGTAAATCTTAAATAGCTTGCTTTTTTTAAAATGAAATATAACATACTTCTAATTTGACTAGAAACTAAAGTAATATTTCAATGAGAAGGCAAAGAAACATAAAACAGCATGAAATAAAAATCCCCTAATCATTTTTTTTTATTTTAATGGTACTGAGTCCTCCTTATCAAAGGTTTTTAAACTTTTTTTTTTTTTTTAATTATTTTCTTAACTGTGTTTATTTTTTATTTTTTTCAGGGTGAAGAAGGCACTTGTGACGGAGATTCATGTAAATCATAACGTATATCATTTGAAATAAACAATTTCTTCCATAAACTAGGTTTTATTCTTCTTCCATAAAGTAGGTTAACTTGAAAATGTGCCAGTTTATCTGTTATCTGAAAACACTTAAATGTTTCCTAGTTGGGGTGTTGTTATCTATCAGTTTGCATCATGTTTTACCGTCAAATTTTGAATTTAATAAAGTGTTCGAAGAAACCAGCACACTTTACGAACTGGAAAATCATTTCATGAATTTTAAAACTAAAGTTGGCTATAAGTCAAATGTAAGTTAAAAGCTCTAAATAATGCCAAACTATCGGTAAAGAATTTTTAATTCTAGAATCATCTAATTGATCAGCTTTAAACTTGGTTTGCTAGTTTGGCATTTTGGAATACTGGCCTTTGGTATGTTGGTTTTATAATCACCACGGAGTGATTATAAAATTTCATTTTTCAAAAGCTTATTTTCAAGATTGTAAGATTTCAAGAGCTTAGAATATTTTAATGACAAATAATGACTATTAAAAAGCATTGTGTGGTATAGAAAAATTAGTTTAACCAGTGGTTTTTTTTTTATGGGAAGTTAAGCTTCAATTATAGGCACATTGCAGATTATTTTTTTAACTTTAAGATCGATTTGAAATTATTAAATTGGCTTACCAGCATCAAACTCTAAATGTGAGTACAGTCATGCAATACTAAGTCATAAGGCCCGTGTAAAATAAAACACGTACCAAGCATTAAACATCCAATAAGTAGATGGAATCGTAAAAAAGTAGAAAAGAAATAAAATCCCAGAAAATAAAAGTTGAGAGGAGAGACTGAAAGGAAAGAAAATTAGCAAAAGAGAATGTGCTTCAAATAGAAGAGTAGCTTGATTCTGTTGTGTTTTAAATAGAAAAGTAGCTTAGGTGATTCAAATAAAAAAAAATAGCTTGATTGTGATGTGTTTAAATTAGAATAGTAATTTGATTGTGATGTGTTTAAAATAGAAAAGTAACTTGATTCTGTTGTGCTTTAAATAGAAAAGTAGCTAAATTGTGATGTGATTCAAATAAAAAAAATAGTTTGATTGTGGTGTGTTTAAAAGAAAAGTAGCTTGATTCTGTTGTGTTTTAAATAGAAAAGTAGCTTAATTGTGACGGAATTCAAATAGAAAAGTAGCTTGATTGTGATCTGTTTTAAAAAGAAAAGTACATCGATTCTTAGATATTGTCAATTAATCAGAAGAATTGTATTCAGAAAGTAAATAATGAATAGTTTACATTGGTATTTCAAGCGACACTGAAAAAACCTATTGTAAAATATAAATAAATTTTCTTTTCGAGGAAGGAAATAGCGGAATGAAATATTACGATATAAAATTTTTTTGACGAAAATCAACTACCGTTTGAATTATCTGGTTTTGCTATTCCATTGTTCTATTCAAAAGAACTTCGGGAATCCCTCCTAGAGTAGTTAAATGTTAAATTATTCAATTACTAGGTAATAAATTAAATGTTTCACTGGTAATTACCCTCTGTTTTAGCGAAGTGTTATGTTGTAGATAAAATTGTTTTGGAAGATGGAATTTAAGTTTCCAATTTTAGTTTCTGTGCCATTATGTAGTGAGAAATACAAGCAAATTTATTTACTTAGAAGCGAGAATCAAATGGGTGATAGAATCAAAAAGTGAAAATATAGTAGTACAAGTCCACATTAGTGCAAAAGCAGCTCAATTGTAGAACTTAAACCAGTAAAATTCACAAATTAAAGTATTAAATATTGAACTGGAGGCTCCGACTGGTTTCTCATCAGGGGGTTCAACCAGCCAATAACCCCCAGGAGGCGTTTCTGAAAGAGCACGGCCAAAAAGGCACAAAATGTGACTCTTGAACCCCGATGCCTCCATACCGGAATAATGAGAAATCATAGAAATACAATAAAGAAGTATACAATGCAATGAAATACAAAATAGTACCGAGGATTTACACCTTCAAACAATACCGGAAAATACAGTAGAAAATTTTGCAGTTTAAAACAATATCTCCTTCCGCAGAAAGATCAATCCCGCAGAAACAATAACGTATTCCAAAAAGCGCAATTTAAAGGCGTCATCTATTTACCAAAAATAAAAATAGAAGATTCAAAAGATTAAAATAATATAGAAAATTAAAAATAAGAAAAAATAAAAAAAAATCTTCATTTACTGGGGCTACTTAGTAAAACTTCAATATCGCCCTAATTAGTTCGCATACAAGAAAAATTAAATTCACAAAAGATTTTAGGAAAATTATTTTTGATTAACTTACCCTTGAAAATTAGTCAAGCTTTATTAAAATCCTCATCGTTGTTGCAAATATCCTTGATCCTATTAATTTGAGAATAAAAATATTGTAAAAAATCTTGCTGTTCAGATTGCTATTGAAGTTGGTAAGACAAATAACCTCAAATCCAAAATCCAATCTTTTATCATAAACACCGATTCTAGTATCGTCTTCTAATAATAAAATATTCAAATTCAGATATTTCCAATTCCATTTTATTTAAAGTTATCTTGATGTAGATATTGTTAGTATTGTATTTTTTGAGCATCATTCGCTTAAAAAAATGCCTGCACATAAAACCAAAATTGTAAGCTGCTTTATCAGGTTGGTTGAACTCCCGGCTGGGAGTGGAAAGGAAGGACTTTGTGAACTTGCACCTGCCTCCGCGTACATATGTGAGAGAACCCCTTCTCTGGAACAGGTTGAAGTAAAAAAAAAAAAAAGAACTAATAAAAAAAAAAGGGGTGGGGGGGTATATCAAATCATTTCGGTGCAGAAGGAATTTTGTGAAGTTGCCATTTCAATGCTTTCTCCGGGTGAGGACGTAGACACACACACAAACAATCTTACGGTTTTGGCTGCTTTATCAACAACGGTAATAATGAAATTCTTTTTAAGATCCTTAATTTTGCATAGTAAATTTTTATTCCGGAACACTCCATTTTAGTTTTTTATATTTTTATTAAAATAGTGGTATTTTAAATCTTGTAAAATCAAACATTTCCATTCTTTGAATCCTTCTAACTGCCAATTATATTTTCTAGATAGTTTTGCAATGCAATAATCAATATCGTTATTAAATGAAAAACTAATTTTTCCAATCAACAACTCCAGCATCTAAATTTTGAGCCCATTTTAAGAGTTCTCTAATTTCATGATCTTTAACTATATCTAAATCACCAGTGATAATATGTCTATAATCTTGATCAATAAAATTACAAAAAACAGTACTTTGACATAAGCAATCCTGCTCTTTTATATTATTAAAATTATGACTGAAATAATTATAATAACAAACTAAATTTCTTAACGTTTATCCGTATCTGAAGGCCACGGAAATAGACAAATTTTTCAAAGTGAAATTTTTCATATTTTTGTGTAAAATTTCTGGGATCTTCAGATTTTCACAATCCTAATCTAAAAAATTGACAACACAAAATTATCTATTAAGAGAATCTTTCTTAGTATTTTTTAATACACCTTTCTTCAATTTGAATTTCATTAGATCAATAATAATTAGTTTAGTGAAAGAAGAAGCAAATTTTAGGGATGTTAAATGCTTCTTATCTAATCAATAGAGATTTGAATTTTTCTGTTTAAAAATAAATTTTCTTATAATACTTATTTTTTCAAGATTGATAGATAAAATACAAATTTCCTGAAATTCAACCAAATCTCATCTATTATTCTTTCTATTCACTCCACTACCCCTTTTGCCCTGGAATTTATCTTCCTTGTTGATTTTTTTATTGAAAATCATAAAATTTCAGTATATACATTTATTTTCAAAATCAACCGTACTTTCTCCATTAAGTTTACTATTAAGACCGTAAGGAAATAAACTTTGTAGTTGACATTTGTTAACCCTTTGCACTATAGCGGCGCCTATCAGGCGCCACACGATTGGATGCCGAAACACGAGAGGACCACTAGGTTTGATGCGGAAATTTGATGCAAGGCCAATGACTGTGTTTAGTTTCTATGAAGCAAATCCATAAACGCCAAGCGAACCAAAAATGTCTCGAGTTGCTGGTCCCTCTGCGCGAAAAAGGCCTCGAGTGCAAAGGGTTAACTTTTTCAAAATCCTAACGGTTACTAAAACCCCTTTCCCCCCTAAGTATAAAAAGTTTGCAAGTCTCAAAAGGATGCACTTGGAAATGCATTAGTTCGTACTTCGTAGTCTTGGGTATTGTCATCATTGAAGTTTTTAATAACCGATCTATGACTATTAATTTAGATATTAAGATCAGTGCCAGTTTGTCCAACATATCCTAGGTTGCATTTTTTACATTCCAAATAATAAATTACGCTGCTGTTGTTACAGAAATAAGTAGAATTTTTTGAAGCCTCAAAATTTTTTTCTGGTATTGCTATCGGACATGTCATACACCTTTTGCTGTTAGTTGGTTGTATTCAGATTATCTGGCGCCGTCAGCAACACGAGGGCTATAATGCGCCGAAACATTCGTCATTAGACAAACCAACATACATTTACAAAAACCCATGCCAACACGGGACTCGAACCCGCAACCTCGCGGTCCAGAAGCTAGCACGCTAACCACTATACCGTATCCCTTTTTTTTTTTTTTTTTTTTTTTGCTGTTAAATTTTTGGTATTTTTTAATATTTTGAATTTTATTTACATGAAACATTTGACCAGGTAACTTTTTAAGCACTACACTCTCTTGACCAAGAGCAGCAGCAGGGTTCCTTTTTAAAGAACGCGACGAGTCATGTCCCATGAAAAAATTCTTAATTTTAGTTTGCATAACAATATTCAACTGTCTGAAATAAAGGAATTTAGATTTCATGATTTTGTACTAATTAGGGTGATATTGAAGCCGTACTGAGTAGCCCCAGTAAATAAAGATTTTTTTATTATTTATTTTTAATTTTCTATTTTAATTTATTTTAATCTTTTGAATCTTCAATTTTTATTTTCGGTAAATAAATGCCGCATTTAAATTTGCACTTTTTGGAATACGTGAATTTTTTCTGCGGGATTGATCTTTCTGCTGAATAGTTTTTGGAGGTGTTGTTTCTACTGTATTATCGGGTATTATTCAAAGGGGTAAGTTCTCGGGATTATTTTGCAATTTATTACATTGCATACTTATTTATTGTATTTCCATGATTTCTCATTATTCTGATGTGGAGGCGTCGGGGTTCAAGAGTCACATTTTGTGCCTTTTTTGGCCGTTCTCTTTCAGAATCGCCTCCGCCGATCAGACGGTAGAGTGGTTAGCGTGCTAACTTCTAGACCGCGAGGTTGCGGGTTCGAGTGCCGTGTAAGGAATGGGTGTTTGTAAATGTATGTTGGCTTGTCAAATGACGAATGTTTCGGCGCATTATATCCCTCGTGTTGCTGACGGCGCCAGATAATCTGAAAACAACCAATCCAAAGCTGTAAGTAACTTAATTATTGCTCATCATTGCGTCGTAGTGATTCAATTTCCCACTATCTTAGTATTTTTATTTTCTGCTACTTTAACAAAAAACTTCAACACAACGATTGTTTTCCAGAGTTATGACGACTTTGAATTTATTCTATTGTTATTTGCTGTGCTAGTAAGATAAGTACATCTATAGTACATCTCTAAACAAACTAGCAAGCAAACAAACAAACTCCATAACTGCACCTTAGAAGATTTTTTCGTGACTCGGTCACACACTACTGTCTCAAATGATTTGAAAATCTGATACATTATCGCCAAAAAATCACCTCATTACCCTACATAATAAAACGACTTTTGACCTTGGTAGGTTTTATTTATAACACGCTGTAATGTTTCACTTTACTACCCTGGTTTGTCCTATAGATTCCCCTGAATCGCTTATCCTGGTTTGTCCTATAGATTTTCTTAAATCACTGCCAGCAGGTGGATCTTTTGAATCACATTGTATTTTGAATTGATGCTTTTTTTAATAGTTTAGTATATAGATATTTATCTCGGTTGATGCTCGTAAAATATGAACCTAAGTTTCTTATCATATGATTTTATGAGATTTCAAGGTACTAAAACTATTTAATGCTTTCTCTGTGATATTTACTTTCCAGCTTATTTTTTAAACAATTCTTCGTCGAGAAGAAATGCCATAAAAACTGTAAGTTGACAAAAAAGGGTAAAAGGGACTGCAAATTTTCGAAATCAACGATTGTGAGTTTATTTATAAGAATCCAACAAACTATGGTTTAATTCTTACATTGAATTGTTTTCGGCAGAAATATGTAATTAAGTATGGGGATTTATAAGTAACTGTAAGCATTTTAAATAATACATTAATGAGGGCCTAACGAGGGGAGCGGGGGGGGGGGGGTGGATGCATGCAAATTTGAACATCCCGAAACACCTTAGAAATGGTGCATGGAACAAAACTTGATTTAAAATCTGCACAAAATAAAAATGTCTATTTTACATTTTATGTCTTTATAACAATTGCATGATTAAAATAATGTATCAACTAAAATAAATTCCAAAAATTACAAAAGTATGAAGATTTCAAATGAAAAAAAAAAAAAAAAAAAAAAAAAAAACCATAACAATTCAGCAAAAATATTTCTAAAATTTTTTTTTTTTCATAATTTACCTTTAGGGTAATTAATTTTAAGTACAACTTAGTGCGAAATGCTAGAAATTTTTTTTAAGGAATTTGGAGCAAAACTTTTTTTATGTATCCTGCACGCAACGGTGAAAATCTCAATTTTGAGAAAAACGACGTCAAATTTAAAATTTACTAATATGGTTCTATTTAATGAAATAGAATCTAATGAAAATTATGTCGGTAAAAATAGGAATTTTTGCTAATGGTTGATTTTAAAATGCAGGTATCTTTATAGCCCACCCGATGGCGCCAAAAAAACCTTATTTTTTAAAAGTATTTTAAGGGAGTATTCTACTGTAGAGGCATGAATTTCGCCCGGTTTTTGAAGCGCTGTACAAAGGAAACAAAAAATATTTTTACCATCAATTTTTTTATCATTTGTTTATTGATGTTTTATTATTACATAAAAAAATTATTAAAAAAAAAAATTAAAATTGACAAAGTTATGAGCAGTCAAAGTGGGGGGTCAAAAAAAAAAGAGGGTGTCCTGGCGTGCATTATTCCAACCCTCCTGGTGATCTGAAACATAAAAAACAGACGGATTCTTAATTATTATAGATGCCACTATCGTATAACTCTTGGATAAGTTAAAAATTTTTTTTTTTAAATGGCGGCAGTTTGAAAAAAAAATGCTTGAAATTTTTTTTTCAAACTGCCGCCATTTTAAATTTTCTTTTTTTTTTTAACTTATCCAAGGGTTATACGATAGCGGCATCTATAATAATTAAGAATCCGTCGGTTTTTTATGTTTCAGATCACCAGGAGGGTTGGAATAATGCACGCCAGGACACCCTCTTTTTTTTTGACCCCCCACTTTGACTGCTCATAACTTTGTCAATTTTAATTTTTTTTTTTTTAATAATTTTTTTATGTAATAGTAAAACATCAATAAACAAATGATAAAAAAATTGATGGTAAAAATATTTTTTGTTTCCTTTGTACAGCGCTTCAAAAACCGGGCGAAATTCATGCCTCTACAGTAGAATACTCCCTTAAGGGTTCTCAGGCCCTTTTTGAAAATCCATTGAAGAAATGTTGCTTATATTTTACCATATGCATTTAAACTTGAGCAGGATGGTGTGCGATTGTGAATAAAAATTTTCAGTATAGCATAAGTACAGTAGATTTCAGTGCAGAGAGAGAGAGAGTTGATTTCTAAATTAAATTTTTTGAAAATTGTATTGAAGCATGAATTCAAAGTTTCTTTTCATATCAGTCGCAGTAATAATCCAACAGGAAACAAGAAGTTTTTCAAATCAGTGAAATTAATATGACCCTTAAAAACAAAGTTTTTAAAAAATCTTTTATATGCATTGCCGATTTTTATATTCGTCAACACAGCGCCGTTTCTGTAAACAGCTCGTGATTGGTTGTTTACATCTACACTTACTTTCACAAGTTAAGCACGGAGAGTGAAATGTTAATTGCCGTAAACATATCTGATTTAAAGAAGCTGAAATTTGCTGCAAAGGTAGATGGAAGTATGCAAATATGTTAGATAACAGCCAAATACGGTTCCGCGTCGAGAAATATGCAAAGCAGGCAGTCGTATAAGAAGCCGGCATTGTGAAGGGTTACAGGAGCTGCATGTAAGTGCTGATGAAAGGTGTTTAGAATATTCGTAAGATTTTTTTTTTCAAGCTAAACGTGTTTCTATGGCTTCCAGAAAAGGAATGGAAGACTGAGCGATGGCGGACGCATTGAAGCAGGACAGTCTACCACAGATGTTGCTCTTTTCTTCGGTGTTCATCATTCCGTTAGTTCACGATTATGGAAACAATTCTAAACCAGCCAAACAGTTATCCGAAGACCTGTAGCCGATAGTACAAGGGTTAGGACCCCCGCGGAAGATTGATATATTGCCTTTGTAGCCAAGCGGAATCGAAGATCGCCTTCCACAGGTGGGACATCTATAGTTGCAGCGGCCATTGTTAAGACGATATCTGCCCCTACTGTTCGTCTATGGCTACACATGAATGATCTGTACGCCCGGGTACCACGAGTTTGTGTTCATTTATCCTTACAATCCAAATGGATACGATTAAAGTGGTGCCGCCAGCATGTGAATTGGACTGTGTCTGATTGGGGCAACGTCATGATCACAGATGAGTCCAGATTTGCCCTACAACCCGAAGCTTATAAAGGTCTGGAGGGAACAAGGCACACGTAATTGGCCCCACAACATCACCGAACATTTGGTCTGAGTAGGGATTTCATTGGGATAACGCACTTACCTGCACATCTACAAGCGAGGTTGACAACTGTACGGTATCGAGATGAAGTCTTAGACCTCATTATGAAACTGTACGCTGCAGCAATTGGTCCTTCTTTCGTTTGAATGGACGATAATGCGTGTTCCGGTAGAGCTGTCATCGTTGGCGACTTTCTGGAGAGTGAGGGGACTGCGCGTATGGAATAACCTGCTTACTGGCCGGATCTTAATCCAAATAAAAATCTTTCGGATGCCCTCGGCCGTGCTGTATGTAGTGTGATTTTTTCTCACTTCCAGCCACTCTCAGAGATTTAGAAACTTCCCTACAGGAGGAATGGCGATTACTGGACTCTGCAGTGGTTGATCACCTTGTAACAAGCATGATCACACGCTGTACACTTTGTATGCAGGTGAGGGGTGCTAACATACCCTATTAATGTCGGTTTTTATTGTTTGTTTTGAATTCAAACCTCATTTTGTTAATGACGCAAATATGACGTCATCTTATAATTTATGATAATTCAATATGTATATATATATTATCTCTGTAATTCTTTTTTGTTGTTTTATGAATAAACATAGAGCTATTAAATTGCACATTTCATGTCAATCAAAGCAGTACTTGTCAATTTTTTCGCATTTTACAGCTCCGTGCTTAACTTTTGGAAGAAAGTGTAGTTTTAAATATCAAAAACATTTTTATCAGCAAAATGTGCGGCAAACTAAGTTTCAAAATTTATTTATTAAAAATGAACGTGAATTTATACACTGACATCCAGATGTCTCTTTATTTATTCTGATTAAACCATTTTATTATTTATTTATTAAAAAAAGTTTTACATGAAAAAAGTTTCTTCAATTGGCGGTTGAATACGCGATTGGGTGCCGACAAGTTGGTTTATTAGTATTCCTTAAAAGCCACCTTTTAATGACAGTTGCATCACCAAAATTTGATAGAAAGTATTGTCATCGATATCGAATCGACCTGCCAAGTTTAAGCACTATTGGATGATGACAATGTTGTTAATTAAGCCTAAATTGGTCAGCCAGAAAAAGTTGACATCTAATAACTGCCACTGAATGGCCGCGTTTAATTTCATTGGGACATAAATTCGTAATTCGTGCTTTTTTTCGAAATAATATCAGTTCATATGCGTTATTCAGTTACATTTCAGCGTATGCACCCTCATTTTCCTCACATTTCTGGAATCTTTAAGGAACTTAATCCACAGCTCTTCTTAGCATCTCAACTGGTGCATTTGAAAACACTTCCAAGACACTTTGTTGAAGGCTATTAATATCAATTGGTTTTAACATGTACACTTTGGGCTAAGAAACAAGTTAAAAATTAAGAGATATTAAAAGCATTAAAAAAATAACCGTGAAGTGTTTGCAAACGTTCCAGTTGATTATCTTCCTTAAAGATTTCAGAAATGTGTGGAAAATGCGCTGAAATTTAACTGAATAACCAAATGTTACACCTTAATTATATATTCAAAGAAATAAAATTGTGATAGGTTGTTTACTCTTTGAAATAATCATTGTTGCAAATAGGCATTGACTTTACAACCACCCTGTATACTGTATACATATGCCACTTACATATACTGTATGTATCCTACATAGTATATATCCCTGCAAAGGCGCCGACCTAACGGTATAGTAGTTAGCGTGCTAGCTTCTAGACCGCGAGGTTGTTGGTTCGAGTCCCGTGTTTGCATGGGTGTTTGTAAATGTATGTTGGCTTGTCTAATGACGAATGTTTCGGCGCATTATAGCCCTCGTGTTGCTGACGGCGCCAGATAATCTGAATACAACCAACCAACCCTGCAAAGGCACGTCTACCATAAATAAACGCCTTTTTGTTTCGATAATACAACAAAAAACTGTGTGTTGTTTACTCTTTGAAATATTCATTGTTACAAATAGGCACTGACTTTACAACCACCCTGTATACTGTATACATATGCATGTATCCTACATAGTATATATCCCTGCAAAGGCACGTCTACCATAAATAAACTTTTTGTTTCGATAATACAACAAAAAACTGTGATAGGTTGTTTACTCTTTGCAATATTCATTGTTACAAATAGGTACTGGCTTTACAACCACCTTGTATATTGTAAACATATACCACTTACGTGTACTGTATGCGTGTATCCTACATAGTTTATATCCGCCATAAATAAACGCTTTTTTGTTTCGATAATACAACATAAAACTTAATGCATTGGAGAAGGGCATAGAAATTCTTGCGTGCATAGTTTAAAAAACGAAAGTTAATAGTCTGTTTGAGGAATTTTATCCCAACAGCAAAAAGAGAGATAAGGATAATGACTCGCTACTTGCATTTTGAACTTTTTCGGGAGTTCTGAACTTCCTTCCGGTTTAATGCTCATTTCCTATTCTCTCGATGGTGCAGAAAATTTCATTACTGCAGTCGCTTTGGGAGGAATATTTAAATATCAGCAAGATTTCTTTTTACATTCGGGAGAACAAGTGCCAAGTGTATCTTGTTCAAATATTGAAATAGTGTTTTAGAGTACGCCCTTGTTTGGTCTGGATCTTGGATTCTTTATTTCTTTCGTCTGGTAGGAGAGACAGTTCCTTGTACTTGTTTCAGTTTCCTATCCATTCTGAAAAGTTATATGTCAACATGTTCATTAGTATCATTCAAATTTATTACTTATTATTACTTATTTCAGTTTTTCATTAGAAAGAGTTCTATGTACTTGGTTCGCTTATTCATCCATGTCTGATTCTCTGATTAGTTATCTGTCAAGATGTTCATCAGTATCATTTGTATTAATTACTTATTATTAAAAAAGATTCTATGTTCTTGTCTCAGTTTCTCTTTCATGTCTGATTCTCTGATTAGTTGTCAATACGTTTATCAGGGTCATTCGTATGAATTACTTATTATTAGAAAGTATTATTAGTACTTGGTTCTGTTTTCCATCCATGTCTGATTTTCTGATTAATTATGTGTCAATATGTTCCTCAGTATCATTCGTATTAATCACTTATTATTAGAAGATATTCTTTATACTTGTAGTTTCTGATCCGTGTCTGATTAGTTAGGTGTCAATATGTTCATCAGTATCATCCATATTGATCACTGATTATTAGAAGGGATTTTTTTGTACTTGTCTCAGTTTTTTTATTCTTGTCTGATTCTGTGATATGTATCAATATGTTTATCTGTATCATTCGTATTAATAAATTAATATCAGAAAGGATTCTTTTCACTAGTCTCAGTTTCTCATTCATGCCTCATTTTCAGATATGTATTAATATGTTTAACAATATCATTCGTATTAATCACTTATTATTAGAAAGGATTCTTCGTACTTGTCTCAGTTTCCCATTCAGCCGTCATAAGTTGAAAAACCCTAAATCCAAAAAAATTCAAATGCATATTGTGAAGCTTTTATGTTCGTCCTTTGAAATTACATATTTTTTTATTGCTGTATAAGTTTGGATGATCTAAGAACTTGAGCAATTCATTGAAATAAAAATATTATTTTCAAAGGACTAACCAAAAAGTGTAAAAATAAGCATTTAAATATTTTTGGATTTATTACCTTTTAGCTTATGACGCATCATTCATGTCTGATTTTCTGATTAATTATGCGTCACTATGTTTATCAGTATTATTCAAAATAATCACTTATTATTATTAGGGAGTATATTTCTTTACCAGACTCTTCCTCATTCAAGTCTGCTTTGTAAATTTTGTTACTAAATATATAGTAAAATTAGTGGGCCCGTAAGCAACCTATCGTAAATTTTTGAATTTTTTTTCTTTTATTTGTGATTCTCAAATATTTAACGCATTGTGCAATTATTAATAAACTAATCGTTATTAGAGGAGGTCTTAGCTTTTAAATTCGTACGTCATTTATCAATTTTGTTTTTGCATAATGGGAGGAAAAGAGATTGTCATCAAAAATATCCGTCCAAAATCTATATTAATAAAACAAAGAGTCTATGGATCTGTCTGTCCCTTTATAGAAAGCTACTTATAATAGTAGTAGAGCTCTGAAATCTTCAACATGAGTAATTTTGATCTTCGAATTCGATGTATGATAAACAGAATGTTAAAATTTTAATTAATTTATTTAAATAATTTAATTTTTTTTTTTACAAAATGACTTTTAATAGGGATACAGTTCTGAAATTCTCAACATAAGTTGTTTTGGCCTACTAATTGGGCTTTTGAAAAACCAAATGTGAAAATTTTAATTAATTTTTTAATTAATATTCCTGATTATTTTTTATTTTTTTGCAAAGTGACTTCTAATAGGCGTACAGCTCTGAAATTTTTAATATAAGTAGTTTTGGGATTCTAATTGGACTTTTGACAAACAGAATGTCAAAGTTTTAATTAGTTTTATAATTAATTTTTTAATGAAACGACTTCTTATAGAAGTGGATCTCCGAAATTTTAAACGTAAGTAGCTCTGACCTTCTAATTTTGCGTTTCTCAAACGCAATGCTAAAATATTCTTAGATAGAGGGGTGTATTATTGTATCAACGGGGAACTTGAGTGTGTGTGTGTGTGTAAACGAAGTGAGTCTGGGTTACGTTGCAATTAATTTTTCAGAGAACGAAAAGAGCATGTGCTTATGTGTCAATTAATTTTTCAGCAAGTATAGTGAACTGAGTATGCGTAACAATCAAACTTTTAGTGAGGTAGATGTTGTTGGGACTTATTCACCAATGATGGGCCTCCGCAACGAGGGACCACGCAGCTAGTAGTATATAAGATTCTCGCTAATCGCTACACAATTGTTTTTGAAGCCTATCACCCAATTCACCAGAATAGAGATTGCTTTTCCGGATTCCTAATTTCGGAATTACCATACATTTCTCACATTCCACCCACTTACAGGGCAATTTATGTTGATGCAATATACGTGGAACTCGTTATTCGGGCAAGGGGGGGGGGAGGAGCAGGATATACGGATCGAAGGAGAGATCACTTCTACCATGCGGGGGATTGTAACAATGTCCTTGGTTGATTGCCGGGTTAGGGGGTAAAATTTTTGTCGGGTTTGATCCCAACCGGGACGTAAATTCGGAGAAGATCTGCTTGATAGACCTACCAGATGGTGATGCCTCTTGAAGTTCGAACTACTCATAGCAGTCCGCATGTTATGCTTTGGCATGGGTGCAGTCGGAAAGGAGCACTTGCGCTCATGTATTTCAAAAATTAAAAATAATGTGCAGAAAAGGGGTACGATTCTATGGAAATAGAAGTATAAAATAGGTTTTTTTTTAATATTTAATGGAACAGAAATTTAATATATAATTATCGATTATGACATCCAATTGAAAAACAAGATTGAACACAACAAAAGTAGGGGTGTGGAACATCGCACAACTTTCAATTAAACTATATACTGGTCACTACATTTAAATTTGATGTGAAATAGTGTTATTACCATTTTCATATTTTCATTCATAAAAAAAAATTACCAGTTTTGTGATATTTTTGGTGACAATTCTTACATAAGCAAATAAAAAAATTAAAAATTGCAAAACTGTCGAATTTGTCGATATATATTTCGATAATTCTTACATCATCCTTTCTTGTAAGTGAAACAGAGGACAGGAAAAAAACGGTCGTTGATGAACCATGTTCAATAAAAAAAATAGAAATTTTTTGACCGAAATCAATACTTTCACTATCCTATGTTAACATATAAGAAATTGAAAGTAAAAAGTCACCGCTTTACACCCCTTTCGATTCAGCTGCACTGCCCTGAAAATAATTCTGCCACGGCGTATATATTTTGTTTATAGCTCATAACAACATTACTTGAGCCTTGAGTATATGCTGTAGGATGGATCGTTCCGCTTAAATATATAGTTCCAGACAATTTACAACTTTTATAGTAATATTGATTACTCCTGCGCACATAGTATTTTATTAAACTTAAATACATGTTGATAAAAAAAAACAAAAAAACAAAAAAAAACTAAGCACTTTTAAGTTCAAATTTCAATTAATATTTTACTCTTCTAACTATGAATAATATGAGTGTTAATGAATCAGCCATACATCGTTCTTATTAGCCAAATATAATGCGACAAACTTATTGAATTATTGTATTGTCATCGGACCTTGACTCAATATGTAATTTATTTATAGTTTAAATTTTAATTGTAAATAAACACAGTGATTTTCTACAAGGAATCTACTATACTAAACTCCAACTTAACTTTACATCACTAGACAGATCTTCACCGTGCTCATAGGAAATTCATTCATTTTGGCGGCATGAAGGCATAATGCTCGCCAAACTGTAAATACTTTTCTTCTCTACAGGGTTGCTGGACTGAGCTTCCCAGCGTGCCTTCACGCCGCCAAAATGGATAAATTTGCTATGAGCACTGTAAAGTTCTACCGTTTAAGTGAGGTTAAGTTCAGGTGGAATTTAGTATAGAATTGTAAATATAACTAAATAGGCTATTTTAGCACAGAATTTTGTTTTGAAAGTATTTAAAATTACCCACTTCTTATAACAATATTAAAATTCAAGTTAAAAATTAGTTATTGCATAGATATATTAGATCTTAGTAGGTTCTCTGCACTGCGTTATCCACTTTAAATTACATTAATTTTTATTTAATTGATTGAATCAAACTGAAGTTATCTCTAGTGAAAAAAAGTCTTACACAATTTGAATTTATTAATCAAAGTTATTGAAATCAATTATTTTGAAAATAATAATTGGTTATTTTGGTTAATTATCCACACCTCAAGATACAGGTACACATTAGAAATTGGGAAATTGGTGAAAATACATATTTTTTATTTTTTATTCTAAAATAATCTCGAACTTGGTAGTTTTAAAATGTTACTATGTTCTTAATCCACATTTTACTGGTACCTTAAGCTCACATCTTTTAATTTGCTCTGAAGTTTCTAAAGCAAACGTCAGCTCATTTAAATTTGTGAAAATGCATTTAAAAGAACGAAATATTTTAAAAATTCGTCATTTTTCCGTTCGGCAACGAAACGTCCACATTTGATAAAACGAGAATGGACACAATGCACTAATTTGACAAAGAAATGCAAACGCAAAACAAAACACTTCGATAAATAATGAATCTAATACGAAAGTACTTTTAATAATAGCCCTAATTCCTTTATTCACATTACCATTACCTAACACAGATAAATATCTCAACATGAGAAATATTTCATTTATACTGATATATATTAGCACTAAAATGTATTTTTACCAAGAAAAAAACTAAACTTTTTAATGGAATGGGGTAAAATTTACAATATGAGCGAAAAACTCATATTTCTTGACCGCTTTATAAATGAGTTCACTTTGCAGCGTAATGAATCTCATTTGAAAGTGCTCCTAAAAACAGCCTTTCTCCTTTATAACTTCTCCTTTTTTATTTTCTTATCTCTTGGTTTCACTTCCTTAATGAAGAAATATTTCTCTTTCTCAAAGGCAAACAAGGAGAGTATTTTTACGGCATGCTTAATAATTTACTCGTTATTACTTCACCCTGTCTCGAGAAATACATCAGCGATCGGTAATCGGTGCATAAAAAAAAAAACCTTATCATTTTTATATCGACGTAGGGTGGCTTTAACGCCGCTATCGACCAGGAACAGACTGAAAAGAAACACGAGTTCGCCAAAAAAGAGTGTTTTTATCAGATTCGAGTGGGCTTTTTTCGAACACGAAAACTTCCGAAAAGAGAAAGTTTTTCCACTGGAGAGAGTAAATTAAAAATGGAAGAAAAAGCCTAATCCGGATAAAAGCGGAAAACCATTGAGAGTCAGACGCGAAGGCGTAATAAAAATAGAGATCAATTTCAATCAGATTCCAAAAACTCCGCTAAAAAAACTCATTCATCTTACGCTGGCATTTGAAATACGTTTGTTCAAAGGTCGTATTTACTAACTTTTATACTTAAGGCCTTGCATTTCGAAGGTTATATTTACTATCTGTTATACCTATAGTTTTGCATTTGAAATACGTGTGTTCAAAGGATTGTATTTATTAACTTTTATACTTATATCCTTGCATTTGAAATACGTTTGTAAGGTTGTATTTACTAACTTTTATACCTATAGCATTGCATTTGAAATACGTTTGTTCTAAAGTTGTATTTACTAACTTTTATACCTATATCCTTGCTTTTAAAATGCGTTTGTTATGTTGTATTTACTAACTTTTATGCCTATGGCATTGTATTTGAAATACATTTGTTCAAAGGTTATATTTACTAACTTTTATACCCATAGCATTGCATTTGAAATACGTTTATTCTAAGGTCCAATTTACTAACTTTTATGCCTATATCTTTGTATTTGCAATGCGTTTGTTCAAAAGACGTATTTATTAACTTTTATCCCATTATCATTGCATTTGAAATACGTTTGTTTTAAGGTTATATTCACTTCCATACCTATTGCCTTGTATTTGAAGTACGTTTGTTCAAAAGTTGCACTTACCAACTTTTATACTTTTAACATTTCATTTGAAATAAGTTTGGTCAAAGGTTGTATTTACTAACTTTTATACACATAGCCTTGCATTTGAAGTACTTGTGTTCAAAGATTATATTTACTGACTTTTATACTTATAACCTTGCATTTGAAATAAGTTTGTTCAACGTTTGCATACACATTTTTTTATGGCAGTGATTTTCTAAGCACCTTTCTGAAAACAAACACTAAGTCATGTTGTTTAGTAGCATTGGAATTTACCGCAAACACACAGATACTTTAAACGTTTTAAAACATGTGAATAATCGGTAATTCGTGAACAATTCAGTGTAGAGCTATATGTTTTACACAGAAATGCCCAGAAAACCTTCGTTACTTTTTTATTGCAGCCTTTTTTTTTCTATGCGAAAAATTACCGATTTTTTTTGTGTGCATTTTTGCGAAAACCAAATAATTCTTGTCTCAATAGTTTGCGAATAATTTTTTAAAACTTTCTATTGCTTTCAAATTAAACTGAATGGACAACGTAGAAGGTTTATGTTTTATGCAAACGCATTTACGAAACTTTTAGCTAAAGAAGGTTAGGTTTGTTATATACTTAAAACTAAAGTAATATTCTAAAGATATTGATATTTGAATATTATTTGAGGAACTGCTGTCTATGGTGATGTTTTATGCAAACGCATTTACGAAACTTATAGCTAAAGAAGGTTGGTTTGTTATATACTTAAAACTAAAGTAATATACTAAAGAAATTTATATTTGAATATTATTTGAAGAACTGCAGTCTATGGTTGGAATGTTAACAAAGTAACGTTGTAGAAAATCATACTCATTTTTCGATTATCTATAAGAAAAAGTTTTAATGAATATATTTATCTTATGGAAATACATTTCTTGGGTATAAGTTTGTAGTTTATTTATACATAATTTATTTCCTAAATAATTTAATGGTTTTCTATTCAATGTTTTTAAATTTTTTGAAATAGTTCGCGGAAGTTTTATGTAAAATTACGATTTTTGTAAAATAACAATGCGATACTAATCTATAGGATTCGAAATATCAAATTGTTTTCTATTGGGTTCATTGCGTTGCATACATGCTCATTTCACTTAGTGGAGCCTATCGTTTTAGACGGACAGACAAACGATGGGTAGAGTAACGGCAAAGACATAGTCACTAACGCAGTATTTTATATTCACAATTTTTTTTATTTTAGGGTCCTAATTATAAATCCTAATTATTACTTCAAACTACGTTTATTAAGCCTTGTACTTGCATTCGAAACAGGTATATTTGAAATAAATCCTAATGAATAATAGATAATAATATAAAAATACCATTCATTATTCCTCAACAGGAAATATGTCAAAAACTTATATGACAGGAAATGAGTCGGAAGGATGGACTTCTTATATCTTCGAAACAAAAAGAGAGCTATTTTAGATTTGGAAATGTGAGATGATTTGGATAGCTTATCTATATATTTAATAGGCAATACGTTTTTTGGGGTTAGTCCGTCCGCCTAAACTGCTCAACCAATTTCAATGATCAAGGTGTCATTTTAAAGGAAATAAGCTGTAGATTTGCCAAAACGTGCCAAAATAATTTATTAACACTTTATTAATTAGTTAAATTTCAATATTTTTCATCATTTAGCTACTACAAAGCCTCAATGATTTTGAATATATGATTGGCAACATCCTTACGTATGTAAACAAACCGGCTGCACAGGGGTTCAACCAACCAACCAACCAACCGTTGCTAATTTTAAAACTATCTACGTATGTAAACAAACCCGTTGGTAATTTTAACGCTCTTTTTAAACTCTTCGTTTCAAAGTTGATTTTTTCTGTTTTTCTGAAGCATTTTTGTATTAGAGTAATTATTATTTTGAAGTATTTCTATCCAGAAAATGCCTCGCGTTGGAAGTCGTTCTCTAACGGGGCGACTTATCAGAATAAATAAAAGATATTGGGACTTCAATGTAAGGGCATAACTAATGAAGTTTTAAATCAGAATGTTGACGGATAGTATATTTAACTTTCTATTATGAAACTTGCAATTTGGGTGTTTTCTCTATTAGGCCTTACATTAAAGTTATAAAAATTTGGTTACATTTTTTATGGCTGGCAAACCTATTCGAGCGCAGCAAGATGTTTTAACCACAAATTCGAGCGGCAAAGCCGCTCAATCCGAGCGCAGCGAGGTGTTTGGGGGTTGGCGAGCGTTAGCGAGCAGGGGGCGAAGCCCCCTAGTTAGAATTAACAGAGAGAACAGCCGTTTGAAGCTCCCCCTTGTTTCCTGTTACCACCGCGAGTATTGAAATTGTCATGAGTGTAAATTTACTACCATGAGTGTTGAAATCACCATGAGTGTAGATTTACTATCATGAATGTTGAAATTACCTTGAGTTTTGATTTACCATCATGAGTGTTGAAATTAACATGAGTGTAGATTTACCATCAAGAGTGTAAACATGTTTCCATATGTTTTATAGAGGGACTTTTCGTAAAGTTTTGGATTTTCTAAAGATACTTTGCATTTTATAGGTGCTGTCGCATGTTTTATATACAATGGTGACCCAAAAGTAATTGAAGTCCATCTGATGGCTGTGTGGTTAGAGTTTTGGCCTCTCATTTCCAGTGCTAGAAGTGTGAGTAGACGCGGGGTGACGCGTCTCCCAACTTTTCAAGAAAATACCTATGCATCCCCTTGCTTCTAAAATTCCTGGAACCCCACTTTTAAAAACACTCAATCGGTCTAAAAACTACTAAAGAGAAATAACATTAACTTTTAAATGTAGTGACACTGAGAAATAGTTATTTCAAGTTAAAAGAAAGTATTTATGACAGAAACTTAGATATATATATATATGTATCAAACTATTATAAAAATGTTTTATACTATATTGTATAAAGATATAAGTATTTTTTATTAACAAATACTGTTACTCTTGGTCAACTTTTAGATTTGGAGGAACTTTTAAGATAAATCTCTACTCTTCTTCCGCATAAAGACAAGCTATTTAAAAAAAAAACACACACATTTTAGAGTTCTCTATTAATTTTATTTCATGAAAGTATGCATATTTAGAATTACCATTTAGATTTAAGTAAACAGTTACGTTTATAATCTTGAATTATAAGTTCATTTAATATCTTACTTTCAAGTAAAAAAACTAAATCGCAGAATATTCATTAAAATAACAATACATTTTGGACTCTTGTTCAATGTTAGTGTTAGGAAGTATAAATTTATTTCCTTGCTAGTTAATATTTTTATTATAAGACACAAAATTATAAATTATAAAATTTATCCTAAGAGGAGAGGGGGGGGGGGGGGTATTGCACTCGTCGCCAACTTTTAGGCGTCCCCCCACTTTTTTTTAACCCACTTCTACCACTGAGCATTCCAATGATTCTATGTTCGTATCCTGGGCTTGGCATGAACGATCGTTGTGGGTCAGAATCCACGTACAGCTATAGGTTTAACCCGCTTAACCGTTAATCTGAAAGAAATGGGTCATTTAGCGTACAAACCAACCAAACAAAAGTATTCGAAACATATAAATCAACACATTGTGTTTTTCAGTAAAATGCTTGGCAAAAAATTGTTTTTTTTTTAAAGAATAAACTTCTTTAATTCATAATTTCAATCATAGATGACGCTGACTCTAATTTCAGGAACATTAACGTGTATTTTAACTTAATCTTTCTGTCCGTCGATGTTTGTGTAAGCATTCGTTGATGATTCGTAAACAAAAACAAGAGCGAGGAAATATACTACGGAATAAATCGACCATAAATAGTTATCAATATAAGCATTTACAATTCATCCCATCATGCACCGCCGACCAAACGGTATAGTGGTTAGCGTGCTGGCTTCTAGACCGCGAGGTTGCGGGTTCGAGTCCCGTGTTAGGCATGGGTGTTTGTAAATGTATGTTGGCTTGTCTAATGACGAAAGTTTCGGCGCATTATAGCCCTCGTGTTGCTGACAGCGCCAGATAATCTGAAAACAACCAACCCATCATGCACCATTTATAAAAGTTTTATTTGTATCTGATAACTATTATGCTCACTATAAATACTAAATTGTTTCCTTGAATGAAAAGGTGTTAGGAAATACGTATGTTACTTTTCAGAGTTTGGTCCTGTTCGAAATTCATTCTTAAATTGGTTTTATTAATGATACGGTATTATTAGGAAACGCTTATTAATTAAAGAAATATTATAACTTGATCTCATGTTTCTTTTACATCACTGTTGTCCTCTAAAAAGAAAGATTCTATCAATCCCTTTTATTTTTACTCTAAATATCTTCTTCAACGACTGTCCATGATGCAACATTTGTTAACCAAAGCAAAATGCATTTCTAAAGTCTTTTAAAACTATATTTTGAAATCTAGATATTGTCTGTCAAGAATAGTTCCCATCTTGAAGTCTAAAGCTGTAAGTTGCCATGGAAACAAGACCAGCCCCATTTTACACAAAGCATTCTAGTAGAAAAACATTTACATCTGCCGTATTGTAATCTATTTGGGTGCCGATATGCTGAAAAAATTTCTCCTGTTGTAAATCGATGAATATTGATTAGATTATGACCGCCAACAATTAGACTATCTGGTGGGAGCTATTCTTCTGATAGACTAACAGTATGAGCCTTCTCGTTTCTAAAACATCTGTCTATAAGTGAACTTGGTTCAAAAGCGAATAAGTCTACTTTAAAAATAAATAAATAAATGAATGAATGAATTTTTAAACTTTCATTAATTGCATTTTATTTTGACTCCATTACATACACCACAGTCGAAAAAAAAAGCCCAGAATTTATTCCTTTTCATTCTGATATTTGGTTACAAAAACACATAAAAATGTCATGTTTTGGTGGACGTATACCTACATACAAAAGCATTGAAATGAATGAATGGTTCGGTAATTTATTTTCCCCACTACCTGTAAACTGCTTCTTAATATTGATATTGCTACACAAGTTTTCTGTATATAATTGTAAATAGTGACGTATTTATTTTAAAGCTCTATTTTAACTTATTTTATTCTGTAAATAATTGTAAATAGTGACTATTTATTTATTTGTTTGTTGGATTTTTTGTTTGTTTGTTTGTTTGCTTGTTTGTTTATTTATTAAAAATTCTATTTTATTTGTTAACAGCGATAATACAGGTTAGAAAAAAGGTGGCAACTTCTAAATCAATCGAGACATTTTGAGGCGTCTCCATCAGGTGATTGGTTGGCAGGATTTTGCTAGAAATTTCTTCCGAGAAACTATAAAAAGAGGCGAAAAATAGAATTGTGAGAACAGTCGACTATTGCACGCTGTTTGGAAAGCATCGGATCTTTGTTTACTTTATCTGCGCCTGCATTATCGCTGTGTTCGAAGTTGTGCATACCGAAGCTTGTATTGAAGCTTGATAGCAATTGTTCTGTTGTTCGAAGAAGTTTTTTGAGCCATCGAAGGAAGAATACTTTTTTATTTAGTAAAAACTGCGTCGTCATTTTTTCTGGGAAAATTTCGTAACAATATCAACTGCAAATACGTTGATCTGTCATGTATGAATTGTATTTCAACTTGCAGTAACACAATTTTGAATTTAGGGTTTATATAGAATCTAAATCAAATGATGAGGCAAAAATGGAGGTTCATTTTGAAATTTTCATAGATATTGCCAAAAAAATTAGCAGATGACCCCTTAAGAAATAAATTTTGTTACAGAATTATAGAAAATAAGAAACGTAACATATAAGTGTAAACAGCTTTAGATTAAAACTTTTAGAAACAAAAGATTATTTGGTTGTGGATTTTTTGACGTATTGTACATAATTTCGAAGGAAAAGCAGCTTTTTTTTGTGCGATGCAATTTTTTGTATTTGTATACATATGGTATGATTATTTTAGTTTAAAGTTTTTTACTGTCTGAATGTCGTATTTCTGCTATTAAATCATTCCCGTATATGTTTGTAGGACACTTACTAGTTGCGTGTTTGTTTTTCTTTAGTGAATAAAATGTAATAAGATAAATTTCATAATCGAAAGATTCTATTAACCTTCTTATTACAAGAGGCTTCAGCTTAAAGACTTGATGGGATTCTTAAGGATCTTAAATTATAACTCTAGATTGGCTGCGAATTAACAAAGCACCAAATCAAATTGTTGGAATATGTATTGTTATTTAAGTTATCCGACTGCTATCCCAAGTGCTTTTACCATTGATTATGAGCATCGAATCGTCTTCCTCGAATTACCAGAGGAAAGGGGGACGTATTATTCAATTAAAATAAAATATTACAAATAATAAATATCTAATCGACAGTAAAAATTGTTTGTAGGATAGCAATTATCGCCCCTCTCCTATCAGTACGACTCTACCTAACAACTCGCCAGACAATGTATTTTTCAGGAGAAATAACAGGATCATCTTCAGTAATAACTACTTCTCCTCTTAATCCCGAGTGCAATCAAAGGAATGCATCGAATCGCCTTCCTCGATTTATCTGATGAGAGAGTGACATATTATTTAATTTAAATTTTGGTTCAATTGCTATATAAAAATATACACTTGATATTAAAGCACTACAAATAATAAATATCGAATCAAGAATAAAAATATTTAGTAGGGGAGCAATGACCCCCTTCCCTTCTTCCATCCCATCAGTACGCCTCTGCTAAACAACTGGCTAGACAATGTATTTTTCAGGAGAAATAACATGATCATCTTCAGTAGTAACTACTTCTTCACTTAATCACGAATGACATCCAACGGAATGCATCGAATCGTCTTCCTCGATTTACCAGAGGAGAGGAGGACATATTATTCAATTTAAATTACGGTTAAATTTTACTTAAAAATATATATCTTAAATTTAAATATTACAAATAATAATAAACATCGAATTGACAATAAAAATAGTTTGTAGGGTAGCAATGACCCGCCTCCTCCCTCCCATCAGTACGCCTCTGCCAAGTAACTCGCGAGACAATGTATTTTTCAGAAGAAATAACAGGATCATCTTCAGTAGTAACTACTTCTCCACTTAATTCAATCGCCTTCCTCGATTTACCAGATGAGAGAGTGACATATTATTTAATTAAAATGTTGGTTCAATTACTATATAAAAATATACACTTGATATTAAAGCATTACAAATAATAAATATCGAATAAAGAATAAAAATATTTAGTAGGGCAGAAATGGCTCCCCCTCCTCCCTCTCTGCCATCATAACGCTTTTTCCAAACAACTTGCGAGACAATGTATTTTTCAGAAGAAATAACAGGATCAACTTCAGTAATCCACTTAATCTCGAGTAGCATTCATCGAATTAACCTTCCTCGAATTACTTTAGGAAAGGGTGACATATTTTATTTACTTTACGGTTAAATTACTATTTAAAAATATAAAACTTAAATTAAAATACTACAAATAATAAATATCAAATCGGCAATAAAAATAGTTTGTAGGGAAGCGATGACCCGACGCTTCCCTCCCATCACCACGTCTCTGCTAAACAACTCGCGAGACAATGTATTTTTTTGGAGAAATAACAAGATCACCTTCAGTAGTAACTATTTCTCCTCTTAATCCCGAGTAGTATCCAACGGAATGCATCGAATCACCTGCCTCGAATTGCCAGGGGAAAGGGTGACCTGTTATTTAAATTTAATTTACATTACGGTTAAATTACTACTTAAAAATATACGACTAAAATTAAAATATTACAATTAATAAACATTGAATCAACAACGAAAAATCCTTTGTTGGGAGCAATGACCCCCCCCCCCTCTGCCATCATTACGTCGCTGCCAAGCAACTCGCGAGACAATGTATTTTTCAGGAGAAATAACAGGATCATCTTCAGTAGTAACTACTTCTCCACTTAATCCCGAGTGGCATCCAACGGAATGCATCGAACCGCCTTCCTCGAAGCACGTTTTCTAAGGGGGCGGAGGGGGGCTTTGGAGGGGCTAAGGTGTGGGCGCATGCGCCCCCTATCATCATTCGAATGGGGTTTCTGGCTGCATCTTCCTTGCCGCATTGAAGGGAATGTAGAGCTGGGGCGATGCCGGGTTCCAAGCCCCTTATACGAGAGGGCTTGCGTTCCGTTTGTCTTGTGGTGCTTTTTGAACTACTAATCCCTTATGCACACGGGCTGCCCAGCGTCATACGAATTGGTAAGATTTTGTTTAAAAAAATTTTTGTACGAAAAGAATAATTTAATAGATAGCTGAATAGGGGCGCTCTCGCGGAGTTTCCCGCGTACTTTTTCTCCCGTTTATCCCGAGAGATGCTGGTTGTGTTTTTCGATTTGTGTACTGGAGTTCCGCGAAGCTCGTATTTCGTGCTGGAGTTTTGCGTAGCTCGTTTAAAATTGTCCACGTTAGTATTTTAATCTTGAATGGTTGGCCTAGAAACGTTGGGTTTTTACGCGAAGCCGGAATTTCCCGCGTTTTTCTAATTCTCGTGTGTTTAAATATTTGTATGTTTTGCGATTTGTGTACTGGAGTTCGTATTTCGTGCTGGAGTTTCACGTTGTTCGTTTGTAATTATTTATGTAAATATTTTCATTTTGAATTGTAGTCTTAAAACCTTGGATTTTGACGCGATGCAAGAATTTCCCGCGTTTTTCTTATTCTCGTGAGTTTTAATATTTGTATGTTTTTCGATTTGTGTATTGGAGTTCGTATTTCGTTTGTAATTATTTATGAAAGTATTTTAATTTTGAATGTTTATCGTTTTGAAATGTTTTCTGTTTAAGCAATGATGGAATTTTCCACGTTTTTCTAATTCCCATAATTGTAATTATTTGTGTTTTTTGTTTGGGTACTGCAGTGAAATGTTCACTTGCATGATTAATTTTTGACGTACCTCTAAATATTGAACAGTATTCGTTATGAAATTGTTTTTCATGTAATTTAAAATTTCCTGCATATTTCTGGTTTTTTTTCCTTCAAAGTTTTCATTATTTTGAGTAGTTTTTTATTTCCTTCTGAAGTTTTGCTTTAAACAGTCAGTTTTCAGTTGAATCAACACAAAATATCAACTTTTTACTAGATTCATAGACTAAATTTAGAAATTTCCTTCTCTTGAGTTTTTTTCCGATTTAATATTAGAGTTTTCTTCGATTTTTTATTGGAGTTTTCTAAGGAAGCGTCCGTTTGTGAAAGTCCATTTTGTTTTCAACGGTTTCTACAAAAATTTGCTCTTAGCGTGAGTTATAGGATAGCGATATATTTCCAAAGCAGTTTTCTCTTAAGTTTTATGTCATAGATGCTCAACTGTAAAATTTGAGAGACCCCAAAGTCTCAGAAACTGGTTTACGCTAAGATGTAATTTTTAAAAAAAATGTATAAAACATATTTTGATAGAAATGGCTTTTAGAATGTTATGTTTATGATTAGTTAGAGTTATTATTAATACAGTTGCATACACGCACATAGTAACATGGTTTTCAAGAATAAAGTTATTATTTTTATGTTTTGATATTTAATTTAATGAAAGGTAATCAGAAATGTTGTGCTTATATACGGATTTTCAAAATTAGACATTGTAGTATCTAGATGAGTTCATATATTCCATACTATAATTTTATTCAAGTTCATTCACCGAGTGAACCTTACTTTTAATTTTAAAAGAGAATAAAGTGTATGAATATTTCTACGCAATTAGGTTTGGTTACTACGATGAACAATGCTTTTCATGAGTGGTTTGTATCATTGCTCCACACATTTCAGTTGAACCCTTTCAAAGCTTTCACTGGCCAGTCAAAGATATTATGCAATATTTTTACATTGTTTATAGTTGTAGATGCGGGTCTCTTGTTCAGTTTGCCCTATAAAAGCACCTTTTATAAATGGAACCATTTCTTTTAACCATTAACCCATTGAGGGGGTTACTTCTTAACCGTTGTAAAATGTGCTTGTATTGGAGTTACCTAACAATCGTATCTCCTCTATCCATTCAAAATATCTTTTTATACAATGTATCTTCAATACAAAAGATCCTTTGCCCAAAGTTTGCAACTCATATGTGAGGTGTATTCCTTCTCTTCAAAATCAACTCTTTATATAATATGTATACCTTTTATACTATATACGTATATGAAATATATATACCCTTTAAACAATATACATACTGTTTTATGCAATAGATATACCCTTTATACAACAGATATATCCTTTATACAATAGATATACTCTTTATATAAGATAATATACTTTTTTACAATATGTATTCCCGTTTTACAATATATATACCCTTTATAGAGCATATGTGTTTAATACATAAAGTTTAACAACGAAGCAATATTTAATTTAAAAAAAGTATATTTTCTCCCCACACATAGTATATTCTTCTTTTGTAAAGGGCAACAAAATAACCTCTTCATTTGCTTTCTTCATAGAGTGTAGCACTAAAATACTTTTGCTTCAAAGTTATTGATGGACATAAATAGTTCACATGTTCAGACACTATATGCAATGTATTTTCTTGTAATTACATTATTATTCAATATTCTTTTATACAAAACGTTTCCCATATAGCCGTATAGATTCTTTCCATGTGAATTGTTTCCTCTTTAATGTATTATTTCTATTACAATTGTAAACATTAAATCGTAAAAGAAAATCTTTACTTTATCTTTTTGAAAAAGATAAACAAAAGTTTAAAAAGTCGTAAAAGAATGACTTTTCTATAATTCAAATATTAATGTTAAAGTATTTGAGTAAAATTCAATTGTTAAAAATCGTCATTTTGTCTCTTACACAAAGACTAACATTTATTAGAAAGAAAAATCTCCAACTCGTACTTAAAATAGAATTGTTTAACTTGTAAAATTGAATAAAAATTCTATTTACATCAACATTTATTAGAAAGAAAAATCTCCAACTCGTACTTAAAATAGAATTGTTTAACTTCTAAAATTGAATAAAAATTCTATTTACGTCTTTGGAAATCTGTAAACAATAAATTTGGGTTATTTGCCTTTAACAGGAATATTTTCGGATCAATCATTGTCACTATTCTCTATATAATTTAAGGACAATAGTTTAAAATAGAGTTAACTTTTATCTCAAACTCAAACAAGCGAAGAAGTATTTTTCAATTAAAAAAATATCAATTCTCTCTTCCAATAAAACCATTCAACACACTTTATCGTTATTTAATTGGATAGATTCTGATGAACCGAGTGAAATCGGTTAATTGAAATGAATGAAAATTTAATGATGTAGATTAACATTGAATTAAATTAAACGGATCTGAATTAACGATTAAATAAGTTGTTGTTTAGAAAAAAAAACATTGAAAATACTTTATAAGGTTAAAACTATTTCCGATAATGTAAATAAATGAATTCAAACTTAATCGGACAGAAAGTACTAAAATTCCCAACTTTTATTTTTTACGAAGAATAAGTTAATGCTCACTTTTTAACATGAATGTAGCTTTTTCTGCATAACCCGAAAATGACCTAGTAAATGATAAACAACCCAAGGTCAAAGTTAGTAAAACATAATATATCATTCCTTATCCAATTTTTATCTAACATATTCATTGTTTTGAATGATTTAAAACTCTTTCGATCAAAAAGCATTAAAATTCACAACTTTTGTTTTTATGGAAAAATAAGTTAATGTCTCACTTTTTAACCTGAAATTATTTCTTCTTCATAACCCGAAAATAACCTAGTAAATGATAACCAATTCAAGTTTGACAATACTAGAACATGCTATTTCATTCGCTATCCAATTTTTCATTAGAATTATCATTGTTTCCAATGATTTCAAACTTAACCAAACCAAAAGTGCCAAAATTCACAACTTTTAATTTTTATGGAAAAATAAGTTTATGTCTATTTTTAATCTACAATTAGCTTTTCCTTTATAACCCGAAAATAATCTAGTAAATGATAAACATTTCATGTTCAATAATGGTAGAACACACAATTTCATACATTTTCTAAATTTATTTTAACATATTCATTATTTCAATTCTCACGTTTAAATAACACTGATGAGAAATATATGTGTTATTTAAAAACATGTTTTTACACTAAATTGTGATTTGCATTAAAAAGTAAAACTAACGTTTCCATAAACGTTCACAAAAGCAGGTAATATCTTTTGTATATTAAATAAATGCAAGTATATTTTTTATGTAAGGTATTTTCTTTTGTGTTTACCTTCTGAAATTTAAACTTGCAATTCATGAAATAGTTTACTGATAAATTATTTATTATTATTTAACTAAGGAAAAACCGTAAAATTTTATGTGTTAATTTGCATAAAAGTTTCATTAGAAGTATCATACTACAGCTTTTCTTTGAATTATTGACTTATTCTCTTTTAACCTGTAATTCAAAAGTTCAAATCCAATTTTATTTAACAAATACATTTCATGCTAACAAAACTGGTGATTTCGCAATTGATTAAACTAGATTTAAGTCTTTATTGAGTAGTTTTTATCTATATATAAAAAGAATATCAAAAACGCATATACATGTTAACTTGCATAAAAGATTCATTAGCAGTATCATACTAAATTTTTCGTAGAATGATTGGTCTGTTTTCTTTTAACCTGTTATTCAAAAGTTCAAATCCAATTTTACTTAACAAATGTATTTCATGCTAACAAAACCCGTGATTTAGCAAATTGATTAAACTAGATTCAACTAGTATTGTCTATATTGAGTAGTTTTTATCTATATATCGTAAAGAATATCAAAAACGCATGTACGTGTTAACTTGCATAAAAGCTTCATTAGCAATATAATTCTAATATTTTTCTTAGAATGATTTATTTGTTTTCTTTTAACCTGTTGATATAATCAAATGCTCAAACCATATTTTACTTAACAAACTTATGCCATGCTGGAAAAACTCGGTGTTTCAACAATTGATTAAACTATATTTAATTTGTATGTTGTCCCTATTGAAAAGATTTAAAATTATTTTGAAAACTCAATTTGTTTAACATAACATATGAAAAGCCTTTATTTTATTTAATGCATAAATACAAATTTAATCAATCAGTTAACAAATATATATTTTTTAAATTTAATATTTTTTAATATTACGTTCAATTATATGTTCTCGCCAGTGCTTTTTTTCTTAATTTACTTCACACACATTTTTACCCATTATCACACCTATATTTCTTTTGAATATATTTAAATTCTTTTGAAAATGTCATTTCTTTAACATAAGAGAAGTCTTTATTTCATTTAATCCTTAAACACATATTGCATGAATCAGTTAACAAGTTTTATATTTTACAAATTTATTATTTTTTAATGTTACCCTCTAGAATTTTTTTTTGACCCATGCATTTGCTATGAATTCAATTCATAACCATTTTTACCCTTTGTTACACCAATATAACCCATTGTCTCTATTAAATACATTTAAAACATCATTTATTTAACATAACCTAGGAGAAGCCTCTATTTAATTTAATCCTTAAACACAAATTCAATCAATAAAAAAGTTTCATATTTTACGAATTTAAGCTTTTAAAGTTTCACTCCATTATATTTTCAGACACGCGCATTTGCTTGAATTCGATTCAAGTCCATTTTTGCCAATTATTACACCTTTTTTACCCATTGTCTCTGTTGAACTAATTTTAAAACATCACTTCTTTAGCATAACGTAAGAGAAACCTATATTTCATTTAATTCTTAAACACAAATATAATAAATCAATTAAATTAACAAGTTTCATATTTTAAGAGTTTAACTTTTTTTTTTTTAGTTTTACTCTATTATATTTTCTGACACGCGCATATGCTCTGAATTCGATTCATACCATTTTTATCATTGTCTCTTTGAAATAGATTTTAAAACGTCATTTCTTTAACACAACGCAAGAAGCCTTTGTTTCATTTAATCTTTAATTAGAAATTTAATCAATCAGTTAAGTTAACAAGTTTCAGCTTTTTTGAACTTAACCTTTTTCTAAGTTTTGCTCTATTATAGTTTCTGACACTAGCCTATACTCTGAATACGATTCATACTAATTATTACCATTGGTACAATTAAATAGATTTTAAAACATCATTTCCTTAATATAACGTAAGAGAATCCTTTATTTCATTTAATCTTTAAACACAAACTTAATCAATCAGTTTAGTTAACAAGTTTCATATTTTACGAATTTAACCTTTTTTAAAGTTTCACTCTGTTATATTTTCTGACACGCGCATATGCTCTGAATTTTATTTTTATCCATCTTTCGCTGAGCAACAGAATCAACAATTATTCATTTGAAACTTGAAATCGGATTATGGATTTTTGGAAAACGCGGGTTATCTTTTTTAGACTCTTTCTTGTCCCGTTTCTTCTCTTATAGTCATATTTTTCTTCCTTTTTGGTCCTAATTAGGATTCCCATTCTATTCTGGTATAATATCCATTTCTTATTAGTTTTCCATACCCAAAGGATGTAATTGGAACATTTATCCAAGAATAACCATTGACAATATATTCGGGAAATAGGACGAGAGAAAATGCGAGCACTATTTACGCCTATGCTAAATAATCTAATAAAAAAAAAGAATTTGTTACTAAGGTTACAAATTTCAGTACAGAACCATCAAGCATTACTTATTTTGACATTGTAATAAAAAAAAATCTTAAATCTAAAGTATGAATATTTAAATTAATACAAATAACATTAACTAATACTTAGTGTAGTATAAGAAAATAACAAATAATAAGTCACGTTTTAGAATTTTGAATGCTATTTCCAATAGAAAGGACTAAAAAAACCTTGTCTTTTCGTCATATTGTTCATAGTACTGTTACTTAAAAATATATGTTACTTAAAAAATATATGTATAATATTTAAAATGGAATTATCTTAAAAAGAGTTCTTTGGAAAAACTGTCTGAAATAATCAAGAAACATTAAAGTGAAAAGTAGAGATAACTATGAATGATTTGGATAAAGTGTAAAACTTATTTCAAATTAAAAAATAAAATGTGGTTCACCCTTTTGTTTCAAACCAAAAGTGGCTCCAAAAAAGTTGCTATTTACAATGAAAATCTTTTTATTCTAGATCGTTAGTTAACTTGAATTTTTATCTAATTCATTTAATTTATCTTTAGTGTTTTGTAATTTATAATTAATGCAAGTTTTTATATTTAAGTGTTAAAAAGCAAGGTAGTAAATTCTACAACTGCTTAACAAAAAATCAAAAAGTATCGCCATCTATAAAACAGGTATGAAACACTTGTTTCGAAAATAACCGATTAAACTGTTTTCACTATAAAAAGCCGACAAATACGTATATGTGAAACCATTTGATCGATTTATTCTCTCGCATGAAAAAGCCATAACTTTTTCACCAAGTTTTTGACAATTTTCAATAAATTGTTAATACTCCGACAAAAATCGGTTTGAAATAAAAATTCTTATTGATATGTCATGTGACGATACTTTTTAATGAGTTGATTAAAACTGATTGAGTAAATGAAGGATTAAATTTGACTCAATAAATACAAGTGCCAAAAATTAATAAATAATACATGACATGTAAATAAGGCGCATTTCCTTAACTAATTAAGAAACATTATCTTAATCAGTTAATTGAACTTAAAAGATTAAATTTGTCAGGTGAGTAATAAGTTCATTTTAATCGCAGAACTTAACGCCAAACTTTAACTTTGTACTTAACCGAACTAGATAATAGTGTGTTGAGTAGATTGCTTTGGTTTAGGGTGTTAGGATTATAAAAGAGGAAAATGGTGGAAGTGATAATTGTTACTAACAGATAATGCAAGGGTAGATTCGAACCAGAATTTATTTTATGATTTTTTAAATCTGATTGAATATGACTTTAAGTAAATCTTACAGATGTCTTTGAATTCATATACAGCCTCTTTCAGAAAGTACTCTCTAACTTTGAAATGAAATAACTGACATACAGTGAGAGACAGAGAGAAGAGACAAGTGTTATGGTGGATAGACAGGTAGAGAATTTTAAATGCATAAGGTTTGCAAAATTAATTACAATATTGAAGTGAGGCAACGAATTGTTGTATTATCTTAATATAGCGGAAATAGATTATCCTTTTCCTCATAAAAAATGACCCTATGATTCCTTTAGGGGATATTGTAACTCGATAGGTCTCTCATGTAAAATGAAGTACTTTTGCAAGCCACACAGATGAGGTTTTAGTACCCCATATCCAGTTTTTATTTTATTGACAAACGAACATGCAAAATATAATATTTAAAATTCCATACCCGTCTATTCAACATTTCACTTGTCTCTTTACTCCGTCTCTCATTTTTTCGCGGCTATGTCATTTCAAAGATAGAGATTTCTTTCTGAAAACTTCGTACAATGATGAAAAGTTATATTTGGTCGGCTGTATGTCCGATTGTTTTTCTAAGTACCAGAGTTACACTATATACTACAACCACAGGAGAAGTTATAAGCGGAATATAGCTAGAACTCAAAATAAAAGCAATCTGGTTTTCATTTGTTTTATACCTTAATGAAATTGTGTAGTTTGTTATTATCATGTTCTCTCTTTCTCTCTGATATTATTTTTTAAAGAGGGAATAACAGAAGTTATATTGTAATATCTTATACATGTATTTTGAGCTTGTATGGATAGATTTAGAGAATTAATGTATAAGCAGCGAGAATAAACAAATTGATAAAACGGTTAATATATCTGTAGCTCAGAAGGAAATTATAGTCAGTGCCGTTGCTTTAACTTTGCACCTATGATAGTTTACATCTGAGGTATAGATACATATTTTATTTAAAGTTAATATTTCACACTTAAAATTAACACTTCACACTTGAAGTTAATATTTTGCACTTAAAGTTAATTAATTCATACTTTAAAGTTCCTTCATACCTAATGTTAATATTTTATATTTAAAGTTAATAATACTTTTTACCTAAAGTTAATATTTCACATTTAAAGTTAATATTTCATACTTTGAAATTAATATTTCATACTTTGAAACTAATATTTCACACTTAAAGTTAATACTTCATACTTAATGCTAATATTTCATATTTAAAGTTAATATTTCACACTTATAGTTTATATTTCCAATTTAAAATTAAAACTTTCCATTCAAGTTACTATTTCATACTTAAAGTTAATATGTAACATTTAAAGTCAATATTTAAAATTGTTTTGAATCAAAATGTTACCCAAATTGAACTTGCTCTGTAATGCTTTCCAAAATTTATATTATGAGACATGGGGGGAGGGTTTGCTTTCCATCTTTGCCCCCTTTGTGTATTCGCCTCTGCTTGTGGTTGCAATGGTTTCACATATGTTCATTTTATAAAACTTAAGCATAAAGTTAATTAAAACTAATTTATTCTCGTACTTCAAAACATAACTTTTATTTTTTCGACTATTATACAAAAAAACGCTTTTTTAACTATACCCAGTTTAATTTTATCTCTCTCGTGTGAATATGGTCTATATCTTTTATTTTATTCTCTATAAAATTTTTAACCATAACTGTTATTGCAAAAATTTGAAGTTTAAACTTATGCATCTATATCTTGAAACAATAATAACCAATATCAATATCAGCATTTAGAAATAAGCATGTAAAAAATATAACCTCAAATTGCGTATACGTTATGTAATTTTATAATATTTAATGTATTGATAATGGTATATATAATTTAGAAAATTCTTAATGACTTAGTAAATAATACATCGATTACTTTAATTGACCTGAAAAATAAAATTTAAAAAACAAAGTTTACTAAGTCTATCATTGTTTTAATTTTTTTTAAAAAGATTAGTCGTTTTAATTTAAATAATAGAAATTATAACTTTGTAGTTAGTTGTTCACAAAGCAACATTTTGAGGATAAAAATCATATACAATAAACATGAAATCGATGTGCAGTAAATGCATAAAATTAAAATTTTTGTTGCTGCGCTTTGCAAGTTTAAAGCTATTAACTGTTGGTATGGATAATTCGAACCCCATTTTAATTTAAAGATATTTTAACTGAAATACAACGTGTCTACAAATTAGTTGGACAATGGAGTTCAAATATATTTATCCAACACTTAATAACTAGACATTATTAACCATTTACCCCCCACCCAACTAATTTATGTTCACCATGCCATTCTGTATGCAAAAACAAAATTGTTTATTATGCCTAGCTAATATGAGTTATACAGATCTATTTGAGCTCCATTGCCCAACTAATTTATAGACACACTGTATAGACATGAATGTATTTCGAGGACATAAATTGACTGAGCAACTCCTAATCACATTGAATCTTGGTTTTCTTGGTTATACGTACTTATCTTAAATTAAACATATTTTAAGTGAAATATAGAGAGGAATTTATTTTGGGACTCAAAACTTTTAAAACTATTCAAAAATATTTTATTATTGTAAAAAATTATACGTATATATTTTTTAATAAAATGGCATAAAAATTTTGTTTCTATCATTAGGAGAAATTGACATACTAAAGTTTTTGTTACATGACAACTGTATCTCAGACATTCTATCTTGGAACTTCGAAACTGTTTTTCTCGGTGATGTCTTTTTGTCCCTTTTTTGAGTTGAAATTGATGTAACTCAAAAACTACTTGTTATATATCTATGAAACTTTCCTCAATTATTTTTTATATATATTTCTTTAGTTTGTCTTCAGGAATTATGTTTTTTATTTAACTTTTTTTTTAAAGTTTTGGATTTTACCATACTACGGATTTTATACAGTTTTTGCATAAAAAATTTTTTAATTTTTTTTTTTCTTATTACTTTATTGAAAAATCATGAAGAAATTTTTTTATATAAATTATAAGAAGTAATTTTATGCAAAAACGAAGTGATTTTTTAAAAAATTTTTTTAGATATATCAAATTTAGGAAATATCAAAATTTTGATGTTTAATTTAAAAAAAAAAATTAAATTTGAAAATTTAAAATAATTTTTTTAAGTTTCAAAGCATTATACATTACTGTATAAAACATTTCAGAAAAATAATTCTAAAAATGAAGTTTTGTGTCCCTAACTCCTTTAAAAGAACTGATTGAACAATTAAAATGGTTATCGATTCTGCCATCATTTAAATAGAGTAGCAGCGGCATTTTAGTTTAAAAATAATTGTTACTATTTTTCATAAAAGTTCATCAGACATTTACTTCGAGCTAAATAAAATATTACAAGAACAAAAAAGGCGAACTTTCTTAGTTTTAAATGTTACTTACCTACAGATTTATTCTTTCTCAGCTGTTTAAAAATGAGCCAAAATATTATTTAAAAAATTTTGATAAGGGGGATTTTTCAATTTTTATATAAATAAAACTATTTTTTATAATTGAAGTTATAGTGGGAGTCTAGTTCATTCCTACTAAATATACATTAAAGATTTTCTAAAAACTTTTAACTATTTCATGTTATGTTTAATAATAAGTAAAGTTTCGACTCCCTAATTCAGTAAAATTAGTGTTGCAATATATATAACAAATTATCATGTCGAAATTCAAAATTTTAAACTTCACGAAGCATTTTCATCTTTTCAAACTATATTAACTTTTGAAAATTAAGTAAATATATGGCTGTACATTTCATTTAACAAAATTGTGAACTTTGAAGCCCATATACATATTTCTAGAGGGGAGTCAACTGGAATGTCATCGCTAAACACCTTATTTCATCTTTACATATAGAAGGCTGATATTATTCGAAAACTATTATCATGTCTTTTATTGCGCTTCCTGCCAATTAGGGATTTCTTTTATATATATGGCTGTACATTGCAATTAACAAAATGTTAACCTATTGCACCTATTTCTGCAAGGGAGTCAATTGGAATGTCGTCTCTAAACGTATTTCGTCTATACATACGTCGTAATTTGAAAACTTTTAGAGAGTTATAAATGCTTGAAATCTGTAATTGCGCTTCCTGTAAATTAAGGAATTTCGTTTTTTGATAGTCTTCTTCTAAACGGAAACAATATGCAGTGAATCATTTCAGACACAAAATAAAGAAGTGGCACGAATTTTGTTCTAATATAATAAATTCAGACGTCTAAGGTGTTTACTTTTAACTAAAATCATACTCATCTTATTTCTATTAAAAAATCCATACAAGTTCAATCAAGTAGAGAAAAATGTCCCAAACATAATTCCCATTATATTTCGTTTTGAAGGATTTTATCCAACATATACTCCCTAACATTCCTTGATTTTCAAATTAGTAATCTTCCCGAATTAGAGAATATTTTCTAAAGAAGGAGCAAGACAGGTTCATCCCAAACAAACTTTATATACGAATTTTAGCAGACATTTACTTTAAAATTTCAAATAAAAAGTTTTCAATTTGTTGCAATTGTCTTCGAAACTACTATATATATTTCAAATTACCAAACTAATATTAGCAATTGACTCGCACCAAAAATTCTAAAAATTATCAAATTAGTGAAAGTAACGTCCACCTTTCTAATGAGGCAATAACAGGCAACATAAGATAGCCTACCGGGAGCTGCCGACCAAACGGTATAGTGGTTAGCGCGCTGGCTTCTAGACCGCGAGGTTGCGGGTTCGAGTCCAGCGTAGGCATGGGTGTTTGTAAATGTATGTTGGCTTGTCTAATGACGAAAGTTTCGGCGCATTATAGCCCTCGTGTTGCTGACGGCGCCAGATAATCTGAATACAACCAACCAACCTACCGGGAGCTATTTTTGTGATAGACTGGCAGTAGATCTATTACAGGCAGCGAAAACGATGATATAGTACTTATTCTCACTATTATTACACACAAGAATATCATATGAACTCAAGAATATCTTGAGGGTAATGAAAGTACTGTTTTCGGTCCAAAAATTTTTTTTTTTAGATTTTTCTTTTTTTGCATTTCTTCACTCTTCGGAATACCTTGACTTCAAAAAAGTGGTCTAGAAAAAATGTTTGTCTGTGCGTACGTAGTCAGCATAACTTACGAACGAAATGACCTACGATGCTCAAATATGATGTATGGGTTAGTGGTGGCTATGGGATCTACTACTAAGGCTTTCGTTAAAAGCTGCCAATGAAAGAATCATGTTTTTCAGCAATTGCTAAAAAATGCCTCCAACGGTTTTTATCAAAATCGTTTTAAACATTCGCACCTTCTAAATTCACGTAAAAATACTATAAAGCCGTGAACAGTTGAAAAATGAATGTCTTTCAGACTCTCTCCCTTGAGCCTCGCTTATCAACGACCATTATTATCCTCTCCTCTGTTTCACTTACAAGAAAGGATAAAGTAAGAATTATCGAAAAGTATCCAGCCAAAAAAAAAAAAAAATCTTTCTTTCTCTTTAAAATCCCATATAAGAATTATCGCCAAAAGTATCACCAAACTGGCAATTTTTTCTAAATGAATAAAGAAAATATAAAAACTGTAAATATCACTAATCCACTTCAGTAAAGTAGTGTAATTAAAAATTGTGCGATGTTCCACACACCTAGTTTATATAAGTATAACCAAACTCTATCTTTCGATTTCGTATGAAATGGTAATAAATTATATAATTGTAATGTTATAATAAGGAAAACCAGTGTAGAGATAAGGTTTTTGAAAACTTTGTTAACACCGCTATCTTATGAGGACGTCTGTCCCTGCCTATAGACCATTGCTGCGTTATTTCTACTACAATATGTGCCGAGTATTACTAGATTATTTCTTTTGTTTTAGTATGAGATGGTAATAAAATATATTATAATTAGGAAAACCGGTGTAACGATATGGTTTTTGAAAACTTTGTAAACACCGCTATTTTAAGAGAACGTCTGCCCCTGCCTATAAACCATTGGGTCATTATTTCTGACACAATATGTACCGGAGTGTTGTTATTAAACAAATAAATATTTATACCAGGTATAAAAATAGTAATCATTAACACAAAGTGAAAGGAAATTAATCGATTACAATTTAAATAGTTTTTAAAAGCAAACTTATTAAACCTTTAAAAATATTAATAATAAAAACATCAGCTTATTTTCCCTTCAAATTTTCTTAATGAGTTAATATTATTGTTATTATATGCGTAGTATAAAACTTCATATGTTTTACGTTATCAGTATATATACTTTATTGGAAATTATTTTCTTTAATTTTTTAACAAACTCTTAATTTTTTCACACTTAAAAATTGTTACGAACAACACCTAATATATCGGTAACACATATACCGGCCTATTATATCAACACAAACTAATATAGCGGCATAAATAAGTTCCTTCATTAGATGATATTTAATTTAATTACCTAATTAGTCATAAGTCAATATGTAATTTATTTAGAATACTTATTTTAATAGAAAATGATACACAATGATTTCATTCAGGGAACTTACTAAAATTGTAATTACCTAAATAAAAATTTGTTTTGAAAGTATTTAAAATTGCCAACTTTTTATAAAATCTTCAAGTAAAAAATCAATTATGACATAGATATACTAGATCCTAGTGCTTCGCTGACCCTCATTATACACTTTAAAGATATTAAAAATTATAATTATTTGATTCAAACTGAAATTAGTTCTGGTGAAAATATCCACTAACAAAACTAGTTTCTCGCAATTTAAGTTTAAAGTTTGTGGCAGTTAAGTTTGAATGACCACTATCTATTTCTGTAACTATGAAGTGTTTATCACAGTCAAATAACCCTCGTAATCTTAAACTATGATAACATTATGAGGTCGAAACCTTATCGCGCATGCCACTCTCTCTCTCTTATATAAACGTGATTATAATAAACTCGTGATTATAATAAATGTAATGATTGTAGTAGCATCAAACGCTTTTCTGAAAATTACTTAAATGTGTCAATCCTATTTATCTCCCGTCACATTAACGAAATTAACATTTTGTAAAAATTGTTATTTTCACCAAATTTCCAACTTATGCAGGTCCTTAAAGCAATATTCAAGCAAATATTGTGGCAGATAAAATGAAATATTTAGGTTTATAGGGAAGGGATAGACTGACAATGGTTCTTTAATTTATTGCTGAAATTTATTTTATTTAAACGAATCCCCAAAGTAATCAATTCTTCCTTGAATGATTGTGATTATAATAAACGTAATGATTGTAGTAGCATCAAAAGCTTTTCTGAAGCTTGCATAAATGTGTCGATCCTATTTATCTCCCGTCACATTAACGAAATTAACATTTTGTAAAAATTGTTATTTTCACCAAATTTCTAACTTATGCAGGTCCTTAAAGCAATATTCAAGCAAATATTGTGGCAGAAAAAATTAAAAATTTAGGTTTATAGGGAAGGGATAGACTGACAATAGTTCTTTAATTTATTGCTGAAATTTATTTTATTTAAACGAATCCCCAAAGTAATCAATTCTTCCTTGAATGATTGTGATTATAATAAACGTAATGATTGTAGTAGCATCAAACGCTTTTCTGAAGCTTACATAAATGTGTCGATCCTATTTATCTCCCGTCACACTAACGAAATTAACATTTGCAATTTTGCGATGTAGCGAGAGCACTGCGTCGTAATGAGATTGAGACATAATTAACCGGCTTCACTGACAATTCCCAATAGGTCACCTATATTCAGAGAACTGACAAATGTGTTTCCTGGGGCAGTTGTTCATTTAGTTTCCATTATCTATGATTAGGATTGGCACATGAAGTAAAGTAGCTATCTTTGAGCCATTTAATCGAGGGCATTGTAAAAGGTTGGAACATTAATTTGAATTGTAGCCAATTCAATGTTTGGTGAAATAGAGATATTACTTGTTGAGCCAGTTGACTTAGAATTTCTGAAGCTTTTTTCATGAGTGTGATGTTACCATTGCCTTCGTTTAAGGAAATGAAATTCTTATGAGCAGTTGGCTAATTAATCGAGTTCACTGACAATTCCCAATATTCAGAAAACTATGCAAATGTCATTTCTCCTGAGGCAGTTATTCATTTAGTTTCCATTATCTTCGATTAAAAGTGGCACTAAATGTAAAGTAATGATCTTGGAGTCATTTAATCTTGTGCATTGTAAAAGGTTGGAGCATTAATTAGTGAATTGTAGCCTATTCAATGTTTGTTGAAATATAGGTGTTACTTGTTTAGCCAGTTGACAAAAAAATTCTGAAGCCTTTTTTGTGAGTAACTGTTATCATTGACGAGATCTTCGTTTAAGGAGCCGATTTTTTTAGCAGTTTTTTATTCATCGTGTGTACTAGCAATTTCCAATTGATCACGTATGTTCAGAGAAGGGGCAAATGTCTTTCCTGGGGCGGTTGTTCATTTAGTTTCCATTGTTTTCTTATCAGGTGTGAAACATAAAGTAAAGTACCGATCTTTGAGGCATTTGATTGTATGTATTGTAAAGGTTGGAGCATTAATTAGAGAATTGTAATTAATGCTCAAACCTTTGAAATTCAATATTTATTAAAGCATTGATCTTACATGTGGAGCTAATTGAAAAACAATTTCTGAAGCTTTGATAATTTCCAATACGTCCCCTATTCGCAGAGAACTGACAATGTCTTTCCTGGAGTTGTTGTTTGTTTAGTTTTCGTTTTTTATGGTTAGGAGTGGTGATCTTTGAGCCATTTTACCATGTGCATTGTAAAAGGTTGGAGCATTAATTAGTGAATTCTAGTCAATTCCATACTGTTGAGATAGAGATAATAATTTGTTGAGCCAGTGGGCTTATGAAATATCTTTCCCTTTGTTTATGAAAATAACTTATACTATTGACGATACCTACGGGCTTTGTTTGGTTAAATGTTTTTTAAGAAATTGCTAATTAATAATCTGCATTATTGTTATTATCAAGAATATTTGTAGTACATAATATTTCATGTTGCTTAATTGCAGAGGGCTTTGTAAAATTAGTTATTAGTTATAGATTCATTATTTACAGCAAAATTGATCCTACTTGTTAAGCCAGTTCACGAACAAATTCTTAAGCTAATTTCGTGAACAGAAGAAATTCTTTGAGTTAATAATTTTCCTCTATGTTATTAAAACCTCTGTTTCTCAAGTTGACAGTCTTTACTGAGGAATTCAGTTCAGATTATTTGTGCCACATATACATAAAGTAACTACAGAGTCTTTCAGATAGAAATACCAAACTTTGAAATGACATTACTGTAAAACAGTGAGAGACAGAAGGAGACTAGTGGTATGTTGGATAAACAGGTATGGAATTTGAAATGCATAGATTTGTAAAATGGATTGATGGGAGTACATTTTAGGATGCCTTTGTATGGTTTACAAATGGGGCCCATTTTCAGTTGAATGGATTTGTTAATAACGAATCTGGGGAACTGAAATGAAGTAACAAAATGTTGTAAAATCCGAATATAGAGGAATGAGCTCATAATTTCCCCTTTGTTGGTTTGTACGCTCAGCGACCTATTTTTGTGCACAATGACGGTTAATCAGGCTGAAACCTACATCTTAACGTGGATTCCGAACCACAACGAACATCCATGCCTGACCCGGGATTCGAACCCGGAACCTTTGGCATACGAGGTCAGAGCGCTAACCTCACAGCCATCAGATGGGCTAAATTCCCGTGTGAAAAAGCACTCTAAAAGCCATTTACTGAATAGTACAGCCAAAACGGTTACTTTTTTAGAATGCATTGGTTTTGCAAGGTACTCAGGTGGGTTTTTTAGTACCCAATATTCACCAGTTTTGTTTATTAACAAATCCGTTTAAATGGCAATGGTCCCCATTGATAAAACATATGCAACCCTCATTAAATTTACACCCGTCAATCAATTTTGCAAACCAGCGTATTTAAAATTCCATACCTCTCTAGCCAACGTACCACTTGTCTCTTCTTTCTGTCTTTGACTATTTCGAAGTTATGTCATTTCAGAGTGAAGTAGTCCTTTCTGAAAACTCTTGTAGCTATCTCCTACTATTCAATTGAAACTTTGACTATTTAATAAGTGAATAGCACAATCAAACCCCGTTAACGCGAAATCGATGGGGCCGACCGAAATTGTTCGGGCCGGATATTCATGTTAAACGAATAAATTAATGTTAAGTTTTAAGTACAGAGAACTGCTTTTATTTCGCGTTAAAACGGAGTTTCATGTTAAGCGATTTCACGTTAACGGGGTTTGGCTGTAGTCAATTCAGTATTCGGGGAAATATAAATCCTACCTGTAGAAACAGTTTACTTAAACTACTGAAGCTTGGTTCACAAATAGAAAAAATTTCTCATTTCCTTTGTGAGGAGCCTTGAGAAATCTCGGTGCTCTACGGTTGACAGGAGAAGTGACAGGTCAATAGAAATCTCATTATAAGCAGTCGGCAGGGGAAGTGCCAAGTGCAACTGCCCTGTAGGCAAACAATTAAGAAGAAATTTTAGGTGGGAAATAACTACTCACTATTATAGACGAGAGCTTATGATTATTATAATTATTTTTTTAGCATTCTCTCATTATGAGTGCAATTATCTTAGATTATTCATGTTACATAAAGCAAATGTCTTCTGCTATTTAATTATTGATTAGTGAATAGTTACTTTAGTATTCCTTAAATATAGATTTGTTATTCGTTAGTATTTGTTAGTATTCGTTAAATATGTTGAGTATTTGTTAAATATGTTGAGCACCGGCCTCAGGTCCAGTTGTAAAAGATCGCGAGATCAAGCCTGGTCTGGAACTCTGCATTCTCCATTTTCAAGGTGCGTAGACAATGTAACGATTTTGACGGTTGGTTGGTTGTACGCTGAATGACCTTTTTTTGCATACACTAACGGCTAATCATGCCGGGACCTACAGCTTAACGTGGATTCCGAACCACAGTGATCGATGCCTAACCCAGGATTCGAACCCGGTACCTTGCAAAGCCATAGATTTATACAAAAAACCATCAGGTGGGCGGCCCATATAGCACACATCCTCCCAGAGAGATCCCTACAAAGTCATTCGGAGTCCCGGGGATGACTGGGGACTTCCTAAGGACCTCCATGGGAGGATGAGTGTGATATGGGATGTATGGTGTTATATGGTCATATAGTATTTATCATATTTAAAAAAAATTTAAGTGTTGGTTGGTTTATACGCTCAACGACCTATTTTTATGCACAGTGACGGCTAATCAGGTCGAGACCTACAGCTTAACTTGGATTCCAAACCACAACAAACAACATACATGTCTAATCCGGGATTCGAACACGGCACCTTTGGCATGCGAGGCCAGAGCTCTAGCTACACAGACATCCGGTGGGCAGTGTTTCATGACAATTAGAAATTAAGAAATGTTAAGATGAAGATAATTGAAGGGCTAAGTGTGGATGAAGGGGATATGTGAAATTTTTTTTAAAAATCCGAGTTTTCACAATGAATGAAGAAATGCGTTTTAGGCTAATTTCTGTCACTTAGCCTTAGCCACATATATTTTGATTAATAGAAAAGGTATGTTAAAATAATAAAGACATTAATAGAAAAGGTATGCCCATAATTTTTTTTTTAATATAAATCCTTTATTATGCATTGTCAATTTTCATATTCATTAACATAGCACCGATTTTGTAAACAGCGTGTACTTGGTGTTTGCATCTAATTTTGAATATCAAAAACATTTCTATCAGCAAAATGTGCGGCAAACTACGTTTCAAAATTTATTTATTAAAATAAACGTCACTCTCATCTCCACATCCAAAAATATTTAATTTATTCCGATTAAAACAATTTTATTATTTATTTAAAAAAAAATATTTGACAACAGGAATGAGTTTCAACCTTGTTCTTTTCAATATTATTTTAACGTGATTAGATGACGGCAAGTTGGTTAATAAGTATTCTGTAAAAGCGACCTTTATTGACAGTAATAGCCTCAAAATTTGATAGAAAGCATTGTCATTGTCATCGACATCGAATCTGTCTGCTAAGTTTCACACCGACTAGATGTTGACAAGGGGGTTAATTAGGTCTCCGCAGATTTGCACGTTATCGACAAACACACACGCAAAATCGAAGTTATTAAAAAGGATTCTGGTTGGCTGGTTTGTGCGCTCAACGACCTATACTTGTGCCCAATAATGGCTAATCAGACCGTCACCTACAGATTAACGTGGATTCCGAACCACAACGAACATCCATGTCTAAACCAGGATTCTAACTTAGAACCCTGCACATTTGGCCATAGCGCTAACAACACAGCCATCAGATGGACAATATAAAGGATTTAAAATACAAGAATACCATAGTAAATACTTTATATCTCCTTAATCAACTTACTCCTTCAATTATTGACTACTACTGACGAAACTTTCGTTTTGGGAACAAACAAGTGTCTTTTTAGTGTAGTTTTTAATTAAGCTTCTTTTATCCTAGATTACTTGCGGTACATTAAGTAGATATATTCAATTATTTAATCGTAGTGCCTATTGTTAGTGGATAGTCGACAATTCAGCAGTCATTGCAGTATAGAATTTATTTGTTGAGCCAGTTCCTAAAAAGTAATCAAGTTTTTTTAATGAATAGAAGAAAGTAACAAACTTTAGATTAGAAAAAAAAATCAGTGATGACCAGAATTTCACTGAAAGAATTGACAAAAGTTTTTGTCCATTGAGAGACCTAGATCTAAAGTTCCCCACTACGTGATCCGAGGGCCGCATGCGGCCCATTACAGCCATCGCAGCCATCGAAGGTCACATGTGGCCCATCGTGGACCATAAGTCCGTTTTAGGATACCCTATAGCTGCTGCTACCTATTTAATTGTAGTAAGGACTGTATACTTTTTAATTGTTGTTTAATAAGTCATTTAGAAGTTCTTTAAAAGTTTCTAAAGTTTGTTTCATGAATGCACAAATTAAGAAAGTTTACTGATTTAATAATTGCTGACTACTACTGGGCAAGGAAATGCGTTTAGGAAATTGACAAATGTTTTTACTGAGGCAGTGGTATATTGAAGGAAGATTCCGAGTCTACATTCAAAGAACGAAAGAAAGACGTATTCAATTGTATAAGTAATTAAATTGTTTCTTTTTGTTGAAGAAAGATTCCGAGTCTTCTTTCCTTCAAAGAGCGAATGAAAGACGTGCTAAAGTGCATTTTTTGGTATTCAAAAAATATTCTAGAGTGAATTAAATAAGAGTATATAAGAAAAACGAATATTTATATGGATAAGAAATATATTTTGTATTTAGAAAGTAAAAACGTACAACCAACTTGTTCAAATTATTGTAATGATAAATATGCATAAGATGTGATATTGCTAATTTATTGTTATAATCTTTCAATGCTTTGTTGATTCATGTAAAATACTTTTTCTTAAATTAATTCTTAGTAAGTGAACACATAAAACCAACACCTGTAATTTATTATAAAGAAAAATCTCCATAAGTTACGCTAATGCTATTTTATTGCTGTAATCTTTAAAGACTTTTTCGTCTTCATATACAAAATTAATAGTCTTAAATTAATAGAAAAACTATTTAAAAAATTAGGATCTAAAGTTTTTATACAAATTGATTCAAAATGCTCAATTAAAGAGGTAATAAAATAACTAACAACGATTGATGAAAAGAACATTTCCAATAGATATTCATAATCGTTTCATTGCAAATTAAAAACGTCTATCTGCGTGGTCATTTGAACTATTTTTCTCATTTTATAAGTGATTATATACTCTTTATCCGAAATAAATTGCTTAGAATTAAACAACAAAAAGAAAATCGACTTTCTTTTCGGTTTTAAGTAACTCGATTTTGGCAACGTTGGAAAAGGAGGATAGTAAAGGAGTTCATTTTTCTTGTTAAGTTTGTTAATGAGTGCCAATTCAATTAACAGATACAATGTGTGTATGTAACAGGAATTAATTGCTGTAAGTGCCGTTCCGAATAGCTCTAATAATGGGTATGGCTTGTTGGAAAGAGTCCAAAATTGGGCTTAAAGATTAGTCGGGGAATCTGGAAAATTGAATCTGGATCTAGATTGAATGTGTGTGATTTGAATCTAAATTCAATTAAATATCTTTGATGGATTGATGGAAATCTGTTTACATTATTTTAATTTTTTAAATATGAAGTCTTTAAGAGCTTGAAATTTGATGCAGTTGTGCAAATCAACCCTTTCCCTGAATTTTTTTGAAACTTTTTACACTGTCCGTTTCCCAGATAATTTTTTCCTTTTTTATACTGCCCCTTTCCCTGACATTTTTTTTATTTTTTACTGTCCCTTTCCCTGATATTTTTTTTTTTTTTTTACTTTTTATTCAGTAGTAAATATTATTTGTTGAATTAAGTTAACTTATTTTAGAAAATATAATGTTCTTCACAAAATAAAGATTACATGGATTGGAAAAACTGCACAAATAGTTAGATGGATGGATTCTATATTTTCTTGTCTAAGAGCCGCATGAGGGCTATACTGCGCTGCAACATCGTTTAAGATCTCTCTGAAGAGATGGTTACTTTCCGGGGGGTCTTTCAGGGTGGAGGGGTTAGTAATCTGGGAATGGAAGAAACGTTGAAAGTAATGTAGATGGTCTAAAACTTAACAACACTTAAAGCAATATCTATTGGGAAACAAGCATGCGTGGATAATAGTGAAAAATTATCACAAGCATAGGCACTGGCATTGGAGGTTTTATGCAGAGAAGGGATGTACAGGGGTTTGCAGGTTAGTTAAAGTTTTTGTTTAAACATCGAATTTTCAAAAATATGAATTGGAGTTCCTACAAAATGCATATAATTAAAGAGATGCATAAATTTCTAAATGAAATAATTAATATTTATGCGTTCATTTTCTATTGCAATGGTTTTTTTCTAAGTTATATTTAAATTTAAAAGCTTTATTTTACTTTTTTTTATGTGAGTTTTACCACTTTTCTCCACTTCACTTTTAATTTTTAAAAAGCCCGGAAAGGCTCAAATGTACCCCCTTATACCTCCTTGGTTGCGCCCATGATCATAAGGGAAAATAAAGTATGTGAGGTCGAAATCTTATAGTGCATACCTCTCTCTCCAACCTCACTACACCAGAGAGAAGACATAGATACCATTGTATTCATTATGGTGCACCAGTTCCCATTGTCGTACAGACCAGTATTAGGCGAGGACAGAACCGAACCCACAATCTACAGCTCATGAGCTCGGTGTCCTTTACCGCCAGGCCACTGAAGCCCACCCATTACGTTTTACCTATGGCGGATCCAAATGGATTTGATAAAATCACAGAAAGTTGGTAAAGGTTCAACTTTTCGATGTAAATACTCCATTGTGAGTCGGCATGCTTAAATTTTTTTTTAAGAAACATGATTTAGTAAATCAAGAATTTAAAATTTTTAAGTGATTTATTTAATCAAATAATATTTATTCAAATAATAAAGTATTATTATAAGTTAAATAATATCGTAAGTTAAATTTTGTATTATTGTAAGTTTAGAAATAACATATTTTTGTGATTTGAAGAATGTATTTAAAATTATATATTAGTTACTCCTTTAAAAATTTTTAAAATCCGTAGACTAGTTTTCATTTTACTCTTTCAAGATAAGTAGTTCCATCGAATGACCCTTCAAAACAATATTTGAAACGACAAACTAATGATAAAAATACGTTTAAATATTTGCCATAATAGTATAATATAAGACATAACCCACAAACAAATTCCAAACTTAGCATTTAAGCATGTTATAAGCATAAAGTGCAATATTATAACCAACTACTCACTAGGCCAATAGCCAGCTATTAAGATTTCCTTTACTATTCATTGCAGGGCTGAAGTGTTATCCAAAGAAATGTTCTTTCTTAACATACAATGGTTATTCCTTATGATACTAAGCTACTAGAAATGTAGCAAGTGTTTTATTTAATACAAAAGAGAAACCTTACTATCACACCTTTAACAGGTTACCCAAGGCATTATTTTCCTCATAATATAACAACTCTTCAATGCGATACTGAGTTTATTGTTGTAATATCAAGTGTTATTTGATGTAGGAGATATAAACTTGTTTATCAATAAAGCTCATTTATTTATTCATTTATTTGATATTTTTTTTTTTTTTTTTAATAGGTAGCTGTAATATTTAAAAAAATTTATTCCCTTTCTGAGTAATAACTGTACTTATTCAATATACTAACTCTAAAATTTCAAAATAGGTTAGTTATATTATTGTCTTTTAGTTTGATACGATCTCAGTAGTGCAACAACGCTGGCCAATATCACTTGACATTGGCCTATTCCGATGTGGAACGTTGTAAACCGGCCGTTGTTGCAGATAGTGATCAATCTTGTCCAATGTGGGATAAAATATACTGGAAGTTTTGTAATGTTGATGCACAATTTTACAGTTGAAATATTTTATTGATTAGAAAGTACGGAGGAAAAAAAATATGCTTTATGATGATTTTGAATTTTTTTTTTTTTTTAAATCGTGTATTTTAGAGCGATGCTTGAGTTTGGCCAGAATTGGCTAACTTTCCATAATCCTTGAGGTGCCCTAACTGCTATTGAATTTTAACAGTAGTTAGATCACATTTCATTAGGAAGTATGATACTGTATATCGATCAGGAAAGTATAATACTGTATATCTAATAGCTCCCTTCAAGTAGTCTAGTTGGTGGCTGTCTCTATAAAAAAAAGACCCGCTGATTTAGAATAGGGGTGAGCATGCATGATATTGGCATACCAAAAGGTTATTATCCTGCATACTCAGATCTCTCCTGGAATATCCCATGGAAAAGAAGCTAGTCTTGTTTCCATGGCAACAGAGAACGCTAGACTTAGTAGCGGAAGTTATTCTTGTGACAGAAAGACGGTATGTTATAAGGATTTATTTAGTTTGATACAAGAAAGGACAAACTCCCTTTAACTTTTAAACTCAAATAATGTTGACTGATATTTGAAGGATGTACGCGAAAAGCCAGGTAAGTAACGATTTTTTTTTAGTTAGAGTTTGAGGTAACTTTCAATTCAGATTTGAAAGACGTATCTTTAGGAAGTATGAAACAGGAAAAATAAAAAGTTACTTATTGAATTTTTGGATTTCATAGTTTTGGTGCTCATGACAAAAACAGGTGAGTCAAGTAAAAATTGATTTTTTTGCAGATTTTAAAAAAGTTTTTTTCCCCAAGTATTCTTCATTTGACTATGTGGAGTGAGAGAGAGTGAATCTCTTCAATTAACATTAGAAACCAAGAAATATTTATATTTAAAGTAACATGCTTGTTTCTTACGATACTAAATGACTACAAATGTAATAACTATTTTGATTTATGAATATTCACAATTTAAAACACAATCCTGCATTTACTATAACAAAATCATAATTTTCTAAGAGTTGTTTGATTTAGAAAGCAACAATGCTCCTATAGTTCCATTTCAAACCAAGACTGTTTTTCAAACAAATATTTCTCTTCAATAGGTCATTTGCAACCTCCAAAATTATATTTTACACTCATTTTCATTACGTATAAATTGTAAAAGTTATCCAATTTCGTACAAAATTGAAATTTAAAATTATCCAGAAGAATAATATCTTGCAACTTAATTTTTTTTAATTAATGTAGCTGGTATCACAATATTTGAATGGTTTTAATTTATGATTTTTTTAATTAATTTATTTTAATTACTTTATTGTGCAACTTGATTTTTTTAGTGACAACTGAAAACTGAAGCAATTAGTTTTCAAAACAGGTTCAATTGATTTTTACAAATTTTAGATGCGACACAAATTTTTTTTTACAACCTCCGTTCAGGTTTAGTCAAAAACCAGGAGTTTGATTACATTTTTATAGATTGAGACACTTTAAGTCACGACTCTTTTAGTTGGTGGTGTAGCGCATTGAGAACTTGTGAAAAATAAAATGCTATTGTTCAAATAATGCTGAACCAGTTTTGAAAGTAATCGGTTTATTTCAACAAAACAAAACTCCTTCGCTTCCTCGAAATATCGAGTTATGTTTTCCAAAAAATATTTCTATCCTTACATAGTTATAAAATTCGTATTTTATTTGTTTGAAATAAGATGATTTTTTTTTTAAATTTATCATTGAAAAGCACTATCTTTTGGTGATTTCAGAAACTATTTTTGAAAATTGATGCATTATTTCCTGACCGAATAAAATGCAGCAAACGATGTACATTTCTATTGTTTTCTATTTTAAGTTCAATTTTGAAAACCATCAGTCCATTTTGAGAAACTCTGTACCATTTCTTGCGGAAAAAAGTCTTTGGGCTATTCTCAGCCGTACGCACAAGACATTTCGGCTATTTTTTCTACTTGTAAACATATTATAATTTTAATTTCAAAATTATAGTGAATATAGTAGTTATGATTTTGTTTTATATAATATTAATTTGTTTCAAATTTACATGGACAAATAATAATATTAACAGATCAAATATGCATCTTATAACACCCACGCATAAAACACGTCTGTGTCCTGAGTTAAATAATTTATAAAAAACATTCAACTAGATTTTTTACAATGTTGCAATTCTAATCCATTTAGCACTAAACGTACCAGAGCGATAAAATGACCGCTTTTGAGACTTAAACCAAAATTGTTAAATTCCACGTTTTTATTTTTCTTCCTAAAGCCAGAAAAAATAAATATTTTTTAATAATACGTGATAATTATTTTGTGTTTTATTGCCTATGCTAAATTCTGTATTATTTATAATCAACGGGAAAAGAATATAATGTTTATTTGAAAAGCGGTCATTTGAAAGCCATCGGTAGGCTTAGTATTAAAAGAAGGAAGAAGAGCAAAAATGTTCCGAGCATCATCCAGAGAATTGCCTTTTTATAAAGTGACAAAAAGTATCTTATATTTTATATTGAAGCAAGAGAAATCACTTTCAAACGCAAATGTTTCAGACGGTTATTTGACCCGTGGAGTACTAACGCATCTGGGATTCTCTTTCTCATCATTGAAAGCTAGAGGTGTTAGCTAAAGAACCATCCCCCCCCCCCCCCAGTGGATCGATAATTCAGTGGGGCGAAGACACATCTATTTCCACACACAGGCACAGATTTCACAGGTCGTCTAAAGTATTTACAACTACTCAGGTCTCACTTTTGGCAACTCTGTTGTCCGCTCTACGTTACTTCAGAAGATTCTCATTATATGAAATTATACAGTTTTTAAGAGGAGTTTAAACCTTTTGACGACAACAAAAAGAGCTTTTCTTACATAATTTTCGATATGCTTTAAAATAAAAAGTTTTTGGTATTTTTAATTGATATTTTTTATGCAGCATAATGTTTATTTCCTTCTTGAAAAACATTAATTATTTTAAGCATAAGTATGTTTTTTAAAAAGTTATCGAGTGAAACGTAATGATAGAAAATTTCGGGGGGAAAAATATGAATATAAGTTACCCACAATATTAAAAAAAAAAGTTATTGTTCTATCCATTTAAAAAAATGTATGGATATGCACGTGATAGTTTTACATTCTCTGAAGCAGGAAATAAGAATATAGATGGCAAGTTTTTTAAAAAACGTCATTTATAGTTGGAAAAAAATATTTTAAATTTAAATTTTAAAGTTATTTTTTACATAAAAATATTTTTATATTGTATAAAAGAATAATTCTGCTTTAGAGAATAAACCCATAAATTAGCTTTAATTTCCAATATTAATATTGAGTTTATTCCAGAAACTTAATAAAATATCTTGTGGGTAATTTATGTGCAAAAATTTTTTTTCTAAATTTTTCATCGTTACGTTTCACTTGATAACTTTTAAAAAATTATATTTATATCTAAAATAATTATTGTTTTTTAAGAAGAAAATAAGCATTGTATCGTATAAAAATTTACAATTAAAAATATAAAGTATATTTTATTTTAAAGCATATTGAACATTACGCAAAAAAAGCTATTTTTGATGGCGTCAAAAGGTTTAAACTCCCCTTAAAGAAAGGAGTAATTGGAAGAAGAGTCATTAAGATGCATTATTTATGAATCAAAGAAGAATCGTTTAAGGAGTGGAGACAGACAGTACCTCAAAACAACTGTTACTTTTTATTCAATGTTAAGGTTCTGAGTAGTTCTTCATGAGAATCAATCATAATTTAAGTTTTGTTATGTATTTCGAAAGCTAAGTTACTTGAATTTGTGTTAATGTTTTCAAATACAAAATAGCTTTAGGACCTTGGATATCAAATACGGAAAAAGTGTGACGGATTTTTATTTTTGTCCGTGTACGACCAAATAACTTATTATATTGGTAGATCATATCTCACTTTTAAGAATTCTGTTTTCCGCTCTTGGTTACTTCAGAAGATTCTCATTGTATGAAATTATACAGTTTTTAGAAGGAGTGATTGGAAAAAGAGTCATTAAGATGCATTATTTATGAATCAAAGGAGAATCGTTTAAGGAGTGGAGGCAGACAGTACCTCAAAACAACTGTTACTTTTTAGTTGATGGTAAGGTTTTGAGTGGTTCTTCATGAAGATCAATCATAATTTAAGTTTTGGTATGTCTTTCGAAAGTATTCCTTGAACTTTTTTTAATGTTTTAAAATTCGAAATTACGCTTGTGCCTTGGATATCAAATTCGGGAAAAGTCTGATGAACTTTATTTTTTGTCGGTGTGTGACCAAATAAGATAACGTAATTATATTGGAGATTAACTCCCTTAGTTTTAAATTTGTATAGCCCATAATGGCGATATAACATTTGACTGTGGTCATCGATAAAATGTGCTGTGATTTTATAGTCAACCATTTTTATTCCATCGATCTAATCTATTTTTTAGTAATTACACTCTAATTAATTACTTTAAAACTAACTAATTTGAATAAATATTAGTTTAACATTTAAAGTTTATGTCCGACGCAAATGTTCTCAATATTAGTTCGTCTGAGGTATTTACAATTACTCAGGTTGCATTTTAAGCAATTTTTTTTTACGCTTTTGATTGCTTCAGAGGAACATCATTCTATAAAAATTATATAGTTTAAAAAAAAAAAAAGAGTAATTGGAAAGAGAATCCTTAAGATGTATTATTTATGAAATAAAGATCAGTTATTTAAGGAGTAGAGGGGTTCAAGTATTTCAAAACAACTCGTACATTTTTTTCGATGGTAAAAGTAAAATATTTAATCGGACATTATAATCGGAAATATAATCGGATGATTATATATCCGATTCTTAACATTATTTAATATCTCCGAAACGTTGCCTTGATTCCAGTCAAGATCTTATTTTCACTTTGACGAGAGCCTAGTAGGTAATGTGTAGATTATCTTGGTAATTTGTAGATTACTTAGTTAATTTGAAAAATGAAACAATTTTTGGCACTTTAACGGATCACAACAGTTAATTTGAACATCACCTAGATAATCTGTAGAATAACTGATTTCTGCACTTTAGCAGTAACATATCGAACTCCATCTGACGATATATGTAAACAAATGTATTTTTTAATAAATATACAGTTAAACCCCGTTGACGAGAAATTGTTTAACATGAAATTCCGGTTAACACGAAGTAAAAGTAGTTCCCCGTACTTAAACCTTAAAGTTTAATTATTCTTTTAAGACGAAATTCGGTTAATGTGAACAATTTCGATTTCGTCGATTTTCGGCCCCGTCGATTTTGAGTAAACGGGGTTTTACTGTATTATAAACCACTGGCCGTATAGACTACTGTCCGTATGGACTACTATTGACTACTATCTATATAGACTACTGTCTGAATAGACTATCTTTTGATAGACAGACAATAGTCTCTTTTAAATGGGATATATCATGTCGTTCGCCTAGTGCTAATACAACTAACTTATATGATTTCCAAGTTTAAATAAATCTTTTTGTTATTTATGTTTTTTAAATACTCTATAGACGGAAACTGAAATGAGTGAAAACTGAAATGCATAGAAAATCTTCGTAGCTGTAAGTTATCGGAAAATAATTTAACTTCAAATTGATGAGCCGAAGGACCTAATTTATCGAAATAAAAAAGACACTCTCGGAAAGCTGTTGCTTTTCCCACATTGGGAAAATTTAATTAAACAAACAAAATTTTCCAAAAGAAAAAAAATAATAACAAGCTCCTTATTTTTGTTAAGTTTTTTCTTTTTTTTTTGTAAGAATCAATTTCTTAAAATGAACACTATCAAATGCCTGAAATTAAAAACCTTGAGAACTCACTTGTCTTTTTTTTTTCGACAATATTTCTCTTCCTTAAAAAGTGAATGTATCTAGAGGCTGATTAGTTGAGAAATAACAGCAGTAATCTTAAGTATTTAAAGTTATTCAAAGTAACCGTTTTTAATTAATTTTTAGAGTACTGACTATTAATTACTTCAAAATTATCAGATATCTATTGGAAATATTAAAATGAACATTTTAAGAAAAAAAAACAGCATACAATTGTTATTATTTGATAAACAATTTATGAGAACTTAGTTGACACCTGATAATATGGAACAGAAATATCCCAAATTCTTCTAGCTTACTCATAAAAAAAAACATGTCCCATAAACAGTTGTACAAATTCAGATTGTAAATAACCTCTTAAGTATACTAAAACTTGAAAAATATTTTCAATAGTAGCATATGTAACCTATTGATGTTTTGAGTAGTTCATCATGAAGTTCATAATTTAAGATATTCTGTGCTAAGTATTTATAGTAATCTTATTATTTAAAGTTATTCAAAGAAATCGTTTTTCAGTTAATTTATAAAGTACTGACTATTAACTGCTACCAAAAATATCGTTTGTAAATATTAAATTAAACAACATTTTAAGAAAAAAAACATCGTAAATTTGATAAACAATTTATGAGCACTTAGTAGGTACCTAATAATATTGAACTGAAAAGTCACAAATTTTTCTTTCTCTCTCCTAAAACACATGTGTCCCATAAAAAGCAATACAAATTCCAGATTGCTAAATAACCTCTTAACTATACCAAAACCGGAAAAGTATTTTTAATTATAGCATATGTAACCTTTTGAGGTTTTCAGTAGATCTTCGTGAAAATCTTACTTTAAGATAGGGTATGTATTTTGAAAGCTTTTTATGTTTTTTGAATTTTTAATAATACGAAATTCCTTTAGAATAATATCAATTTCGGAAAATAACAGAAACATAATTTAATGTTTATCCATGTGTGATCAAATAAGCATAAGTTATAATGGTGAATTAACTATCTTAGTAAAAATAATTTATTGCTCATATCGAGAAATGGTGATATCGCGTTAGACTGTAGACGTAGATAAAATATACTGTGTTTTTTTAGTAAACCTTTTTTTATGCCATCTATCTAATCTATCTTTGAAATAATTATATTCTAAGAAACTATTTTAAAAATAATTAATTTGATTAAATTTTAGTTCTTCATTTAATTTTATGTCCGACACAAATGTTTTTGAGTCGGACTGTTAGTCTGTTACCTTGTAATTGATCAAAAGTACATTTGCGCAATTTCCACCAATAAAATTGTTCAAGGAGAACGTGATACAAAAAACGTGATGACATAAAACTCACTATCTTTCTAAGAAGTAATTTCTCAATGATTACTGAGCTTCCTATTTTTGGAATAGGAAGTCATTAAAAAGACCTTTTACTTAATTACAAGGAACAGCAGTATTTTAATTTTGTCAGCCTATCCAGTGGTCCAGCAGTTCGCAAGCCCCATGCGGTTCGCAAGCCTCATGCGGTTCTATAGCCACTTGAGTGCGGTCAAATTTTGCAATTGATAAGATTATTATTATTATGATGTATGGTTTCATTTAATGATTGCTTCTAGTTTAAACCGACTCCTGAAAACATGCTTGTTGAATTGAAATTTGGCTCTTAAAGAAATTTTTATCTGCTGATCTTTTGGTTTGTTAAAATTCTTTATATTTACTTCAATTTTGTGTGTATGTGGTTGGGTGACTGGGTATGCTGATGGTGGTAAAATCTGCGGAGGCCTAGTTACACCCGTTACCGTCATCCAATCGAGCTGAAACTTGGCAGATAGATTCGATGTCGATGACAATCCACTCTATCAAATTTTGGAGCTGTAACTGTCACTAAAAGGTCGCTTTTACGATGCACAAATAAACTAACTTGCAGTTATCCAATTGCGCTAAAATAGCATAACCGATCATTGAAGAAACTCTTTCCTATTGCCAAAACTTTTTTAATAAATAAATAATAAAATTGTTTTAATCAGATTTAGTCAAAGGTATTTGGTTGTGAGTTCATAAATTCACGTTCATTTTTAATAAATGAATTTCGAAATGTAGTTTGCCGCACATTTTGATAATAGAAATCTTTTTGATATTTAAATTTAGATGCAAACACCAAGAACATGCTGTTTACAGCATCAGCGCTGTGTTAATGAATACAAAAATTGGCAATGTATATAAAGGATTTATATTAAAAACTTTGTTTCATGGGTTATTTTATTAAATCTTTTATATTAACTTCATTAGTATGTTTGTTCCGGACGGGCAAATCTGCAGAGACCAAATTTACTTACTTGCAGTAATCCAATCGAACTGAAACTTGGCAGATAGATTGGATGTCGATGACAATGCATTCATCATCAAGTTTTTAGGGGCTATCACTGTCACTAAAAGGCAACTTTTACCACACTTCTATATTCTGAATACTTATAAACCGATTTCCCCTCATCCAATTGCTCTGAAATTTGACATATAAATTCGTTGTCGATAAGAATGCATTATATCAAGTTTTTGGGACTGTCACTAAAAAGCCATTGTTATTCATATATCTATTGCCTTACATCAGACTTAACAGCTATTACTCATATACTATCATTCAGATACCAAGCTTTATTCAAAATGTGCAATTCTATAATTTGGCAGTATTTAATGACTGAAACCTTCCCCTATTAAGGTTGAAAAGTCAAACTCTTCGGAGCGCAAATAACTAACTTTCCTTCGTCCAATCGAGCTGAATATGAGCAAATAGACTCGTTGTGGATGACAATGTATTTAATCAAGTTTTGGGGAGAAAAACGAAGTTAGTTAATAGTTCGGAATGGATCTTTTGTTCTTAGTAGTCAAACACTATGAAAACTCGATCTGAGCTGATGAAGTTGCTCTTGAACTTGAAAATTGGCAATGCATAAACTGGATTTATACTAAAAACTTTGTTTTTATGTTATTTTGTTTTTGCTTTTTGTATTTATTTACTAAGTTTGACGACCAACATGCGCTGAATGGTTTGCGCGTTTGAAAGCTTAATAACGGGTAGTATTTTGTAACGAGGAATGCATTTTAAAGTGCTATAAAGTATGTGTGCTGCTGGGAGAGTTTTATCTCATCTTCTTGAAACTCTTTTACGTTATTTTATTATGAATATGTGTTGTCGTATTTACTTTAAATAAAGTATAATACGACAAATATAAATATGTAGCGATTGGCTTTTTATCCGATTGTTTTTGTAGTAATACATACTAAAAGGAAATTAATATGACACCCGTCCGTCAATAACTTGCATATATATGCAAAAACTAAATTTCTTCAAATCATCAATGGTATCGTTGTATTAATCGTTCTTTTGTATTACTGGGCATATGAGTATCTAAAGTAAAATAAATACAAGAAGCAACTGTACATGTTGTGATGGTAACGTGTAAAACATTTTATTTTCCTTGTTTTGTTTGTATTTAAAAATCTTCGCCGTGAATATTCATAAGTTGTTGTAAATATTTGCAAGTATTGTAAATGAGTTTTTGTGTATATACATATTGGACATTTAATATATATATTTTTCATCACTCTAAATGGTATACAAAAGGAAAGTGTTTAACTCTTTCTAAGAGCCTTTAAAAGACATTTTCAATTTCTTTATTTCCAGTAACTATAAATACAAATTCCAAACAATTTGAAAGAAAAACTTAAAATTACTTTTTTTTCTTCATCACGTTCACTTTGAATTTTTACTACTATCCTTAGTTTTTTTTTTTTTTTTTTTTACAAAATCATTGATCCGATCAATTATCATAACAATTATGTTAATAATTGACAAATGCGACAAAGTACTGTAATAAAATCAAAGGAAACGATGTTACAATTTTTTCATGTTCAAACACAACTATGTTGTCACTATACAGACGACATGTATGTACCACACTTTATAAAAAGTTACGAGCATGAGAATGATGACGTAATATTTATTGACAATAAATATTCCCACCAAGTGTTTTCTTACTTAAGTTAAAAAAAAAAAAAAATTGATAAAAAAAATGCTTTTTAATTTTTTTCTGTACTAATATTTTTCCGGAGAATTATTAACGGTAATCTATATAAATAGGGGAAAAAAATAGGTCCTTACGTTAGATTTGCGTTGGATTTAGTTAATCTATTAGTATTTCATAAAAACCATAAAATTTGTATCAAATGTGTTATAAATTCTTTTATTTTTAATTTGAAGTACTTCCTAGCTCTAATAGCTTTTAAAGTATACCATTCTCTTCTTGAAACTCAAATTGCTTTTTAAAATGCGTCCAATTGATGCATCCATTATCTATTGATGCATTATCTGCATCCATTATCCATTATTAAAGATGCATCCATTATCTATTGGTAGTTTATGAAAACCATAAAATTTGCATCAAATGTATTTTAACTTGTTTTATTTTTAGTTTGAAGTACTTCCCAGCTCCAATAGCTTTTAAAGTATACGATTCTCTTCTTGAAACTCAAACTGCTTTTTGAAATGCGTCCAATTTTGCAATAGAGCAACTTATGGGGGAATCTGTTACTAGTCATTGTTCCTGTTCCACACAAACACAAAATACTTGCTGTCTTTATAAAAGCATTCCAACAGATAACTTCAGATTTATCCTGATGATTTGCAAAATTTAAAATGATATTTAAAAGACTATAATTCCGATTATGAGACATCGTATACCATTTTAACAGATGATAAATTAATTTCAAGATAAAAACTAATGTATGGCTTGAAAATTATTGTACGGCTTATCTTGTGACCTTATTATTTTCAAAAAAGTGTCATTTGAAATATAATTCAAACTAACTTTTCATAAAACTATTGAAGTTGGATGCACAAATATAGTAAATGTAAAGTAGACTTTAGGTTATGAAATCTCAAATATTACCGACCAAGTGGTAGTTTTACCATATGTTGGATTCTACACGGGGCTGAAAAATTAAAAGAATACAAGAGTTTATTCCTAATAACTTCTCAGTGGAGCAGCAAAGACACTTGAAATTCACATCAAAGAGACATCTTTTTGTAACATAACGATTGAGTAAAATAACTCAGTCGCAAATTAAAATTCAAAGTGTACAGTTGGGGCATCATTAGTGTGCAGTTCTACAGCATCCACATTAAAAATCCCTCAACTCAAGAAATTGACCTTAAAGTGTGAGATATGATCTCCCATGTCATCAGGGTTTTTCTTGGCATTATATATTTTCATACTTAACATGCGTCTCTTGATTAATTCTTGTGACTAAATTGATCGTCTCACCTTTTGAAGTGTTTGCAAGTTATGGAAAGTTCCCAATACATTAAATCTTTCCACAATACATTTCGTAGAAGCGTCTTACACATGTTTGATGAAATTTGGATTAGAGGAGTGGTTTGGCTTACTTATAGGGGTGATATTCATATTTTTAATCATTTATCCAAAGCAAAATGGGAATTAAATATACCATAAGCATTAATGAACACGATTTCGAAACCGATACTTTACGATTAAAGACCTGCCTAGATCAAGTTAACTCAATTATAGTAAGAAAGACCAATTTAATTATCTTTTGCGCTCCTGGGGAGCTAAATAAGACCGTCCAACTTATTGCATCCCAAGACCAAAACTCTTTTTCACCAAATCGTTATCTTGAATTGGCATTTTCCACGTACTATCATGTTCCCCCCTTTCTACAGATCCTCTGACATCCAATATTTCTCATGAGACTGAAAAATTATTATCAGTAAAAAGTATCTGATGTTAAAAGGTTTCGGTTTTTTGGTGCAGTATATTCGATTGCTTTATTAAGCTCCTCAGGAGCGCAAAAGATAATTAAACTCGACTTTTTACTGCAATTACGTTTATTTGATCTAGACAAGTCTTTAATGGTGAAATAAAGGTTTTTTAATCTTTTTTATTGATACTTATGTCATAGCATATCTTATCCCACTTTTACTTTGGATAAACGATTAAAAAATATAAACATCATCCTTATAAGTAAACTATATCCCACCGCTAATACAAATATTTTATTTATAAGAAAGAATAGAGGGGGAAATATTTTGCGATGTTTTTGACACGCTTATTTTTTTTTCTTTTAAATCCTGTATTTTGGAAGAATGATCGAGTTTCGGTCAGAATTGGTGAATCTTCCAAAACTCCGTTTCCCGACTTTTGTCAGTACTGCTGTGCTGCCTGGGTCCCTGTAGTATGTGATTATGCACAAACTTTAGCTCAAAAATTAAAATTTTTGAGTTGTATCTGTATCTGTAAAGTGTACAGGTGCATCAAAATAATGGAAACACCTGTGAATAAAAGTGACATTTAAGAATGCGCTTCGTAAGCATCATAATGTAACCCTAGCTACCAGATTTTTGTAATATAAAAAGTATATATCATGGTACGTATGAGGTTGCTGAAGTGAAGTTGCATACGTCTTGGATTTTTTCTCAAAAGCGTAAAATGTGAGACCTCAAATGTCAGACTTTCAAAGCGGCCAAATTGTAGGAGCCCGACCAGCTGGAGCAACTGTAACCGAAACATCCCTGCTTTTATGCAATTTTAGAGGTACAGTGTCTAAAGTAATGACAGCGTACACACAATGCGGCAAGACAAGCTCGGCAAAGCAAAATAGTGGACGGAAGGAGACACTGAGTAAAAGTAACTGATGGGTCAGAAGCGGATTGTAATGTCTAAAAAGAAATGGCCGCTCTTATTCAGCACTTGTGTGATTCGATTCCCTGGCGAATTCCAAGTTCCATTACATGCTAAAGGCGGTCCTACGTCATATTAGTATATGATTCCTTTTATATCTAAGGTGTTTCCGAATGTGACCAGACGTCCCGACTTTGGCGCGACAGTCCCGCTTTTCGCCTCGCTGCCCCGATGCCCGAATCTCCCGCCAAACTGTCCCGCTTTTCCGCTACAGAGTCCCACCTAAGTCCTACTACATAAAACAAAAATGGTTTTCAGAACTTCGTTAATCAAGAAAAACTAATACAGAAGGTAACAGATGAAGTTTCTAGAGATGAGTGTTGGGTGGATGTTTTTACCCATTTCCACCAGCATTCAATTGAAAATGCCAATAATATTATGAGAATTGTGGAATTCGGCTTTAGTTTGTCGGGAACAATTGCTGCGTTTGAAAGGACATTTTGTATTGTTAATAAAATTTGGACTTCTGCGAAAACACAACTTTATGCGTATTCTTTGAAATCTGTGTTCATAATCAAAATAAACTTTTCATATTCTCGCAGTGAGTGTTTCTGGATTTCTTAAAATCAAATAAATATTTGTTAAACTCAAAGACTAAAATATTTGTTAGCCTCAAATAATAAGTATATGTAAAGTATGGCTTAAAGCATAAAGTTAAATAAACGTATGAATTAGAATGCATATTGTATATCTACAGAAAAAACCTCGAACATTGAAGATTTTAGAATTGTGTCTTCTGACTCCCATAAATATAATACGAAAAAAATGACCCCTTCTCTATTGGCAGAGACGTATACTGATTCGTAGTCAGAAAAATCTAGTCACATTAGTATTTCTATAATTTTGATAACCACGTGTATACTCTGTATTTTAAAATGTTTAATAACCTTCCTTAATTCTAATGAATGTGTATTTTTCAGGTGGCTTGTTCGACACAGAAGATGACGAGCAAGAGCTTGCTTTTCGTATCGCGGTCGACAAGATCAACGCCGATACCAGTGTCTTACCGCGATCACGGCTGGTCGCACAAGTCGAGAAGGTGGCTATCGATGACAGTTTTAGGGCAACAAAAAAAGGTAAGCTAATCATTCAACACATATAGAGTATGACTAACATATTTGAAAAAATATCGATAAATATCGATTCTTATCATGAAAGTGGTGGTGGCAATTTAGCATCGTTGAATCGCGGATCTATTTTAAGGGTTCCACTAGAAATCGTTAAAACTTTTTCCCATAAAAGGTAGAATATTCTCTTTTAACAAGTTTGTATGTAACTAGGTAATTTCTTTTTATCTTTTGATACAGTAAAGGAGATAGTTTTGAATGAATGCGAAATATTAATTGCAAAGAAACTGGGTAGTTTTCTCGAAACTTCCACTTTGCGGTCTCGTAACTAGAGATGTAGAACATCCCAAAACTTTCAATCACAATGTAATTCTGGTCACTATATTTTAATTTAAAGTGGAATAGTATTACAACCATTTTCATATTTTTATTTATTTGAAAAAATAGCCAGTTTGGCGATATTTTTGGCGATAACTTTTACAAGGGCAAAAAAAAACAAAAAAAAAAACAAAAAAAAAACTATAAAATGGCGATATACTTTTCTATAATTCGTAGATTATTCTTTCTTGTAATTGAAACAAGAGAGGAAATAAACTATCGTTAATAAGCGATGATCAAGGGAAGAGAACCCTGTGTTCTCGTTTTTTAACTTTTTACACATTTATATCATTTTTACGATAATTTCGTAGGTGGGGATTGAATGAGGTTGAATTACATGTGAAGGTGAATGAGGTTGAATTACATGTGAAGGTGAATGAGGTTGAATTACATGTGAAGGTGAATGAGGTTGAATTACTGGTGTGGTTGAATTACATTCAAATATGAAAGATAAGGACCAAAATAATATGGATAATACAAAGACAAAGAAAAAAAATTGAGCCTTTGAAATGGATGAAAATAGATCCTATTTATATATCGATACCAAAAAATGAAGAAACATCGCCAAGTTGAAAAACTGAAAAGAGAGTTAAAAAATTTAAGTTGTGATGAAATTTTCGATACGTATTTTGACTCTGAAATTTATGCATTGTTCATTAATCAAACTAATATATATGCTCAGCAAAATAATAGGACTGACTTTTTTGCTTCTGATAGTTACCTAAAAAGGTTTATTGGTTTGCTTCTTCTTATTGGATACCATACATTGCCACAAGAAGAAATGTTTTGGTTATTAGATAAAGATGTATCGGCCCCATTTGTTAAGGAGTCAATGTCACGTATTCAGTACAGGAATATAAAACAAAATTTGCACATGGCAGATAACATCAATATTGACAAAAATGGCAAATTGTACATAGTGAGAGTACAAGAGTGAAATTTGTTGAATAAGAAATTTAAATAGTTTAAAATATTTTTACACGGCCTAAGTAAAAACGAACAAATGATTCCTTATAGAGGAAAACATTCTTCAAAAATGTTCCTAAAAGGAAAACCTGTGAGATTCTGTTATAAAGCTTGGACTCTTGCATCACGTGATTCAGATTATCTGGCGCCGTCAGCAACACGAGGGTTATGATGCGCCGAAACATTCGTCATTAGACAAGCCAACATACATTTACAAACACCCATGCCTAACACGGGACTCGAACCCGCAACCTCGCGGTCTAGAAGCTAGCACGCTAACCACTATACCGTTTGGTCGGCGATGTTTTTTGTGATGATGGATTTTGTTAAATCAACTACTGGTAGACCAAGCAAACTCTTTCTTTGGCAGTACAAAATTAAAAAGGACATTTTCTAACACGATCAATTAATTGACAGTAAAAGACTTCCCAGTAAGCATTGTCACATTCAAACTATATATCACTGTAATGGTTGTGAAGTGGCTTTACACCAAGAATGTAGTCAATATATTCATACAAAATAAGACATATTAAATAAATGTATGTACTTCATAGTACCAAAAGTTTATATTTTTGAAAAAAAGCTTTAAAATATCGTCTACGGTTAATTACAGTTGTTGAATATTCAACATTAACGGAATATGAAATTCTTGAAAACCGCCGATTTTAACTCGGTTTTACGCTGACGTTGCGCCAACGCAACAGTCATTTTCTCTAAAGGTAAGTAAAATATTTTCATGAATATTTAAAATAAAACAGTTTGGTTGAAGCGGAAGAGACTGTTGGTAGCCTTTATTTGTTTTAAGCTTGCTTCTGTGTAAGCTCTGATCAGAAGAAAGGAGAGAAAGCCAAGCAAACCTTAGTCTTCTTTCAACCAGTACATTTCTAAACCAGTTTTTTTGTTGTATTTATAGTCATACGACTATATATTATAAAACTACAGGATCTTCCATAAAGGTCTCACTAACTTTGAAATGATATAACTGCGAGGCAGTGTTAGACAGAAAGAAGAGACGAGTGGTAAATTGGATAGACACGTAGGGAATTTTAAATAAGAGTCATTTGGATGGATTTCTCAATAAACAAAACTGGTGAATATGGGGTACTGAAAACCCGTCTATGTGTCTTGCTGAAGTACTGCATTCTGAAAAGGTGACCGTTTGGGCTGCACTGTCCAGTAAAAGGATAATAAGGCCTTTTTTCATAAGGGAAACCATAAACCCACTACACTATATTCAGACTTTACAATATTTTATTGCCATATTTCAATATTGTTACTAATTTTGCAAACAAGTGCATTTAAAATTCCATACCTGTCCATCTAACATACCACTTGTCTCTTCTTTCTGTCTCTTCGTTTTCGCAGTTGTTACATTTCAAAGTTAGGGAGTCTTTTCTGAACGGCCTTGTATATTTGTTTTCGCTACTTAAGGTAACTAATTCCACGCACACACAGCGGATTTTTTTTTTTACAAAGTCACAAGTATATATATTTTGAAACTTTATTTGTTAGCACAAATGCTACTATAGAAAATAATTGCATCGCAGTCAAGATATGAGTGAGACACGTTGTTTACTTTAAATAAACTTTCTATATCCTATAGTTTGTTATATACTATAATCTCAGCCAGGCTTTTATAATTTAACTTTCACACAAACTTTTAGAATAATCACTAATATAAACTTCTATTAGAAGAAATATTTATTTAGTGCTAATTATATCGATAATCAGTTTATGGAAAACATTTTAGCTATTTGGGTAACACAACAATTGTAGCCGAAAATATTTTATTATGTAAGGAAAACTTAATCACCCATATTCACTTAGCTACAAGTATTAAATAATCATAAGCATAAAATAATTCATAGGATTAAAACTTAACTATATTACTCGATAGTGAGACGGTTTTTTATATTACCAACTGTTATCTCATACTATATTTGAAAAATTATCATAATTGACCATTTTCCTTAGCATGGATCAGTGGAATTAGCATGGAACCTTCATTTTAGGGCGTCCGGTACAAAAAATAAAAAAAAACTTTATAATAAATTTTAAGGTCAAAAATTTAGCTTATGCACGAAATACTATTTATATGTCTTGGAGAGACTTTTTTTAAAAATATTATGTTTAGTTATTTTAAAAAAATTTAAAATCTAAGAAAAATTCATAATAATTAATATTTGCGTGTTTTGATATGTCAAGAATTTTTTTTTTTTTTTTCAAAGTGAAAGCTTTCTGTAATATATAATTACATAAAGAAAAATATTGTCATCACAGAATTTTAAAGGGTGAATAAGAAAAATTTTTAAAAAATCTCAAAGTTAAAATATTGAAATTTTTGCATATTTTTATGTTATTCTTTAAGCTAAATGTTATATTTTGAAGCAGAATTTAAAAAATGAAATTCTGTGAAGAAAAAATGCTTAAAACTATATCAAATAAATGCTCCAAAAATTTGAATAGCAAATTGTAAATGGTTCTGGGGATGTATCTATTTGAATTTGCAACATCTGTGAAAAACACTAGTGCTTGAAAAACGCAGTTTAAGCAGTCATTTCAGTACTTTATGCTCATTAGTGATGTTTAAATAACAGGTAATTTCGTGGCGTTCCAATCACCGGAGGAATAAGATAAAAACATAAATCTTTTCAGGAATGTACAAACTATTTTTTTTTAAATAAAAAAAATTATGATTTTTGACGAAATTTCGTTATAGGACCCCCTTAACCACTAAGAGATAAAAAAGTTGTCACGAACGTATGGGAAATGTACAAAAGTTACATCTATAGTCCGAGAAGCGACAGCATGTTTTGGTACCCCATCAAACACTATTCTGAATTTTTTACACAATGTAAAACATTCTAGTAGATTATGAATAGATAAAATGGCCTGCCAGGTCAAAAATGGCCGAAACTGTTCAAAAATTGACTTTGAATGAGTTGAACAAAATCTGATTGCCGAAAAAGTCATAACTTACCAAATAGTCAGCATTCTTTTTTATTTGCTAACCTACAGCTCTTTAGTTTTAACTGAGGAGGGTTGCAGACTATTTCAGATCGCTGGCGCCCAGTACTCACATCTGTTAAAACTAAGCCAAGTTGGCGTCATCAGTGACGTTGTATTCATGGTCAACGTGGCTCACTTTTAAAAAATGCAAGTTAGACTTCGAGTTACCAGACATCTGAAATCGTCTGCAACATTCTTAAATGAAAATTAAAGAACCGCGGGTTACCAAATAATATAATACTTAATAATCGGTATGTTATGACTTATTTGGTAATCGGATTTAGTTCAACTCATTCAAAGTTGATATTTAGGCATTTTCGACCATTTTTCTCTCAGCAGACCAGTATATATATATAATCTACTAAGATCTCTCTACATTGTATAGCCGACCAAACGGTATAGTGGTTAGCGTGCTAGCTTCAAGACGGCGAGGTTGCGGGTTCGAGTCCCGTGTTAGGCATGGGTGTTTGTAAATGTATGTTGGCTTGTCTAATGACGAATGTTTCGGCGCATTATAGCCCTCGTGTTGCTGATGGTACCAGATAATCTGAAAACAACCAACCAACTCTACATTGTATAAGAAATTCAGAATGATGTTCAATGGAACCCAAATGGTACAAGTACCCAAACTTTGCAAGTCACAAGACCAGTCTAATAGATAGAATGAAGAAACGTTGCACCATCTTCAGATGTCCATGTCTGACTAAAGAGAAAAATTTGTAGAATTAAATTAACATTCTCACAAACATTAGCGTGATTAACTTTGTACAGGATATAAACAACGGCTAATTGTTCACCTTCTTAAATATATATCCAAAATGCAATTAACTCGAACATAATTCATTCTTTTACACATACTAGTAAATACAGTGGGTCCGTAAAGTAATAGTGCACTTTCGACTGGTCACAGGAAATGAACGAAACAAGATAGAAATGTGAAATCTCACCAAATGAAAGGAAAACTCTTCAAGTTTCGTACCTATTCAGTGCAGTTCGATGGGGCTTCCATTTGTTGTCCTACACTCATTTAAAGCAGTTCGATGTGGCTTCCATTTGTTATCCTACACTCATTTAAAGCAGTTCGATGTGGCTTCCATTTGTTGCCCTACACACATCTAAACGATATTCAAGTGCTTCTCACACCCGGTTAAGGACGTCTGGAGTAACTGAGTGAATAGCGTCTGTGATTCACTGTCTGCAATGATTAACTTCGAATTAAGGGTTCGAAGCCACATAACACACTGAACTTTCCTGTGTACCATCCACATCTGGGTTGATCCGTTGCTGAGCAGTTTGTGGTGTTGTGTCATCACCTATGTGTGCACACACTTACACATAATACTACGGAAACTTGGAGAGTTTTCCTTTTATTTGGTGCAGATTTCACATTTCTATCTTGTTTCGTTGATTTTTTGAAATCAAAATTGCACCATTTTGAATCAAAATTGCACCATGACTTTACAGTCACACTGTATGCACTTGTATAGATTTTTAACTAATGTATGTTTGAAAATTTAGTGATGTTTGGTGTTCGATATAAAAATGTCTACTCAGATCTCTGGTAATTAACACTAGCAAAGTGTTCATAGTTGTTATTAAAATTCATTCAAAGAAAAACATGAGAGCGTAAAAGCTGTTAAATCCACAAAGTTCTTAGTAAAAGATGGTCAGATAAAAAAACTCAGATAATCTAGCTATGGCTTAAGTAATTATAACTTCACTCCAAAATGTGTTTCCGAAATATTTGGAGTGAACAAATAAATGTGATATTTTTATCGCTGTGTTTTTGTAGACTGTTGGTTTTTGTTTGGTCAAATCATTTTCTGAAAGAAAAAAAACAACCTGTTCTTGGTTGGTTGGTTATCTGGAATTTTCAATTCGCAAAGGCAACACAAGGGCCAAACAATTGTTCTTGGACTTAGCAATTTCTCTTTAAGTGGGTTCCCTCACACTTTTCGACCAGATTTGACATTTTCTATTTTTTATTGGAAATAAAAACTGAATTCTTGCTCAAAAAGGATTTCAAATTTATTATTGTACGCTTTTTTGAAGTATTTTTCATATATTTTTAAATATTTGTCACTTATTTCAAAAGCCAAGTGTCCATTTAGGATGCATTTTTTTTTCTTTTTTTCTTTTTTCAAAACTATGTTTTCTTAACTTACTTTTCTCAAAACCCACTCACCTAATTATTTCCAAATTTTTGAAATAGTTAAGTGATACGAAATTTAACACGGACTTTTCTTGAGAAAATACTTTGTTTTAAATTAATAAGCTAAAACGTGCAAAAATTATACTACAATTTTGAAAATTTTTATATAGCAACTGTTAAAAAACACTATAAAAGCTAAACGCAAAATTGAATTGATAAAGTCTCTTGTTAAAGTCTTTAAAACATTTGAGTTAACACTCATGAAAAAATGAAGACTTTTTGTTGAAATAGTTTTTTAGAAAATGTTCCTCTTATAATTGCTTATTTAACATTACAGGATATAAGTAAATTGAAACTTGAAGGACTCCCCTTAAAAGAACACGAGAACTTTTAAAATTTCTATTAGTAAAACTTCACTTCCAATAAAGCGGAATAGCGTTTAGCGTATGTATTTGGTTGATTGTTTTCAGATTATTTTGGTGCCGGGTCACGAGGGCTATAATGTGCCGAAACATTCGTCATTAGACATGCCAACATACATTTACAAACACCCATGCCTAACACGGAACTCGAACCCGCAACCTCGCGGTCTAGAAGCTAGCACGCTAACTACTATACCGTTTGGTCGGCCGTATGTATTTGGAAATTCATCATAAAAGTTGTGAAAAACACACATCGGTTAAAATATTTCACTTTTTAAGAACACTGGGTGTTCCGCCGCATAGTCCAAACATCAAAACGACAAAACGTACAAGTAGAAATAATGTTAACAATTAAGAAAATTATTCGTCAATGTTTTATTACTTTCAATTATCCATATGCTAACTTAGGGTAATGAAAGTATTTATTCCGGCAAAAAATATATTTTGCATTTCTCCACGTTTTGGAACATCCTGACTGCAAAAAAGTGGTCTGCCTGTGTGTACGTGGTTAGCATAGCTCCCGAACGATTTGATTTACGATGTTAAAATTTATTATATAAGGTTAGTGATGGTCAAGGGACCTGTCATCAAAGTTTTCGTCAATATTGCGCTTGCGCAAAACATGAAAAATCATGTTTTTCAGCAATTACTAAAAATGACTCTGATTATCTTGATTGAAATCGTTGTGCTAATGTCTCTTAAGGTGTTCTGTTGTTGTTGTTGTTGTTTCTTATCCCAACTGGTCTAGTGGAGCTAGACCAGGTCCACGAGTCCACCCACCCTCAGGAAGTTGAAGAACAAGACTGGGTCGCGCAGGAAATCTTCTTTTTCAAAATGCATGTAGCTCACTGGTGAAACACTTATTGCAAGTTGGATAGACCTTTCTTTTATATTCATATCTCATACACCTTAGGTGACCACTGATAAATCTTGTGTACGCAGTCTGATCACCTCTATCTCCTCTGAAGGTCAAAGCGGGTCCCGGCTTTTCCCCAGAGTACCAGGTGTGCACCAGGGGAACAATCCAGTCCAGCTGTACACGTTTCTTTCTAATGGAGTGAATTTCCGAAGATGTAAGTACCAAGTTATCTGGCAGGGGTTCATGTGTGCCAAGTTTTGCCAACGAGTCAGCGATCTCATTGCCATAAAGACCTACATGGGACGGGATCCACTGCAGGTAAATATCTCGCTTTTCGGAAAGTTTACACCTACGTTTCAAGATTGCCGTACCAGCCCTATCACCCACTCTGGACCATGCACTTAAATATTGGATAGAACTTCTACTATCCGTAAGGATCCAGATGGGGTCTAAATGCGAAAAATCTTCAATTGCATTCAGTCCCGCCTCGATAGCCTAAACATCCCAACCATCGAAATCCCCGTAAAAATGTTATAAAGGTGTAAAAAGTTGAAATACGAATGTTTTTAACGCAGAGATCTCTTCCATTCAGCATCGCTTATCAACGACCGTTTTTCTCATCTCCTCTATTTCACTTACAAGAAAGGATAGTGTAAGAATTATCTCCAAATTCACCATTTTGGTTATTTTTTTGCCTGTGTAAGAATTATCGCCGAATCGGCCATTTTTTCAAATAAATGAAAAGATAGAAATGATAATAAAACTATTCCACGTCAAATTTAAATGTAATGACAAGTATTATAGAGAATTGAAAGTTGTGCTTTGTTCCACACCCCTAGTTATGGAACAGCAAAATGGACGTTTCGGGAGAACTACTTAGTTTCTTTGTAAATAATATTTAACATTCATTCAAAACTATCTCCTTTACTGTATCAAATGTTAAAAAGAAATAACCTGCTTGCATACAAACATGTTAAAAGAGAATATTCTACGAAAAAGTTTTAATGATTTCTAGTGGAACCCTTAAAATAGATCCGCGATTCAACGATGTTAAGTTGCTAGCACTTTCATTACAATATTTCGAATTTATTCAAAACTATCTCCTTTACTGTATCAAATGTTAAAAAGAAATAACCTAATTACATACAAACATGTTAAAAGAGAATATTATACCTTTTATAGGAAAATGTTTTAATGATTTCTAGTGGAACCCTTAAAATAGATCAAAGATTCAACGATGCCAAGTTGCTAGCACTTTCAATACAATATTTCGCATTTATTCAAAACTATCTCCTTTTCTGTATCAAAAAATGGAAAGAAATACCCTATCTACCTACAAACATGTTAAAAGAGAATATTCTAATTTTATTGGAAAAAGTTTTAATGATTTCTAGTGGAACCCCTAAAATAGATCCATGCTAAGTAGCTAGCACTTTCATTACAAGAATCGATATTTAATTTCCTAAGAAATATATTATTTTTTTTTCGATTGGAGGGGGGATGTTTTTCCTGAATTGTTGTCTTTTTCGGTAAAAGATAATTAAGTCAGTGTCATGAATAAATGTTTTTCGCTAAGGTGTTTTTCAAAGTTATTCATTTATTCCCTGAAAATGTTTATGCGGGAAAAAATGAATTCACAATGAATGCACTCTTAAATCCTTTATAGTAATTTCGATTTTGTGTGTCAATGGCGGGCAAATCTACGAAGGCCTAATTAAACCCCTTGCCGTCATCCAATCGAGCTGAAACTTGGCAGATAGACCAGATTTCGATAGCAATGCATTTTGTCATATTTTGGGGCTGTAACTGTCACTATAAGGTCGCTTTTATGGAGTACTAATAAACCAACTTGATGTGATCCAATCGCGCTAAATAGTATTTAACCGACCATTGAAGAAACTCTTTCTTGTGGCCAATATTGTTTAATAAATAAATAAATAAATAAATAAATAAATAAATAAATAAATAAATAAATAAATAAATAAATAAATAAATAAATAAATAAATAAATAAATAAATAAATAAATAAATAAATAAATAAATAAATAAATAAATAAATAAATAAATAAATAAATAAATAAATAAATAAATAAATAAATAAATAAATAAATAAATAAATAAATAAATAAATAAATAAATAAATAAATAAATAAATAAATAAATAAATAAATAAATAAATAAATAAATAAATAAATAAATAAATAAATAAATAAATAAATAAATAAATAAATAAATAAATAAATAAATAAATAAATAAATAAATAAATAAATAAATAAATAAATAAATAAATAAATAAATAAATAAATAAATAAATAAATAAATAAATAAATAAATAAATAAATAAATAAATAAATAAATAAATAAATAAATAAATAAATAAATAAATAAATAAATAAATAAATAAATAAATAAATAAATAAATAAATAAATAAATAAATAAATAAATAAATAAATAAATAAATAAATAAATAAATAAATAAATAAATAAATAAATAAATAAATAAATAAATAAATAAATAAATAAATAAATAAATAAATAAATAAATAAATAAATAAATAAATAAATAAATAAATAAATAAATAAATAAATAAATAAATAAATAAATAAATAAATAAATAAATAAATAAATAAATAAATAAATAAATAAATAAATAAATAAATAAATAAATAAATAAATAAATAAATAAATAAATAAATAAATAAATAAATAAATAAATAAATAAATAAATAAATAAATAAATAAATAAATAAATAAATAAATAAATAAATAAATAAATAAATAAATAAATAAATAAATAAATAAATAAATAAATAAATAAATAAATAAATAAATAAATAAATAAATAAATAAATAAATAAATAAATAAATAAATAAATAAATAAATAAATAAATAAATAAATAAATAAATAAATAAATAAATAAATAAATAAATAAATAAATAAATAAATAAATAAATAAATAAATAAATAAATAAATAAATAAATAAATAAATAAATAAATAAATAAATAAATAAATAAATAAATAAATAAATAAATAAATAAATAAATAAATAAATAAATAAATAAATAAATAAATAAATAAATAAATAAATTTTGAAACGTAGTTTACCGCACATTTTGCCGATAGAAATGTTTTTGATATTTAAAATAAGATGCAAACATCCCAAGAACACGCTGTTTACAGAATCGGCACTGTGTTAACGAATATAAAAATTGGTAATGCATATAAGGTTTTTTTTTATTAAAAACTTTGTTTTTATGGATTATATTATTAACTCTTTAACGAGAAATTAAAAGACAAAGTTAATTATACCTTAAGTACTTACTTAATTGACTCAACTTGTGAATATAATTTTGTACAGAGCCGTATTTTCTTCAATCGACAAATTTCGGAACATGTTTTTGAAGGAATACTGATCCTTGTTTGCCAAAAAGCACAAATCTAAAGTTTTGTGATATTCAGATAATATATTTTTGATAGTGTTCTAATCAGAGAATTTTTAATTGAGTTCATCGGTGATTAATTTGTAGTGGTTGGTTGGTTGTTTTCAGATTATCTGGCGCCGTCAGCAACACGATGGCTATAATGCGCCGAAACTTTCGTCATTAGACAAGCCAACATACATTTACAAACACCCAATACTAACACGGGACTCGCACCCGCAACCTCGTGGTCTAGAAGCTAGCACGCTAACTACTATACCGTTTGGTCGGCAATTCGTAGTGGCTATGAATAATGACGATAAGACATGAAAGGAGCATCGAATTACTTAATATTATTGGAAACAAATTTTTAGATGAAAGAGTATAAGCACATTTTGTGTGAAAAACCCTTTCAAGAGGAAATTCTAGTAAGGATCATTCCCTATACTCGCTGTGTTACTATCTTCTAGGCCAGTGCATTTAGAAGCTATTTTGTTAAAAACCTTGAAATTTGGTGAGTAGGTACGAAAATGATCACTTAATGAACTGACATAAATTGTTGTCATTTAATGCCTATCTATTAAAAATGAAAATTAAAGTAACAAAAGACAAAACCAGATGGAGCCACTGCACAGGCATTGCAGTAAGGATTTCAAAAATTAAATAAAATACATTAGACGTTATTTTCGGGTTTTTATTTTAAGTCATTTTATTAAGTTATCATTTTCGTACCTACTCGCCAAGTTTCAAGGTTTTATACAAAATAGTTTCTAAATGCATTGGGCTAGAAGATTGTAACATAGCGAGTATAGAGAGATCCTTACTAGGACTTCCTTTTAACTGGTTATATCTCTTATTTACTTCTTTTCTTAGGAGAAGACCAAACTGTATAGTGGTTAGCATACTAGCTTCTAGACCGCGAGGTTGCGGGTTCGAGTCCCGTGTAAGGCATAGGTGTTTGTAAGGCATAGGTGTATGTTGGCTTGTCAAATGACGAATTTTCGGCGCATTATAGCCCTCGTGTTTCTGACAGTGCCAGATAATCTGAAAATAACCAACTTTTCTTAGGTTATTTGATTTTTTAACTTTGTTATGGAGTGTCTCTTCTTCACATTCTGCTTTTAACTTTTGAGAAAGCACATCCCAACTTTATCATTTTTATACAAATATAAAATGACGATTATTTTACACGCTGAGTGGCTGACAGTGTAAAATATGATATAAAACTAAAAAATTTACTTTGTTTTAAGAAATTACGGAAAATTTATTTAAAATTAAATCAATTTTTATTGATTTACAGGATTATATCACTAAGGCATTTTAATGGATTTTATTGAAAGAAACGGTAAAACATAAAAACGGTTATCCTTCGCAGGTATCACAAAATTTTACCACTCGTTTTGTCATTTTTCTGGTCATTGCTCTATCATATTGTGTCACATTTTTTTCCATAACTTATTGCTTTGTCATAAAAGGAACCCTGGTCACGAGCCGAACGACGAACAAGACAAAAACACACTTGGCGTATAATGTGTTGAATAAATATCTATAAGCATTTCATTCTTAACATAAATATCTTCTACTGCAATAAGAAACAATGGCCCTAATATATTGACACAGCTATTGTTGGTAGTTACAGGATTTTCGTTTCAAGGAGCTGTCTGTTGCACTTTATGCAAATAAGTTGCTTTTGGAAAAGTGTGCCGAGTTTAGGTAAATGTGCAAGTGCCTAGTTTTTGTAAATGTTTCTTTGCTGACGTTTTCATTTTCCTTTTATAAAAGTGCAATGAGATAATATTATTTATGGGTATAGAGATTATACAAATTTATTTTGCTGTAGAGAATATTTGAATAAAATCGAATATCGAGTAAATTCTAATAAATCTATATTGAGTAAATTTCAATCTGTTTGTGCGCTTCGCATTACTATACCACAATACCAACGCTTCTAAGCAGAGCGCGTGGCCTGAAGGCAATTCCTTAAGAATTCGTGTGGCGCTCAACGTGTTAAATTCTACAACTTATTTATTAATAAAAAGTTTCAATTTAAAATAGATTCTACATAAATATCTTTACTTTGGTATCTTTGCTACATTTACAATGTCTTTCGGAAAGGAAACCCTTACTTTGAAAAGACATAGCTGCAAAACAGTGAGAGACAGAAAGAAGAGACCAGTGGTTTGTCGGATAGACAGATATGGAATTCAGTTGGATAGATTTGTCAATAAACAAAACTGGTGTGTCAGGGGTTCTGAAAACCCGTCTGTGTATCTTACAAAACTCCCTCATTCTGCAAAAGTGTCAGTTTGGGATTATTTATCAAATAAAGGGAATTCATCGGGCATATTTTCAAAAGGGAAAAAATAACTTCATTCCTCTATTTTTAGATTTTACACCAATTTATTGCCACATTTCAATGCTGTAACAAATTTTTGAAAACATGTGTAGTTAAAATTAAATGCCTGTCAATCCAGTCATGGCACTTGTCACTTATCTCTGTCTTTTATTGTTTTGCAACTAAGTCATTTCAAAATTAGGAAGTCCTATCTAAAAAAACGCTTAAAATACAAATTTCCAAATCGAGTGAAATAACTTAATTTGCCTTTGTTTTATAAATTACACCCTATAACAACTCAGAGCTTGCCTTATTTTTCAGACTTTTTCAAAAATCTCTTGTCATATCGGACTTTTACGAGAAAAATGATACAACTCGAAACTTTTTATTTTGACTGAAAGGGTGTAAAGAAGAAAGAACCCTTTCGCTTAGACTTGGAGCTGGCTGACGGCCTTAGATTGTTTTCAAATTAAATTGAATCGAACTTTTTTGCATTTTCGGCCTTAGATTGTTTTCAATTGAATCAAGATTTTTTTGCATTATCAGCCTTAGATTGTTTTCAATTGAATCAAGATTTGTTTTCATTGTCGGTCTCTTAGATTGTTTTCAATTGAATCAAGATTTGTTTGCATTGTCACTTTTGTCTGTGATTTTAAAACCTAAGTTTCTGTTTTGATTCAGTTGTAAATCAATTCAATTCAATTGTTCAACTGTTTAGAAGGTATTCTTACCGTTGTTTATGGCGCAGTTTGGCCCTTGTGTTGCCCTTGCGCCAAATAATAAATTTTAAACACAACCAACTTACCATTGTTTAATCTTGTCTACTCAGAAATTATCATGGAATATTTATCGCGATACGTTAATTACCACTATATTTTTACTAACCCAATAATAATTAATAATGCGTTTGTGTGTGTGTGTGTGTGTGGGAATTTAATTAAAGTATTGCATTTATTACAAAAAAAAACCAAATAAATGTTATGCATTTCTACACTTTTGGAACATTCTAAAGTCAAAAAAGTAGTCTGGAAAAAATATATGTTTACATGTCAGTGGTGAGCATAACTCCCGAACGGATGGAACTAAGATATTCAGCTTTTGTATACAGGTTAGTGGTGGCGGCCATGGAACCTGTCATTAAAGTTTTGGTCAAAATGGCGCACGCCCATAAGGTAGCTTCCATTGAAAAATTTATGTTTTTCAGCAATTGCAAAAAACGGCTCTTATGATTTTGATCAAAATTGCTTTGGTAATGCATTTTAAGGTATTCTAAACATCCCCATCACCGAAATTCTCGAAGAAAGGCGATAAAAGTGTAAAAAGTTGAAAAATGAATGTCTTAAATACAGAGTTCTCGTCCCTTGAGCATTGCCCATCAACAACTGTTTCTTCTCTGTTTCACTTTCAAGAAAGTGTAATGTACTGTTTATCGAAAAACATATCGCCAATTACGCCATTTTGACGATGTTTCTTATGCCAGTATAATAATCATCGCCAAACTGACATTTTTTTTTTTTAATTAATGAAAATATAAAAACGAAAACGGTAAATTACACCAATCCATGGCAAATATAAATGCAGTGACCAGTATTAAGTGAAATTGAAAGTTGTGCGATGTTCCATACCCCTATTGTTTACCTACGATTTGTTATACAGTGTGCAATACCAGATATTTGAAGTTTAATACTAGCATGTTTTTCGTATTAGTATTTCTTTTTAATTCATAACAAATTTTATGCAAATATCCTCACAAATCACATAGATTTGTATTGTTATCATTTAAAGTTTCCGAGATAACTGAATTTATCGTAACATTGTTACAGAAATATGTGTTCCTTTTAATGTTTCATTATTTTAGTTACTATGTACGTAATTAACAACACGTTAAAAAGTTTCGGCTTGTGATTTGCATAATTTTAACAAATTCAATCCCTCCTCTCACTTTTAAGTCTATTGTTAAAACACACCAGGTTTAGCACTGTCTATAACGAGAATAGACCCCGACAGCCTGTCTAGCGTTGTCTGTTATCGTGGAAACAAGACTAATCCCATTTTCCACGGGAGATTTCAGGATCAATACATCTACTCCTTAAAGGCTTTGGACGTCAATTGGGTGCTTGCATACCCCTATTCCATATCGGCGAATCTTGTTTCTATACCGACCGCCATCCATACAACCAAATGGTCTAAACGTAGTTAGTGTAGAAGCGTTTTTTAGAATATATAACAACCATGAAATATTTATAAAAAATAAAGTTACGTATGTGACCGTAACTAATAACGAAATATGTTTGAAGAAATGTACTTAGATATCTCTTCATATTTAAAATATAATATTTTTTTAATTCGATGGGGAAGTTATATTTTTATATAATTCCTTCGATTGACTCATTTTTAAATGTGTATTGAATTCCAAATATGCATATACAATATTAAACGTGCATTGTGCTGTCTATCTATCACAAGAATAGCACCCACCATGAAGTCTAGCGCTGTATGTTATCGTGGAAACAAGACTAGCCCCATTTTCCAAGGGTATTTCCAGGAAAGAGATATCTATATTTGAATTATTTTAACCTTTTTGGACGCCAAATTATGTATGCCCATTGTACACCCCTATTCAATATCTCCGAGTCTTGTTACCTTGAATTAACACAGAGTTCTCAGTTCTCTGCCCTTGAGCATCGCCCATCAATGTTTGATATACCTCTCTTTCACACACAATAAAGGATCGTCGAATAACATCGCAAATTCCGAACAACAATCGAATAAAATGTCCAAAATATCGCCAAACTGGCTATTTCAATTAAAAGGAGTGAAATATGAAAACGGTAACTATAACACTATACCATATAAATTTGAATGCAATGACCATTTTTCATAATGAAATTTTGAAACTTAAATATTTGGCAAGAATATTCCTGAAAATTATTTTTCAAATATCATCGACACTCACTTTTTCCACGTAGGCAAGTACTTTAAGTCATGTTTTTAGTATTTTATGCAAAAAATGTAGTAAACAAAGACACTTTTCTATTTGGCCTTCCCCATTGAAGATTTAAATAAAACCAGGGAAAACTCATAGCATAATCATCTAATCTCAATTTATTTAGTATATGTCCTAGATAACAATCCTCAAAATAAGATCAAAATATTTTTTAGGCAATTCATCTATAATTGTTAGAGTTATCACATTTCAAGTTAGCAATGTTTGCATGAAAATCAATTCTGAGAAAACGCATTTCCACTTTTTACTTCCCATTACAATCTACACTTTTAGATCAGGTTCAAATTGTCATAACTTTTATTATAATTAACACAAGGTTAAAATAAAGACAGATTTAGAAACTCAAAGATTTGGTCAAGAATATTCATGAAAAATATTTGTCAAATTTCCTCGAAACTCACTTCTTCCACGTAGGCAAGTACTATAATTCTTTATCGTGCCATTTTTTTCTAGTAATGTTATGTTAAAATATTTTTAGGATTGAGATGGATTTATTTAAAAGAAATTAATTTAGCTTACTACCTAAAATTAATTTGATTTTCAAAACCGTGTGTGTGTGTGTGTGTGTGTGTGTGTGTGTGTGTGTGTGTGTGTGTGTGTGTGTGTGTGTGTGTGTGTGTGTGTGTGTGTGTGTGTGTGTGTGTCCCACCACCCATTGGGAGCTATTCAAATGTAGGACATCTTATGTTTTGCATTTCTTTTATATCGCATTACATGATATTTATGAAATATAAATAGCCAGTACTAAAATCTACAAAATGAATTCTAATTTAGATATATTTTGTACTAAAAAATTTAAGAATTTATACCTATCACTTCCCATGAAATTTCAGTAAACAGTGATCAACACATAGTGGAACATTGCAAGCTGTACAAACGTATTTTGTTCTCTTCTCGTATGCTTTAGTAGAGCACAAACGGCAAGTCTATATATTTTTTTTTGTAAAATTGGCATATGGTCACCAACTTCAGTCAGTCGTACATCATCTGGAACAGTTTTCTTGCTGCTCAGGAAACTTTCAGATCATCCTTTGCGTAAACGACTTGAAAATCCAGAAATGAGTTTGTTGTGCTTGTCAAAAATTTAATTGGTCTTGAGGTCCCGAATCTCTTCTACTTACTTTCCAAAATGAAGTGACAACTGGCAGGTGGAAAAATAACTTCTCATTGACAATTAAAAATTAATGATTGTTTGGTTGTTTTCAGATTATCTGGCGCCATCAGCAACACGAGGGCTATAATGCGCCGAACATTCGTCATTAGACAAGCCAACATACATTTACAAACATCCATGCCTAACACGGGACTCAAACCCGCAACCTCGCGGTCTAGAAACTAGCACGATAACCACTATACCGTTTTGTCGGCTAAAAATTAATGAAGTTGGTGGGAAATATACTTTCCATTGCCTTATAAAGGGTTAAGTAATGTTTTTAGTATTTTATGTAAATCTATATATATAAAAGAAAGTCGTGTTAGTTACACCACTTATAACTCAAGAACGGCAGAACAGATTTGGGTGAAAATTGGTATGGAGGTAGCTTAGAGCCAGGAGACGGACATAAGATACTTTTTATCCTGTTCGACAGCGTTCCCGTGTGACTTGACAACAAAACGCAAATGATAGCTATGTAATTGACGTATAATGACAGCTATGTAATGACGTATAGATGACAATTTGATATTTATAAAACTCGGTATGGTTGAAAATTTGAGTTTTGAAATAAATTTTTAGGTGAATTGAAGTGAAGTGAAGTTTAATTAATAATGCCGCGAGCAAGACGATCGAATCTTTCCCGACAAAGCCGTAATGCAAGAAGAATACGAAATACTGCAAATGAAAGGACTGAAGAAGAACAAGAAATTGCACGTGAACAGCGCCGCGATAGTATGGCTCGACTTCGTGCTTCTTAATCACGAGAGCAAAGTGAAGCAGCCCGTGAAACAGCTCGGTTGGCAATGCGGAATCGTCGAGCGAACAACAGAGGTCAACAAATAGATAATTTGCGACGCAGAACAAGATATTTATCAAGTGCTGATTTGAATCGAGCAGCGTTTCGATACGATTGCAGCAATGATTACAGCTTGCATCCTAGCGTTTGTATTGGGCAAATGGACGTTGTTTGTGAGTATTGTGGTGCATTAAAGTTTTCCGGAGAAACGGCTGGATTATGCTGCCTTAATGGTAAAGTGAAATTACCGTTGTTGACTCCGCCACATGAGCCATTGTATTCATTGCTTTGAATATTTGTTTTTAAAATAGAAGCTGGAGCTGCACTATAGACACCAGGCATATTTTATTGAGTATGTTCACCGGTGTTTTGTACGTATTAAAAAAATATGTACAAAATTCTTTTAAGCAATAGCAGTAATATTATTTCTACGTTTACAAAATTTTTAATGGTTAAATTTTTCTAGCTGGCTTTTTTAACCCTTTACACTCGAGGCCACATGATTGGATGCCGCAACTCGAGAAGACCACTAGGTTTGATGCGGAAATTCGATGCAAGGCCAATGACTGTTTAGTTTCTATGAAACTAATCCCTAACCTCGGATTGAACCAAAAATCCCGCGAAACGTCTCAAGTTGTTGGTACCTCAGCGCGAAAAAGGCCTCGAGTGCAAAGGGTTAAAATTATGAATCTAACTTTATTTAATGAGAGTGAGTCAAAACATACATAGAATCTGGCATAGCAAAGGATTATTTAGACTCAATTTGACTTCACACTTGCAACCTAAAACGTAGATTCAGCGAAGATTAATGAAATTCACTGAAAACTTTCAAATCATTTCGACATTTGCCACCAAAGAGAAGAATGAATATAGATTCAAAATATAAAGCATCTGCGGCCAAGAGAACTAGGGCATCATCGCTGTAAAAACAGCATCAACTGGAGAATGACAGAGCTCGCTATTACAAAATGAACCAAAACATGAAACTGTTATTGTACTTTGGAAGCTGATCACCAACAACAATTAATCCGAAGAAATTCCGCGTCTATGTAACACAGAACAGATAGATATCCTTCAGCGGGTCCCCAGCAGCGCGGGGCCACACAGCTAGTAATGTAATAAACAAAGGACACTTTTCCATTTAACCTTCCCATTGAGGATTTAAATAAAACCATGGAAAAGTTGCAGAGAATTGCTTATAATGCATCTGCCTAATTGCCTATGTTCACATGCCTATTATATATCTATTACTGTATTTGTTTTGATTAACTGATATATATTGGCATTTAACAAAAGAGAAACTAGATATTTTGAACATTTAAGAAACAAAACACGAACAATAGCTTTTAAATAAATAACACATATGCAACAAAACAAGTTAAGGCTGAATATATTTGACGAGAAAAAGTAAAACTATATTACAAGGTCAAAATTTTGCATGCCCACTATCAGGAACATGTGTATTTCTTGAAATATGAATAATTACTTTTCCTGAAATCAACATAAGAAAACTTTAAGAAACAAAACACGAACAATAGCTTTTAAATAAATAACACATATGCAACAAAACAAGTTAAGGCTGAATATATTTGACGAGAAAAAGTAAAACTATATTACAAGGTCAAAATTTTGCATGCCCACTATCAGGAACATGTGTATTTCTTGAAATATGAATAATTACTTTTCCTGAAATCAACATAAGAAAACTTTAAGAAACAAAACACGAACAATAGCTTTCAAATAAATAACACATATGCAACAAAACAAGTTAAGGCTGAATATATTTGACGAGAAAAAGTAAAACTATATTACAAGGTCAAAATTTTGCATGCCCACTATCAGGAACATGTGTATTTCTTGAAATATGAATAATTACTTTTCCTGAAATCAACATAAGAAAACTGGTTTTGGGTAATATCTACAAAAAAAAAAGATATTTTATAATTAAGCTTTGCATTTGTAATTTATAAATTAAAATAAATTACAAGTTTTTCATATTGTTAGGAATTTTTCTCAGAAGAAATAATGACGCAATTCTTACCAAATAGAAACTATAATTTATTCTTCCTTCGAAGACTCACAAAATTTCTTCGAACAACAGAACAATCACTATCAAGCTTCAATACAAGCTACAGTGCATACAATTTCGAACACAGGGATAATTCAGTCACCGCGAAAGTAAACAGAATTTCCGATGCTTTCCGAACATCATTCAACTAACTCGTCTGCTCGATTTTTTCGATTCCTATTATAAGCTTTCGGTAGAAATTCATAGCAAAATTCAGTTTACCAATCGCGTGATCGAAATGACTAGAAATTTCCCGATTGATTTAGGTTTTGCCACCTTTTTCTAACCAGCATTATCCCTGTTAACAAATAAAATAAAACATTAAAAGAAATACGTCACTATTTACAATTATATACAGAATAAAATGAGATAAAAAAGAACTTCGTCACTATTTACAATTTTATACAGACAATTTTTGTAACAATATTAAAATATAAAATTAAAATATTAAAATATAAAGTTTAAAGCCATCTTCATCTTAGGAAAAATGTATTAAAATTCTTATGTCTCTAAAAAAAATTCGATCTCTAAGTTAATTTAAAATTTATTTTTTAAATATAACTATCCGAAATTTTTAATTTTATTCAATGCATTTATTCAAGTTTATTCATGATATTATAATTTTACATTGCGAAAACATTTAAAATACTTATCGACTATGCTTTAAAATGTCTCAAAATTGGATAGTTATTTACCTGGGATTTACCTAAAATAATAATATGCTAATATATATATATATATATATATATATATATATATATATATATATATATATATTTAAATCGTTCCCAAAACCTAATTTTTAAAATTTTGTATACTTGTTTTAAGATGGTAAGTGTCCCAAAAAGGTTGTAACAGATTTTTTTTCTTTACCAATTAGATAGCACAGCAGAGTTGGTCAAAGTCGGAAACAAGGTTACTGGAAGATTAGCTAATTCAAACCAAAACTCGAGCATCGTTCCAAAATACACATTTTTGTTAAAAATAATACACATGTCAAAAACATCATAAAACATGATTTTTTGCCCTTAGTCCTTTCTTATAAACAAAATATTTCAATTTTAGAGCTATGCATCAACATTTCCAAACTTCCAGTTTATTTCATTCATCATTGGGCAAAATTGGCCAATATCTGCAGCAACTGTTGGTTTACAACATTCCACATCGAGATTGACCAATGTCGACCAATATTGGACATCGTTGTGCAATTGATAATTAGCATTGTGCAACTGATTTAATTATAAAAAGATAATAAGAAATATGGATAAAAGATAACTGTAAACGGAAAATACTCCAACGGTAAGAAATCAAACCATAACATTTTAAACCATTTTTGTAATTATAGAACTATATACAAACATTGCTAACTAGCCTAAATAAAATACTTATAAATTAAAGAAATAATTGTTTTTGCCATATAAACCAACACTTTTTACTAAAATCTTATTAAGTCACTTTGCTAAAATATTAAAATTCACTTAATTCGTAAGTAAAAAATAACAGCAAAGAATAACACGAATGCTTCAAAATCTCCTTAAAATAAAAACTATTTTAATTCAATCTGAACAATATAAGACTTTTGTAAATTATACAGGGTAGTTGTAAAGTCAGTACCTATTTGTAACAATGAATATTTCAAAAAGTAAACAACCTATCACAGTTTTATTTCCATTGAATACATTATTAAGATGAACCATTTGATTATTAAGTTACATTTCAGAGTATGCAGCCGCATTTTCCACACATTTCTAGAATCTTTTAGGAACAGAATCTACAGCTCTTCTTAGCAACCCAATTGGAACATTTGCAATTACTTCCAAGATACTTTGTTAAAGGCTGATAAAATCCCTTTTTTAACTTGTACACTCAGAGTTAAGGAACAAGGCTGATAAAACCAAGGGATATTATCAGCCTTGAACAAAGTATCCGGGAAGTATTTGCTAATGTTCCAGTTGAGATGCTAAAAAGAGCTGTGGATTCTATTCCTAAAAGATTCCAGAAATGTGTGGAAAATGCTGGTGCGTACGCTGAAATGTAACTTAATAACCTAATGGTACCCCTCTATAATGTACTCAATGTAAATAAAACTGTGATAGGTTGTTTACTTTTGAAATATTCATTGTTACAAATAGGTACGACTTTACAACCACACTGTAGTTAAAACGCTTAATATAATTTTAGAAACATTATTAAAGCATGTATCTTTAAAGATAATCTTTTAAATCGCGCATTATCAATGATTTCCTGTTAGGAATTTAGTATTATTTGAATCTCCACTCAGATAATTTGATCCTGAATATGTTCAATTGTTTTGAAGTCTGGAAAATGTAATGGATCCAGACATTGCAATTATGGAATAAAGCTGTTTAGGAACAGAATTAGTCACTGCCAATTATAAGTTATTTCTATTGTAGATATATTGCTGGAAGATCCCTAATATTGATTGTGCTAATGAGTATAATTCTTTTTGGCGTAGAAATAAATGTAACAAATTGGATATAGAGCTTAATTATGACAAATGGTTCATTGTTCTTAATAAAATCCGCCCTTGTAACTCTTGCTTCAGAAAATATCAATACAACAAATCAAACAAGCAATAAAACCTTAGGTCTCAAGTTATTGCTGCAAAATAATCAGCTTAATACGTTGTAAAAAGAGTCTAACTACTTAGAGCAAAAGAGATGTTTTTAAATAATTGTTTTAAAACTTATCAATGAATTATTTTATAACAAGCCATCTTCTTACTTAGAACAAAAATTTTGATTTGTAGCCTTTCATATAATAAATAAACAAGCAAACAAATAAACAAATAATTTAATAAATAATTGTATTGGACTTGTCATTTTATATTCTAAAACATTTTACGAAAATATTTGGAGTCGCAGAATTGTGTCTCTAAAGAACATAATTATATTTCTTGCGGATTTATAAAGGGTCTTTCGGAAAAGACTCCCTAAGTTTGAAATGACATAGATGAATAACAGTAAGAGACAGAAAAAAGAGACAAGTATTATGTTGGATGGACAGGTATAGAATTTTAAATACACAGGTTTGAAAACTCAATAAAATATTAAAATGAGGCAACACATTGTTGTAAAATTTGAATGTAGGGGAATGAATTTATAAATTCCCTAGTGAAAAAAGTCCCTATGATCCCTTTAGCGAATAGTGTATCCCAAAAGGTCACTTTTACAGAATGCAGTGGTTTTTAGTACCCCATAACTTCCAGTTTTATTTATTGACCAATCCGCCCAATTAAAATAGGTAAGCCATAAGCAGCCATCATCAAATATACTTCCATCAATCAATTTGGCAAACCGGTGTATTTAAAATTTCATACCTACCAATTCAACTTCTTCTTTCTGTCTCTAACTTTTTTGCAGTTATGTCATTTCAAAGTTTGGTATTCTTTTCTTACTGACCCTGTATATGTAACAGAGAGTCTGCGATATGAATACATACGCTATAATTTCTCAAAACAATATACTCTAGCAATTGATGGAAATTGTTATACACCGTTGTGATATCATTAGAAAGTCGGTACCTTAAGTAACTCGAAACTGACTCGTTTTTGTTCTTAGCTATTTGTTCTTAGCTGAATAGCTAAGAACAAAAACGAATCAAAACGAAGAGGAACTAAGAAACGTTGCTAAGTATTGACCTCACCATGTTTATTTCGTTTTATTTTAGACTAAGTAATGCTGAGAATTGCAGTTGATGTGCAGTAACATGTGTTGCAGAAAACAAATTAAAAACACACAAGTTTAAGCGTAATGCATTTCATTGGAATCAAATGGCAACAAAAACGTAATCTTCATACGTTGCAAAAAGCTGTCCTCTGTCTATTTAAAGTCTTACAAATGCTCCTTTGTTAACTTCAACCGCATATACGTGAAGAGGCATTACAGCTACAAGCCTCTTTGGCACCGCACAATTTTGGGTTAGGCATGGATGTTCTTTGTGGTTCGGAAACCACTTAAAGCTGTAGGTCCAGGCGTGATCAGTCGTCATTGCGCCTAAAGATAGGTCTTTGAGCGTACAAACCAACCAATCAGGCTAGCCAAGTAGCTTTGTAAGCTTTCATCATACAAGGTATGAATGTTCTTTTATTGTACTTTATATTTTCACATTTTTCAACGCCGACCAAACGGTATAGTGGTTAGCGTGCTAGCCTCTAGACCGCGAGGTTGCGGGTTCGAGTCCCGTGATAGGCATGGGTGTTTGTAAATGTATGTTGGCTTGTCTAATGACGAATGTTTCGGCGCATTATACCCCTCGTGTTGCTGACGGCGCCAGATAATCTGAAAACAGCCAACCACATTTTTCTACAATTCTGAACAAAGTTGACTTGTGCACACTAATTTCAGGGTTACGCGGGAGTTCTCCAAAACTTTCATACCCCTTTCTTGTTCAGAGATCAGTGACCTTAGTATATCCGTTGACTTTTTGGTGTCATATTACCCAACAAATTATTTACGTCTTTGCTATTTCTCGGTTAGGAAAAGCATCTTTGTAAGCTTTCATTAGAACCTTTTTCATGCACAGAATATATTTTCCTCAATAAGAGTACCCCCATATTTTAACTCACTACTTTTAAATTAAAATCAAAAGTTTAACCACTCAATTTATAAACATTAATATATTCCAAACTAATCTGCTGTAGAATAGTTTGCCTACGATTGTTTTGTGCCAGATTGTGATTAGATTTCCTAGTTGAGGTCATCATTATATGCAACACCTGATATTAAAAAACTTGCATTTTATAACAGTTTAACCATAGTTGCTTGCCAACAATTACTTATCACAGGTCACAATCCTTGATGGTTTTGATTACTTTGATTAGTTTTTTGCTGAGCATTAGATTTGTTCGTTACCAGTGGAAAAATTAGGCGAGGTCAATATTTTGCAAGGCACTTTCTCTGAAAGTAAAATTGATAAAGTTATCACAACAGGTATTGACCAAAGTCTGAAACAAGTACTGCAAGATTGGCCAATTCTGACCGAAACTCGAGCATCATTAAAAAATTCACAATTTTTTTTTAAATAAACATGTCAAAAACATCATAAAACATATTTTGTTGCCATGGTCTTTTCTTATAAACAAAATATTTCAATGTTAGAACCAAGCATCAACATTTCAAAATTTCCCGTAAATTTTATCCATCAATGGGCGAGACTGGCCAATATATATAACAATTGCTGGTTTACACCACTCCACATTGGGAGTGGCCAATGTCAAGTGATATTGCTCAAGGTTGCGCAACTGAGAATTAGCATTGTGCAACTAAGTTAATAATCATGAAAAGATAATAAGAAATATGGATAAAACATAATTGTAAATGGAAAACTCTCCAACGGAAAGATATCAAACCATAACTACATTTTAAACCATTTTTACAATTATAGAACTATGAACATTGGCAGATAGAGAGTAAAATGGTAAATAGGACAAAAAATTACAGTTTTCAATCTTTAGTTAATTCTCTGTTGGTCCCAACAAAAATGTCAGTCTAAGAGTTCCAATCCGTGGGAAGAAAGTTTCCTCTCTATAAGTAGACTCGACGTCGATTGTGACTGATAGTCTTATCTCAGCTGCTTGTGTATTTTAGGGGGTTTCTCATAGACGAACGCAAATGCAAAGCAGTTTCCAAGTAGAACTCTCGGTCTGCATTTTGCCCTTTTCCCAATGATCCTGATATATTCCGGGCATTGAGTGCAGTGTTAAGCACAAAGATCATATCTGCATTTTTAGGCCAAACTGAGTTATTATTGCCAGGTAGTTCTCCGTAATGTAGTCTACATAAGGGTAAGTTTAATGGTCGTGTCTGCACATGAAATAGTAGAAAAGTTAATAAGCTAGTGAAAAAGTTTATATCAACTACATTTAGTTGGTAACCTTTAACTGCTGCATGCGGTCTGACAGACCACGAGTCGTGTTTTTTTTTTTTTTTTTTTTTAATGCTTTCACCCCCTAAAATATTTCATCTTTGATTTTTACATTATTTTTTCTGATACTTTATTTCTTAAACTTTAAACTTATGTTCACCAATTTGTTTGACGCAGTATGGACCACTTGTTGCCCTTGCACTAAAAACATCAAACCACCCAATCACAGCAGTTGAAGGTTAAGAGGTAGTCCTAGTAAAGATAATTCCCTATACTCGCTCCGACCAAACGGTATAGTGGTTAGCGTGCTAGCTTCTAGACCGCTAGGTTGCGGGTTCGAGTCCCGTGGTAGGCATGGGTGTTTGTAAATGTATGTTGGCTTGTCTAATGACGAATGTTTCGGCGCATTATAGCCCTCGTGTTGCTGACGGCGCCAGATAATCTGAAAACAACCAACCAACCCTATACTCGCTACGTTACAATCTTCTAGCTCAGTGCATAGAAACTACTATCTATAAAACCTTGAAATTTTGGTGAGTAGGTACGAAGAAGATCACTTAGTTGAATGACATAAATTGACTTAATGAAATGACATAAATTGACTTAATGAAAAATACTTAATGAAATGACATAAATTGTTTTCATTTAATGTATATCTATTATAAATGAAAATTAAAATAGCAAAAAACAAAACCAGGTGGAGCCACTATATATGCATTGGCGTATGAATTTCAATTATAAAATATATTAGATGCTATTTTCGAGCTTTTAATTTATGTCATTTCATTAAGTGAGCCTTTTCGTACCTACTTACCAAATGTCAAGGTTTTCTAGAAAGTAGTTTCTAAATGCACTGGGTTAGAAGATTGTAACATAGCTAGTATAGGGAATGATCCTTACTAGGACATCCTCTTAAAATTTAAACCGTAATTTCTTATTAACAAGTTTTTATGCATTAGCTTCGTATGTATCTATGTAACGGAATCTTTAAACTCGATTTTCGACCACTTCAAAACGTTGGATTAATTTGAAATTTAGAGCAGTTATCAAGGACCGATGACAATACAATAATTCAATAAGTTTGTCGCATTAGCTCGGATTAGTTCGTGTTGCCCTTGCGCAGTTAAACTCCAACCAACCTTCTCTAGAATCGAATCTTGATGTCCCGTTACAACCCCAGTAGTCAAAGAATCTACCATCGACAGTTGTTGAGGGAGACATTTGAAAGATCTGTCGTGGGCACTACGGTTATACCATCAGCAAAAAGTTATTCAGATTTATCATATAACAATGATGGACGAGACACCTATTGGTTGTGATCTAATATTAAAGCGTTCCTTTCATCTGGTTGGAACTCTGGATTGCAAGGATTAGCTCTAGAAATACCACAGTTTTTCATGTAAATGTGGACACGATCTAAGGGGCCATAACCGAATTAATGAGCTAGTCGTGGTTTCACCTTAATGTGACGTGTACTGAGACATGCATGAGTTAATCATTGAGACAAGCATATGACTACTGGCCGGATCAACTAATAGGGAGTTTCATTCACGTTTCACAATTGAATAATTAATAGTTTAAAAAACTAAAAAACACGCTTTAATAGAAAGTGTGTTTTTTTAGTCGCATTACCTTACCAGGATCAGCGATTTTTCATATTCAGAGTCATGGTAGTGTTTTGTGCCAAGTAATACGGCGTGTACTAAGGCATACACATGACTTAAATTTTAGACAAGCATGTGATTATTGGCAGGAACAACTGGAGATTTTTGTAAACTTAACTAAAAAAAATTATAGTTTACAACAAAAATAATTAATAGTTTAAAAAACTAAAAAAGACACTTTAATAGAAAAGTGAACTAAAAAGTAGAAAATAATTTTAAATAAGTTTGAAATAAGAATAGAGTGATTAACAAGAAATATTTATTTTATCGTAAAAAAACGTGGGGTGCTTTTTAAGATATTTTCATAATGACTCTACTTTTACCAATATCTGTCATTAAATATTTACAACAATTGATATCAAGCACCCCACGCTTTTTTACGATAAAATAAAAATTTCTTGTTAATCCCCCTATTCTTATTTCAAACTTATTTAAAATTATTTTTTACTTTTTAGTTCACTTTTCTATGAAAGCGTGTTTTTAGTTTATTAAACTATTATTTATTTGCAACTCAGTTGCAGGAACGACTTCTGTGCTTAGGACTACAGTGCATCCGTCGTATCTATTTGTAAATATACTGTAGATCAAATTAAGTTCCAATGAAAAAGTAAGCGTTTATTTTTCTATAGATTTTGTCCTCTTTTCCAATGCAACCAATCTCTAAAACAAATACAAAATGCATATTCCAATATGCTCTCTTTGTTATCATTCAATAGTTCAAACAAACAAAATTTGACTGCAGAACATTAAAAAAGGAGTGTGCTTTCTTTTAACAATAAATGGTTAAACTATTTTCAGCTGTATTTTGTTTAAATGAGTTCGTGATCTGAAATAAATTTAGGATTGTAGAGTCACTTTAGCCAATCAAGTAACAGCCAAACTGAAGCTACTTCCATATTCACAATTAAGTTCGTGACTTGCTACGGGGATTACGTACGTGACTTTCTACGTGAATTTATGTAAATGTATTCACTATGTGTTGAATTGCAATAGCTGACTATTTAACTGATTGAATAATGCTGTTTTTAAACGGATTGCTATATTTGGTGTTTTCCAGAGCAACTAGAAAATTCTTTCACACACAACACACGTATTAACTCCAAAGAGGAAGAACAATTTAATTTTAAATAAAATATAAAGAATTACATTTTGTTCTTTTTGCTTGGAAATCGTATATCAGTGAATACTTTTATATCAGTGAAAACTTCGTTCGATGACGCAATACTATATTTATCATAAACATTCGAAGTTTGTGTCCCTTATGTGACATATTCCTTTAAAATTTATTAATTGTAGCATGTAACAAACGTGTTACCTAATGCGCAGAAACAAGAATATCCAAACATACAAGAAGTTCTACTTAAAAAAAAGTCGATTTTTGTAGTAAAAAAAAACATTTTACTGCAATGCGATTAGTCAGTTAGCTGAAAGCTCCTAGAATATGGTTAATACAATTATTTTTCTTTCAGTTTTCATCAAGGCCGTAACCGGACTTTAATTTTGGGGATTATCACATAACTATTTATTATCTTTATAACTATTGACACAAAAATTATTTAAGAGTAATTCATTTTATGATTTAAAAAAAAACTATGATAATCATTGTCCTTTTATTATGGTAACTCTTGTCGTAATACCAGACGGAAGTGCACTTGTGTTTTCGAAATATTTTTCAACGAGTCATAAAAGTTGCAATATAATCTTATATGAATAGTAAGTTTTTCTAAGTAGTACTGGGAGTAAAAAAGTTAAATATATTGTAAAGTTAGTTGAATTACATTTTGAAACTATCCGACATTTTATGCCGCGACATTACATTTTGATGCCACCAGAAGAGTGCAACTTTCATCCCTTTGGAATTTGAAAATTAAATGTAAAGTAGACAAAAGTGGTATGAATCACAGGGAAACAGATAGAGGTCGGCGATATATCGATACGACGACTGTTTTATCGATATTTTTTTTAATTATCAATATTAAAAATATCGATATTTTCAAACATTTTTAGTTTTTTAATGATCGTTTTGTAGTTCCGCGTGTTTTTTCGATTTTCTTTATTCCTTTTTCAAAAACAACAAAACTAAGATTTGGACTTGGCTGAGAGGCAGTTAAAACGGCACCAATGTTCAATATTTTGCCATACACTTCATTATCATGGGCGCCAACAGGAGTTGTACAAGGGAGTGAACCTCCCTGGCTTTTGAAAATTAAAATAAAATTGGAAAAAACGTGATAATTATATATATGTATATATGTACGTACGTACAGGCACACACACTTATATATTCATCCCCGAGTTAATTTTTCAATTATTCATATTGTAAATAAATTATGCTAAACATTCAGCGTTGCCATTAAAAGCTATTGAAAATTATCTAAATTTTTCTTAAAATTATTGCACCAATTAAGCGATAATATAACTTTTTCTTTTGTAATAGATCCATTCCAGTTGGAAAAGTAGTCACCTTACAAAAAGAATGAAAAGTAGAAATTTGTTCTGAAAAACTTGGCAAAATTGAAAATCAAATAAAAAAAAAAAAAAAAATCGTGTATCGATATATCGATATTTTATCGATATTTTTTTCTATGCAACGATACTGTATCGATATTTATTTTGATCGATATTTCCGACCTCTAGAAACAGAGGTTGGATAGAGGTTTTTAGAGGTAGTAAGAATCATTTCCTATACTCGCTATGTTACTATCTTCTACCCCAGTGCATTTAGAAACTATTTTGTACAAACCCTTGAAATTTGGTACGAAAAGGATCACTTAATAAAATGACATAAATTGTTTTCATTTAATATCTATCTATTATAAATGAAAATTAAAATAGTACAAGACAAAACCAGGTAGAACCACTGCCTGTACATCGACGTAAGGATTTCAAATATAAAATAGAATGCATTTGACCCTGTTTTCGAGTTTTTAATTTAGATCATTTCATTAAGTGATCTTTTTCGTACCTACTCGCCAAATGTCAAGGTTTTAAACCTAGTTGTTTCTAAATGCACTGCGCTAGAAGATTGTAACACCGCGAATATAGGAATGATCCTTACTAGGAGTATTCAATGGAACAGAAATGTAATACATAACTACATTTTAACATTTCATTGGGAAATCCAATTAACAAATCAAGGTTGGAACAAAACTTAACCCCCCTCTTGCACCCTCTAGTGTGCGATTCCCCCCTCTCCCAACTGAAAATAATCCTGCCGACTCCAATGGAAACGTTAATTAGTGTGTAATTGCTGTTGTCTACTCTTTAGTACATTTAAAATAATGTGTTGAATCAGCTAAGCAAATGTTCATCATTTAACAGTGAAAAAGTAAGTAATAAATAATTTCTGGAGAAGAACCACTTCGAATAAGTATCTACTATTGTTTCAAGTCATTGTTATAGTACAATCAAGATTTTCCATACATTTATACAAACTTTCACTATACATCTCAAACATTCCTTTACCAACACAAATGTTCTATTAAAACGTGTATTGAATTTTGGAGCCTACAAAAGGCTAATTGTTAGTGTAGTAAGTATTTTGCTACATTAACAATTACAAAACTATTACCTAGTCGTTTTACCTAAAAAAGTCGTGGCGCCACCTGTAGAAGAAAACTGTAAACTCTTTCATAATAATATTTCTTTTATTTGGAATCTGTGAATTGTCATTGAATAAATATTAAAATACTTATGTTAATTTTGATTTAGGTGGAATATATTTTGTATGGTTTTATTAATGAAGGTAATTATAAGTAATGTTTAACAAATTTGATTCATTTTTCATGAAACTTTCACAACACTTTTGAAGCACTAAGCTGCAAATTGGATTCATTTTCGTGCAAAATTTTATTGATTTACTAATTCGATTCATTTTCATGAACATAACAACACTTTTTTGCAGCATTAAGCTGCAAAAAAATATTATGATACTGCCAAAAGTACTTGATTTCATGTGATTTCCACTTTCCTTCCATTTGAGTTCCACGTGAAACCAAGCCATGGAGCGTTAAATAATCTACCTAACTTTGCAGATTTATCAGTGGTCACCTAAGGTGTATGAGATATGAACATAAAAGAAAGGTCTATCCAACTTGCAATAAATGTTTCACCGGTGCAGCTAGCCCGGCTCACCTCCTTAGCTGCATGCATTTTGAAAAAGATTTCCTGCGCGACCCAGTCTTGTTCTTCGACTTCCTGAGGGTGGGTGGACTCATGGACCTGGTCTAGCTCCGCTAGACCAGTTGGGATAAGAAACAACAACAACAAACCTAACTTTGCGACGAACATATGTACTTTCAAAGCGTATAAATACAATGTCTGCCAAACTTTGCGACGTACTTTATTCATGACGCTAAGATAAGCATTAAGATGTAAAAAAAAAAAATTTGCGTCATATATTATTCATTCATGAAGCCGAGGACAGCATTAATCTGTAAAAAAAGTGCTTGGGATTTCATGCTTAAGTTCCACGTGAGACCAAGCCATAGAGCGTTAAATAATCGGACTAAGTTTGCGACGAACATAAAAATTTAAAAGCTATTAGTATAAATACAATTTCTGCCTAACTTTGCGACAAATATTATTCATGACCAGGGGCGGCCTGGTTTACCTTTGAGAACGGTGGACCAACATTCAAGAGGGCACCTTATCCCGTCTCACATCAAGCTCGTAACCAGGTTTTCTTTTCGGGGGGTGGGAGAGGGTTATGGTCGAAAGATTTGATTAAATACACATAACAAGTTACAAAAAAAAAGAAGAAAAAGGAAGGGGAAGTGGTAAAATAAGATTTCACACAATTTCGGGAGGGGGGGGGGGTCTCGGGAATCCCCCCCGTCTACGGCCCTGTTTCACACCAATGAATAAACTCATTCATTTTGCATGAGCCACTGCTGCATCATGCTTAATTAGGACTACCCGTGATACCGCAATGTCGCACATCCCCAGACGTATAGAAATGAACAGAATAGAGTGAAAGCAGGTATTTTTATGTATAAAATTTCATGTTACAATACCAAACACAAATTGCACATAGTGATGACTAATAAAGATACAAAAAACGATTAAATGTTCCCTATTACTAGGCTATTTTAAAAAGCATGATGCCGCCTCATTTCAAAGCTGTTTTCACACAACCTTTTTATGATAACTTTGCTATCGACTAAATTAGATTCCTGGTTAGACGAGCGACCTTTTGTCTTGCAGTTAGTCGCGTGGGTGACAAGTGTCCCCCAAATTCAAATTTTCGTGCATACCATTAAATTCGTGACCAAATATCAAAGTAAGTGGGTATTATAATTAAAAACACAACATTATTGAACAGAATAAAGTAAGAATCAAAAAATATTTTTGAAATAACTTGAAAAAAAACTGTACGAATCATTTGATCATGGGCTGCCCTACAATCAATTTATCAATAGATTGATTGTAGGGGACATTTGTCAACCGCGCAAACTAAGGGTTAAAACACGATATATTTATTATTTACAATTTTTGCAGATTTTTAATGATCATTTAACTTTTTACGTAGAATACATTTATCGTTACGAAATGAAAGAGCTTTATGAACAGTTGATGATGTCTTAAAATAGTGTGTACCACAGACTTTAATAACTCAAAAAAGAAAAATATAGCAAAAGGTTATTACTGTTTTTGATACTGATGAAGAACTGTTAAGTTCATTGAAGTTAGAGTCTAAATGAAATTATTCTAAAGAGTCTGATCAAACAGTAAAAAATGTTGACGAAGAATCAAACGGTCAAAAAGTTTCATCCAACTACCAGAATTCCCAAAAAAGTTTCATAATAGTTTGAAATTTAAAATATCAGCTTAAAAAATGGTTTTGCCTTACTTCGTTTGTCCCACATGCTAGTGGTCATATTTCTCAGTGCCGACCAAACGGTATAGTGGTTAGCGTGCTAGCTTCTAGACCGCGAGGTTGCGGGTTCGAGTCCTGTGTTAGGCATGGGTGTTTGTAAATGTATGTTGGCTTGTCTAATGACGAATGTTTCGGCTCATTATAGCCCTCGTGTTGCTGATGGCGCCAGATAATCTGAAAACAACCACCAACCATATTTCTCAGTAGCTAAGTATCAAAAAAAAATTGCAGTTCCTGATCTAACCATAAAATATTTGAGAAAAATCACACATCAATGAAGAGCAATAAAAGACATAACAGATTCAACATTGAGTTACATTTTTCCTTCTTAACAACTACACGATAAATGGTAACTTAACCATATCCGAATAACAGCGACCACCTTGGAAGGCAACACAGATAACCTCATCCTCAAGAAAGGTTAATCAACAAATTTCGTTTGGTGTGTGGCTTCCAAAATGGTACAGTCATTTGTTGGTAACAGTGAACCAAATGCTACAGCCTCCAAAGGACAGTATTAGCAGCAGCAGCCTCATTTCTACTAGATACCCTAACAATTTCCCCCTCAACTATATCTCAGTTACTGAATACCAGAAATCTCATTTACCGGTGCCGATCAAACGGTATAGTGATTAGCGTGCTAGCTTCTAGACCGCGAGGTTGCGGGTTCGAGTCCCATGTAAGGCATGGGTGTTTGTAAATGTATGTTGGCTTGTCTAATGACGAATGTTTCGGCGCATTATAGCCCCCGTGTTGCTGACGGCGCCAGATAATCTGAAAACAACCAACTCATTTACCGGTTTTTAAAATCATGATTATAATACATATTAGTTACCATTTTTTCCCACTAATATACATACAAAATGGTTTGGATACCATTTAACAATCTGTATTTGTACATCCTCTATTCTCCTACACATAATCACTCAATAGAATACATATACTTCATTTAGTTAAATAAAATAAACTTTAAATGAAGTATTATTATTTTTAAAATAATACATGCATCAAAATTTATGCTGGTGTATATAAATTGTACTGGGTTTTATTTAATTACTGGTTTAAAAAACTTTTATTAGTCTTTAAAACAGCTTGTATATAAAAATACACTGGCTTTTAAAATTACTTGTATAATAAATATATAAACAAAAACTATACTTGTTTTTCAACCTACATGTGCATAAAATTCTCTTTATATCAAAATTGCTTTTATATAAAACTGTATTTTATCTTATGTTTTTATTCTGACAACCAAAGAAATAACCTCAAATGTTAAAGAGGCACTGTTTTTAAACCACTTTACCAAAAATCTACTGGTATTTTTTTGCTTTTGAATTAGCAATTCGCTATTCCCAAATATAGAGGAATGCAAGAGAAGACTCGATTTAAAAGATCTGATAACAAATAATTGCAAGGACGTGTTTTACATCTCCTTTGAGACTACTCAATAGAATTATTACCCCCATCAGCTTCTCCAAACAAATAGACCATGAAACGTTGACTAAATTATCGATCTGACCCCCTTTTCCCGGGATATCACGTCTTGCTTAGTTGATCACATCCAAATTATGTTACTCTAAATTTGATTACAGCATAAGCCATTAAAGCTCAGGCTTAGAGCTCCGAAACTTTGGGAGCCCTAAAATTTGCAACAAGTTTTTGTGGACAAAATGATCTGTTTTTTTTTATTCAATATAATAAATTACGTTCTGAATTCAAATAAACTATGAACTTAAACTGGTCTCAAGCAGCAGCCGTTAGAGGTTGCGGGTTCGAGTCCCGTGTTAGGCATGGGTGTTTGTAAATGTATGTTGACTTGTCTAATGACGAATGTTTCGGCGCATTATAGCCCTCGTGTTGCTGACAACGCCAGATAATCTGAAGGAAAAAAAACCAGCAGCCGTTAAACAACTGAATCTCGAAAAAACATCAGATTATAAAAAAGTAAATTTTTTTTTTTGGTTGATTTTCTCTTATGCGATTTGAGGCTTTAAGAAATGGTTATTCATAAACTTCAGATTAAAAACGAAACTGGTTGTTTGTAGTTATTAATCACACTGGCAAATCATTTACGTTTTTCTTAATTGTGTGTTTGCCTAGTTGTAAATATATTTTTAACGTTAAAATATACTAATAGATAGTTTAAAGCCAAATTCGGTGACATCTTAACTGCAAAAGTCGAATATTCTACCTATCGAAAACCAGTTTTATTGGTTGTATTCAGATTATCTGGCGCCGTCAGCAACACGAGGGCTATAATGCGCCGTAACATTCGTCATTAGACAAGCCAACATACATTTACAAACATCCATGCCAACACGGGACTCGAACCCGCAACCTCGCGGTCTAGAAGCTAGCACGCTAACCACTATACCGTTTGATCGGCGAAACCAGTTTTAATTCACGTGCTTATTTGCTTTTAATAATTATAACAGGTTATTTTTCATTGCATAACTGTATCAAATATTTAACATTATTTTTAACTTATAATTTATTACACACATGCTGTTCAGCATTTACATATGTTAAAACAGCATGTGCAAATGCTTTTTACACATGCTGTTTTAGACCATGTAAGTTCGAAGAAGACACTTTCCAATAGCCACTGTTAATAAACATCAGTGTCCAACTAATTTTTAAAGGCCCCGAAAATATATTGTGCTTTGGGCTCGGATTGATGCAAAACAGGCCTTGAAATAACACAGTGGCGGCTCGTGAACTACTGCCAGTACAGCCAGGCTGCATTTAAATTTATTAGTTCAGAATTAAATTTATATATTTTACAATTTTCTAAAAGGAAGATACAATTTCAACGGTAAGTGAAAAAAAAATTTGGATAAACAGCGATCTCCTTGCCTGAATAGTTCACAAGAAAAAATCCTCTTCCAATCAAAGTGATGATCTTCCTCCAAACAGCAGCCGTGTGTCTCTGAATCGTGTTTCGGGATGCCACGTTGCAATGCGTTGTCATGGTAACCAATGGAAAGCAATGGAGACAATAGAGCCTTCCTTCCACGTAATGTATTAGCGTGGCTGCCAGATCAGAATTTATTCCTACTTCGGCTGTCCTTGAGAATTCTATGAGCTGAATGGTTCTGCTTAAAAATCAGCTTTGGTGAAAATGAATGGTTTAAAAAAATCCCTCCAAATCGAATGTCATTTTGAAACATGGAGAAGCCATGGGGGAAGTCGCATGTTTCCGGCTGAATTAACATTTTCGACCACGGGCCGCTACTGAAATAATAGTATGATAATCGGCGTTTTTCTGGATTGAGTACTGCGTGAAAAAAACGCCAAGTATATGAACCATAGTAATTTTATAGCCACAAGTCAGACACGGCGTGATATTCCACAAGAGAAGATAGCGTTGTGGGTCTTAACGATCACACTATGGCCAATGAAACAGGATTCATTTGTTGGCGGATACAAAAAAACACGGAGTCACAAAGGAAGGAGAAAAAAAACTATCTCCCTTCTTTTAAATAAAATTTTACTTTTACACATTGTATTTTCTGTAAATTAACAATACAATATTTCGAAGATGAATTGATTAATTTTTGTCTTTTAAACGTCATGTTTTTCAAGAATCGCGATTTTTAAGAGTCAGTAATAAATTTCAGCAACTGCGGTTGTTGTGAGGAACTAATACATACGAGTTTGTGAGATATGAATAATGGGCATTTAATTCAACTCTCTTGCAATTACAGAGCTTTTCAAATATGACTCCCTTACTTTGAAATGGCATAACCCAGTTTTCAAAATTAGTTACAATATTGAAATGCAACAAAAAAATATTGTAAAATCTGAAAATAGTGGAATGAATTTTTCGCTCCCCTCATGAAAAAGAGCTCTACGACCCCACTACTAGATAGTACAGACAAAACTGTCCCTTTTTCAGAAGACGGTGGTTTTCAAAAACAGAAAGACTTTCATTTCTTCATATCACCAATTTTGTTTGCTGATAAATCCTTCTAAACGAAAATGTATCTCATGTGTAAGCCAAACGTAGGCGTCAATTCCATCAATCGATTTTGCAAACTGGTGTATAAGAGGGTCCCGGACTCAAAATTCTAAAATCTTTATTTTTCGAATTATTATTATTATTATTATTTTTTTAATTTTTATGCAGTACTGTAATATGCTTTGAAACTCAAATAACTATTTTAAATTTTCAAATTTAAGAATATTTTTTTAATTAAAAAACTTCAAAATTTTGAGTTTTCCTAAATTTGATATATTGAAAAGAACTTTTTTAAAGAAATACTTCAGTTTTACATGAAATTTCTTATAATTCATATCAGAAATTGTCTTCGTGATTTTTCAATAAAATACTGGGTGTCTGAAAATTAGTTGGGCAATCGAGCTCAAATAGATCTGTATAACTCATAATATCTAGGCATAATAAACAATTTTGTTTTTGCATTCAGACTGGCATGGTGAACATAAATTAGTTCGGGGAAAAGAATGGTTAATAATGCCTAGTTATTAAGAGTTGTACAGATATGTTTCAACTCCAATGCCTAACTAATTTATCGATACTCTGTACTTTGAAAAAAAATTTAAAAACATAGGTTGAACAAAAACTATATAAAACCCATAGTGTGCTAAGCTCTAAAAACTTTTTTTTTAAAAGTTAAATCAAAATACTTAATTCCTAAAGTCAAATTAAAGAAATATATGCTTAAAATAAATGTGGAAATTTTCATTTATTTATAACAGGTAGTTATTAAGTAGTATCCGTTTAAACTCAAAACAGGTCATCATCGAGGATAACAGTTTCAAAGTTTCAAGATAGCACATCCGAGATGCAGTTGTATGTAGCAAAAACTTATATATCTTAAGTTCTGTAATGATAAAAACCAAATTGTTACGACATTTTATTCAGAAATATTTTTATTATTTTATACAGTAATAAAAAAAGTAGAGAATATTTTTTGATTTTGAGTCGCAATTCTATTCCTGCCCATCCAACATAAAACTTTTTTTTCTGAGTTCACTGTTTCTCATTTATGTCATTTCATAGTTAGAGACTCTTTTTGAAGCACGCTGTATATAGTGTATAGAAAATCCCACGGTATTATTTGCTTTTTATATGGCTACCTCACAATGCTTTCCAGACTTATTTTAACCCAGATATGACAGCAGCATTGACCAATGTCATAAACAAGGATTCTGGAAGGTAGGCCAATTCTGGCCAAAACGCGAGCATCGTTGCAAAATACACAATTTTTTTTTTTTTTTTATTTTTTTTTTTTTTAATCATGTCAAAAACATCACAAAAACAGATTTTTACACTTCTGTCCTGTCTTATAAAAAAATATTTCATGTTTAAAACTGTGCATCAACATTTCAAAACTTACAGTATATTTTATCAAGCATTGGGCGAAATTGGTCAATATAGGTATAAAATGACCGATTTACAATGTTCCACATCAGATTTGACCAATGTCGGACTAAGTTGATGTGCTACTGAGGAACCAACACCCTAGGTCATTAACCTAGGGATACACCGAATATTCTATATCTATTCGGTATTCGGTTTATTCGGTCATTTAGCAGAATATTTGGTTTAGCCGAATATCTGGATATTCGGTAGCGGAATATTTTTTTTTCTATTTATTGCCAATATATTATTACTGCAGAATGCCACTCTATAGAAATGATTTTATTTCCATTATACAACATTTACCACAACAATTTAATTTATTTTTTTTTATGAATTTCAAGCAGTGTCAGGGTCCTTAAATATGTATAAGACATAAGATGTGTCTTCTTGAATAGTTTAAAAAAATTGAGAACAGTTATTTTTGTTATGTCATCAATGAATGCCAAGACAATTGTCATCAATGAAGGTACGTTCATCTATGATTTTGTAATATAAAACATTACTATTTTTTTTATTATAAGTAGTAATAAAGACATGTTTTCTAGGAAACAATACATCAGACAATCGGCCAACCGAATATTCGATATTCGGCTTGTCCATTGGTCGAATATTCGTTAGTCGGTATTCGGCTAAAATCCCTATCCGCTGCGTCCTTATATTTAACAAACTTTTTAACGTCACTAACTTTTAGAGGACCAGTACACTATCTGGCCAAAAGTATCCGGAAACCCAGTGGTATGGACTTAGAGCGTCCTGAGGCACATATTAATATGATGTTGGTCCCCCTTTTGCATCGATAACGGCCTGCACACGTTTGGGAATACTTTTCACCAATTTTTGATAGGTGACCATAGGAATTGCCTTCCAGGCGTCCATCACAGCTGAAATGAGTGCTTGCAGTGAAGATGGTCGATTTGGCTGGCTACGTAATCTGCGCTCTATTTCGTCCCTAAGGTGTTCTATGGGATTTAGATCGAGGCTCTGAGAAGGCCAGTCCTGTTTTTGAACACCCATTTCGTCAAACCACGTCTGTGCAAGCCTCGATGTGTGAATGGAGCAGTTATCCTGCTGGAAGAGAAATGGGCCTTCCCCGAAATATTGCCATAGAGTTGGGAGTGCAGCATTATTCAGAATGTCCACATACATCTCAGAGTTCATGTTTCCAAACATAGGAACTAACGGAACTAACCCAGACCAAACCACGAGAAACACCCCCACACCATTATGCTTCCACCACCAAACTTAACAGTCGGTACAATGCAGTCACTATAGAAACGTTCGCCGGGCATCCGCCAAACCCAGACGCGTCCATCCGACTGCCAGACTGTAAAGCGAGATTCATCACTCCAAAGAACAGTTTTCCACATGTCCACAGTCCAATGACGGTGAGCCCTACATCATTGCAATCGATGCTTCGCATTCTGTGGAGTGATGTTCGGCTTGTGAGCGGCTGCACGACCATGGAATCCCAAGTCTTAACTCTCGACGGACAGTCCTGCTGCTAACACTAACGCCTGATGAACTTTGGAACTCCTGAGAAATTTCCACCAACGAGGACTTGCGATTTTGTTTCACTACTCTTTTCAGAGTTCTGCGCCTGTGTTCACCAAGTGTTTTCGGCCTACCGGTTCGTTTTTCTGCTGTTTCACTGCCTCGACGTTTCCACTTCACAATTGCATCACTCACAGTGGATTTAGGCTTCTGTAGAATGTCCGCAATCTCCCGAACTGATTTCCCACAAAGGTAGCATCCCACTATTCTGCCACGATCAAACTCACTAAGCTCCTTTGACTTACTCATTGCCTCACAAACACATAAATACAATCCGACAAACCAGTACCAACTCTTTTATAGCTTTCAATTACGTATCAAATTGCGTCACTCGCCAGAACCACTTTTTTAAGGGGTGTCCGGATACTTTTGGACAGATAGTGTATGACTTATGTTAGAGCTTTTAGCGGGCCGAATACACCAATATATGCATCTTTAATTATTATCTATTTAACAATGTATAGCAATTCTGAAAAGTGAAAAAAAAATTATATTTTTCCTCATCTTAAAAAAATTACAATTGATGTATTTTTTTTTTTTTTTTTTTTTTTTCCTTCTTTTTCAAGTAATTAAAAAATAACAATTTTCATTATTAATATTTCAAAGCCTAAAAAAGAAGTGAATTTTTCTTTCCAACGTGACAATACGAATTGACCTTACTTTTAATAAAAGTATTAAAACTGTACTCCAGATTACCTACCGATATCAATTGTGAGATGATGACGGTCGAAATCGTGCAATTTATTTTATGAAATAGACACTCTTTATCGCAGTATTTGCTACAGCATCTTAATAAATTGACCAACTGGGATTCATTTAAGTAGTTCCTGCATTTATTCTCGACAAAAACTATCTTGCTTAAAGTTTATTCGTATAGTTTCTTTGGGTACATAGTGAAGAACTCTGTTCTGAAAAGTTAACACATACTATTTTGAATAAATTAAAGTTATGCACACAAAAAAAGTTCATGCCATGAAACTTGATTTTTTTCTTCTTTTTTTTTTCCTTCTGTGCGGCCGGCGGGCCACTGAAAAATCTGTCGCGGGCCGCGTAGTGGCTAACGCTGCTAGTTGATGATAAATAGTATTCCCATACTTGTATCGTGTAAATATGAAATTGTTTCTGTTCCAGTGTGCTCCCTTCTCCAGACTGGACTGGCCGGCATCTTCGGTCCTCAGTCAGATGTGACAAGCATGCATGTGCAGAGTATCTGCGATGCCATTGACATTCCCCATGTGGAAACCAGATGGGACTTCCAGCTGCAACGAGCAGATATGTCCATCAATCTCTTCCCCAGGCCATCCATCCTCAGCCAGGCTTATGTTGACCTCGTCAAGATATGGGGGTGGAGGAGCTTCTCATTAGTCTACGATGAACACGAAGGTCAGACACTTTCAAACCCATCTTTCCTTCAAACTAAACACTATTTTCTTTAGAGGAAGTATTACTGAGTTTCTTCTAGCCCAGTGCATTTAGAAACTAGTTTCTATAAAACCTTGAAATTTGGTGGGTAGGTAAGAAAAAGATCCTTTAAGGCTCTGTCTACTTTGGATGCTTGAAAAAAACGCTATTTTTTTTTTTTTTTAATACTGTTATGTTTATTGATAAAAAACCTTTTAGGCTTAACAAAAACATTCGTAAAATAAAACTAAAAAAATTATTGATTTAACCACTTTTTAGTGTGAAAATGCCAGGTAAATAGGAGTCCTCAAAAGGTTGCGCTGTTGAAAAAATCTCAGAAACTACTAAACTGATCCTTATGAAATTTTAACCACATATTCTGTACACTTATCGCTATATCCCGTACCAAGATTATTGCAAAATTTTAATTTTTACTATTTTTTTTTTTTGGAAAAAAACACGCAAAAAAACACACGTTTTTAATTTATTTATTTTTTGTCAGGCATTTTGTTATTTTTGCATATAAATTAATATTAGAGGTACGGGATATAGCCACTGTCTCACTAAATCTAAAACCATTCAATTTGTTTTGTTTCAGATAGACCGTTGTTCAGATTTTTTCAACAGCGCACACCTACCTACTTTTTGAGGACTCCTGTTTACCTAGCATTTTCACTCTAAAAAAGTGGTTAAAATCAATCATTTTTTCTTCTAGTAATTTACGAATATTTTTTTTTAAGCCTAACTAGTTTTATATCAATAAACATAACACTATTCTTAAAAAAAAATTAATAAAATAGTTTTTTTCATGCATCCAAAGTAGACAGAGCCCTTAATGAAATGACATAAATTGTTTTCATTCAATGTCTATCTATTATAAATTAAAATAGCAAAAGACAAAACCAAGTGGAGCCACCTCATATGCATCGACGTAAGAATTTCAGGTATAAAATAAAATATATTAGACGCTATTTTCGAGTTTTTAATTTATGCAATTTCATGGAGTGGTCATTTTCGAACCTACTCACAAAATGTCAAGGTTTTCCACAAAGTAGTTTCTAAATGCACTGGGCTAGAAGATTGTAATATAACGAGTATAGGAAATGATCCTTACTAGGACTTCTTAAGTAAGAAGCGAGAGAGAGATTCAAAGTGGAAGCTAAGCCAGTTTGCTCTCATAGTAAAAAGTACTAAGCAGCTTTAATTAATTTTCATAAAAGGAAATAAATAAAATAGAACAAGAGATATTGAATAAATATCAAAATATAATTTCAAATAATTATCACAAAACCTATAAAAACTATAATAGTACTCGCCTTTTAAAATTTTGCAACAATTTTTGTTTAAAGAAAATAAAATCAATTTTATGAAAAGTTAAGTTCTTCATGCTGTCGGTACAGAACCTTAAAACAATACAAAATAATATTTACTTAAAAAAAACGGCATGGCAGCTGACATTCATATCACACCAGATTATTGGCACAGCAGTTGCCATGCCTTTTATACCGGTTCTGTCCCAACTGGGATTTGGTGGTTTCAAATTGTAAGAAAAAACGTCGAGGAAAAGAATCTCTTTCCGATTCGTTTTTACAAATAATTAAAATGAAAAAAATATATTAATATTTCTGGTATTTAATTTTTTTTTAAAAGATTCAAAAAATATTTTTCCTAAAAGATGATCTGATTCAAGGTGGAACATTAAATCTATCGGCCCTTACCTAAGAATCTACAAATACTCTTACCTTCATAGCTAATAGCAAATATGCTTAGTTTCATGTTCTCCAATAGAAGCAGTTGTATTTGTTGCCACTTCATCACTCCTAACAATACTAAAAAACTCTTTTTTTTCTTTTTAATTAACCTAGAAATTTGTTCTCTTCATTAAAAAGGCATTCAAGAAAAAATATGTCATTCCACGAAATCTCCGAACAGCATGAATGCAGCAGCCGCCCTTCCCAGCGTTAGTACACTGGTGTGCAAAACTTAAGCAACAGGTGGTTTTTTTGCCATAACTCCACGAGAAATCATCTGAAAGATATGAAATTCAGAAATGTGGGAGAGTATTATGTACGTAAAGGATGACGAAAGTATCGGCGCTGAAAAAGGAATACAATGCACACGGTATGGAATCAAACAAAAACAAGCTTTATTGAGCGCATAGTATTGTGACTCATGATTGTCTATCCAAGAGGAAGAACAACAAGCAGATGTTCCTTAGTAGGGAATATTCCCTCCCCTCACTGCAATGGTTGCTTCGCATACTAAGAACCAGCTGGTGCAACATTTCTTGCGGTAGGAGTGCCCATTCCTCAATCAGCATCTGTTTGAGTTGTTGGGTGTTCTCCGGAGGATGTAAGCGTGCTGCAATGCGTCTCCCCAAAGCTTCCCAAACATGTTCGATGGAATTTAAATCTGGGGAGTACGCTGGCTAATCCATTCTAGTGATATTTTCACTTTCCAGTAGCTCCTCAACAGCAAGAATCTGATGTGGCCGTGCATTGTCATCCATAAAAATGAAGTCTAGGCCAATGGCACCTCGGAACAGACGCACATGGGAAAGGAGTACCTCCTCACAATAGCGATCCCCGGTTACAGACCCTCTGTCGAAAACGTGGAGCTCAGTTCGCCCGTTCAGCATAATGCCTCCCCAGACAAGAACTCCAGGACCGCCGTTACGGTGTCTCTCCTTGATGTTACTGGGATAAAACCGGGTCCCGACCTCTCTCCAAATCAAAACGCGTTGAGAATCACTTCCGGTACTGAACCAACTCTCATCCGTAAAGAGGATACGACTCTATTGATCAGTTGTCCAGTTTTTGTGCTCTCTGTACCACTGTAAACGGTGGCGTCGGTGGCCAACTTTCAACGGGAGGCAGCGTTCAGGACGGCAGGCAAATAGGCCTTCTTTGTGAAGGCGTCTGGCCACAGTAAAGCGCAACACTTGTCGCCCCGTTGCTGTACAGAGTTGCTGAGCAATGGCGCTTGCTGACTGCTGTCGGCCTCTTTTCGCCTGCAGGACGATATATCGGTCATCTCTTGCAGTTGTCGTCCTCGGGCGGCCACCACCAACCTTTTTAACAGCTGTACCTGTGGTTTGGAACGCTTTCCAAGCGCGCGAAACGACACTTTTGTTGATACCGAACTCTGCAGCTACACTGGTGACAGTATCCCCCTCCTCCAGCTTTCCGATCATTCTTCCACGTGTGAAGTCGTCCAGGTGATTTCTTCTAGCCATATTTCACGAACTGACTCACTGGCACTTGCAGCGAAGATGTTGAATTGTGTCTCCGTTCTTCCTTTTATTCTACAGTTGAGCTGCGAGCGCCGACATCCCGCGTTTTGCGTACGCTCATGTCGCCTCTGACGTTTCGTTCCTGATATTTGCATACGCATGACGTTTCTACTGACTTACGTGTTCATTGTACTGATCTCCAGACCTCCTTATCTGCAATTTCATAGTTATCTTCTAAATTTTTACATTGTTGCTCAAGTTTTGCACACCAGTGTAGAATGCACCCGATTTCTTCGCGTGTGATATTCCTTGGAGGGGCGTACTGGGGACATAAAATTGGCCCAGTGATTTTAGATTTATATCAGCCCCAATTTAAATTAATAAAACTTAAATAACTATATTTAATAAAATAATTCTAGCAATGCGTTTTAATAACTAACATATTTTATTATTGGAATATTTATTTTTAATAATTAATTTCAATAATTAATTAATTTTGTTTATAAACTTTAGTAATGGAATTGTTATAATAATCAGTTTAATTAAATCAAATTTTCTCTTTCTCTACTATTTATACCTCTTTTGAGTGAACTTAGTTTCCATAAACCATTAATAGTTACAGACCAAAACTAAAATAAACACATCTAAATTGCAAAAATTAAAAGAAATCCAAATTGTCAAATAAAGAATGCCCAGGAATTTAACTAATAAGTTTATTACAAAACTACATTCTAAATCTTAAATGTTAAGAAATAGATAAAAAGTTATTCGATGATATATAAATCTTAGTACATCTACTTTTATTAAAATCTCTTATCACCCCTACCAAATGAAAGCCCTACTAACCGGGGAAGAGTGGAGTGGGGAGGGGGGGGGGGGAGTGATTGGGATTTGATTGCATTGGGCTTTTTTAAAATACGTTAAGGAAGACAACTATTTATATTAAAAAATAATAGAAAAGCTAAATAAAATAAAAAATTCGGTTTCGGACCGGCCAATTTTTTGCAGACACTGACCGGCCCGGTGATTGCACCAGACCCTATGACCAGTACTCCCCTGATCCCTAGATAGCACAAACAATATTAGCCAATGTCGGAAACAATGGTTCTGGAATATTGGCTAATTCTGACCGGAACTTGAACATCGTTCCAAAATACACGATTTTTTTAAAAAAGAAACATAGTAAAAATATCACAAAACATTTTTTTTTTTTTTTTTTGGACCACTGTTCTTTCTTATAAATAAAATATTTAAGTTTTAAAACTGTGCATCAACATTTAAAAAATACCAGTGTAGTTTAGCCAGAATTGTTAGAGATAGGTCAATATCGGTAACAACGGCCGGTTTACAACTTTCCACATCGGGATTGGCCAATTTCTATTTTTGTTGACCAGCGTTGTTGTGCTACTGGGGTCCTCAGCTTATCTCAGGACTTGGGAAACCTATGGAATCAAAAATCTTCTGAGTATTAAAGAGAAGGCGTCTTTTAGTCAAATTCTGTTCAGGTTTAGTTATAAATCTGACAACACAAAATAAGCTACGTTTTTGCTTAAAATACTCCAAAGACTGGAAAGGGCTCAATTTTGAAAACTTGCATACCAATTTCTGTAAATTGCCCTATCAGCTCTATATTAGTTTTTGGAAGTATTTTAGTTGATGCCCCAATGAATCTTTCCCATTCAGTTTCAGTGTTAATGAAAGCCTGGCAATTATCTACGTAGAATGAAGTATTCAGTTTCTTAGCAATATGACCAACTTCTTTATCTGACTATTCTAAATGGTGTAAGATTGTTGCACCTAGAAGGAAAAGATATCATACCATTTGATAAGGGTATCAAAAAGTATCAAGGTTAAAGGATACCATTTGAGACTCCAAAAGCTACTCTTTTGTGCCTGAAAACATAAATATCTTAATCTTCAATGTTTCCCGTTATGGGACTGGAAGAAAATCTCTATCATCTAGTTGAACTGAAACCTTTTAAATGTCCGAGATAACTCCTATTTCATGTCCCTTAAGTCTTGTTATTATAGAAGGTATTAGTTCTAATGTGTTAGAGATCCTTTTCCTAAACGCCCATTAATTTAATGAATAGGAAACCTTTTATTTACTAGAAACATCAATGCAGACCTTGTTTCGGTTGTCGAATTAATTTTATAGACGCTTTGATGAGGCAAATAACATGAATTAGAACTGCTCATTTGAAGGTTATAAAGGTTCAATAATTCCTTTATACAACCACTCAAAGAAAATGGAATTGTAATCTTTTTATCTTCCTTTAACAATCAATTTTGAAATAGTTTTTTATAATTAATATCTTCTATCTCGTATAATCAGAAAGATCTTTCAATTTATTTTTCCACTGGAATTTGATACCTTCAATCTCTTTTTTCATTAATCTTAGCCATTTTCTTAAATTAATCTCACAGAGCATTTTCTGTTTCAATTTTAGTCTCTAGTTCACTCTGATTGTTGATTACAAGTGCTTCTGCCGACCAAACGGTATATTGGTTAGCGTGCTAGCTTCTAGACTGCGAGGTTGCGGGTTCGAGCCCCGGGTTAGGCATGAGTGTTTGTAAATGTATGTTGGCTTGTCTAATGACGAATGTTTCTGTGCATTATAGCCCTCGTGTTGCTGACGGCACCAGATAATCTGAAAACAAACAACCAAGGGCTTCTAATTAACATAACTCTTCAATTCAGTGGTCATGTATTAAAATGAGTGTCTTGCTGTATATGATTCTTATTGGCCCAATTCGTTCGTATATGATCTGTGTTTCGATAGCAACTTGTCCACAATCTAGCATTGTTCCTGTATAGATTTCACCAGTAAAATCGACTAACATTTACATTTCATTTTGTGGTTTCTCTTGACCGCTATCAGATATGAAGGTACCTTTCTCATTCACTTAGTATACATGATCCTTTCAGAATACGTGGTAAAGATCCACAGATAACTGCTTGATCTAGAAAGGACATTTGTTATACAAAATGGAAGTTTTTAACTTTGACCAAGTACATTTGTGTTCTCTATGTGAAGTCGCTTTACAAAATAAAAGTTAAATTATAAGAGAATTCTGATTTTAATGCAAGTTCATCTTTTATGATTCTAAATTTTAATGTATATAATTACTAAGAAAAGAAATCAATCAAAGCTCGTATTGCCCTCTCCCATTTCACGTAATTTTCACGAGTACGATATGGAGCAAAACTTCTCCTTAACAGTTAATATTAGTTAACGAATTATTGTCCTTTACTTTATACTGTGAAGTTTTTTTTTATATATTTTTCGATTTCAAATCTGGACATAATATACTGTAGTGTTTCTTTTCTCAGAATATGCTATGAATATTGCTTTTACAGTAAAAACTTTGCCCGATAAGCAAACTTTCAAAAACTTCCAACTTTAAACCATTAGAAAAAATTAGTATTTTAAGTTTCCAGCTTCTTCTTTTGGAGCAATTTTTAATATTGAAAGCAGTTAATTAAATTGGCTGACTTTCCACAAAATAAACAAATCGGGCTTGAGATTTATTTCGCACTTGACAGAAAATCGTTGGCGATAGGAGTAGAATGTTCTATTTTCTAATATTTTAATTTGCTTCGAAACTGAGTCCTTTTATTTAATACATGTCTTAATAGAAGAAATACACTTATCTCCTACCACTTCGGTTTGAAGAAAATTTAGCTTTGTTTTATTTTTTAAGTTCTTTATTTTAACTTCGATTTTGAGTGTTTGGTTGTAAAGGCAAATATCTACAGATTCTATTCTATTAAGTTTTGGGGTAAAAAAAATGTTTAATGGCTTAGAATGGATGTTTTCTTCGTAGTGGGCTAACACTATGAAAACTCGATCCGAGCTCAAAATCGCTTGCATCATTTACAATTACACTTAAAAATTGACACTGCAAATAGCGGATGTGCATTAAGTCTGTCTGATGTTTTCCCAATCAATTCTAATAACCGTAAGTGCGACTAGAATGTGTCACTTAAAATTAGTTAATGGTTTATTAAGATTTAAAGTTTGTAGCATTTTTTTTTACCTATCCAAAGTGTAAATTTCTATGGTGTAAAATTCTACAAGTAACAGCCGAATAAATATTTCAAACGTTCTATTGCTTTTTAATAATTTTCTGCTCTCGAAGATTAACTGTCAGTAATTTTACTTTTATACAGGGAGACATACATTGAAATACATTCCATCAACTTCCATTTGTTTATCCTAATGTATTCTTCTAAGAAAATTTCAGGAAGGTAGCTTTCTTAACTCCAATTTCATTAGTTTAATTTTCAGACACGTTTCTGAGTTACAAGAGACACTTTTCAGAATATAAGAAGTACAGGGTGTTTCAAATTAAACTGACGGTACTCAGAGACTTGTAGTTCCGGTTCTACTGAAAGGATCAGAAGGAAACTTCAAATATATATTATGTAGATCATGCGGCCGAGGTTTCCGTCTAAAAAAAGTTCAAAATTTTGCCAACAGAGGGCTCTGTAATGAAGTAAAAAGAATCATAACAGTTAAAAAACCAAAGACTAACAGATTTTTATTTATTTACACACCTGTATGCTCTATGTGCATATCTTGTCGGTCAACAATATGTTAAAAGCATACCACCCCGTTATAAACGGTTGCATGCAACATATCAATTAATGGCTGTGTGGTTAGCATTCTGGCCTTGCATGTCAAAGGTGCCGGGTTTGAATCTTGGGTTAGACATGAATGTTCGTTGTAGTTCGGAATCCACGTTAAGCCAAATGTCACGGCCTGAATAGCAGTCATTGTGCATAAAATAGGTCATTGAACGTACAAACCAATATATCAGCATCATGTTAATAGGTTGTACGCTCAACGACCTATTTTTATGTAAAATGACGACTAATCAGTCTGAGACTTATAGCTTAACGTGGATTCCGAACTGCAACGACCATTCATGTGTAACCCAGAATTCGAACCCGGGATCTTTGGCATGCGAAGCCAGAACGCTAACCCCACAACCATCAGGTGGGCAAGGTATCAATAGGAATGAGGGAGATAGAGGACGATGCTGTTTTCCAAATCCACTTCATTAGTTACACATCCTTGATAAACGCGATCTTTGAGAAAACCCCTCAGCTAGAAGTCACATGGGTTCATGCGCACGGTTGCTCAAGGAATGTCCAGTGTTCGTGCTATTTAATGACTACTTACAGTAGTATTTGAAGAACTTGCATATGCTTCCCAGCTGTTGCAATGCAACTGTCTCCATAATCGCCAGCTCAGTGCTGCTGAAGCATTGCTCTCTACCTAATAAAAAAGTTTTACAATTAATGTGCGTTCTTTCTTTTTCAGCGGCATATTCACTGCGTGCAGTTGATTTCTATGACCTATACCTATCGCTTTTATATTGAAATTACATGAACTACTCATTTTCATGTGATTTTACCAGTACAGCGCCATCTATTGGCAACATTTCAAACTAATTAATTATTTTTTTCGATTGATACCTCGACCGCATGATCTACATAACATACATTTGAAATTTCATTCAGATCTATTCTGTAAAACCTGAGCTTCCCCTCAAACTGAAACGAGAGAAGCACCTCTTATATCTGTTAGCTTTGGAGACGAGAAATCAGAAAGTCCTTGCTTATAAAAACGAACGTTTGTTTGTAAACTAAGTGGAAATTCACTATCGCTGGATAAAATTAGGGAATTAAATTATTATCATTAGAGAGGTTGTGCTAGATTGACACGACGCTGGATCTACATGATAGCTATACTACGCGGAAACAATATAACAGCATATGGACTACAGAGATTAATCTGAATTTATAGGCGAAAATGACTTCCGAGTGATCTTTCAAAAAAGAGTTTTCTCGCATTTGTGGTTGGAGTAGTAGAAAAACGATAGATTCTTTTCGACATCCTGACAAGTAATGGCAGACGATATGCATTGAAAAGTTATCTATATTGATTCAAAAGTTGGCATTTTTATCCAAACATCGCAATGTTTTCGCAAGAAATAAAATTATTTCTGGTTTATGAACTATAGTGTTTGGTCGACATTTCTATAGTTTAAAAATTAGAACATTTACAGGGGGATTCCTAATATTCTACTTCGCCGACCAAACGGTGTAGTGGTTAGCGTGCTAGCTTCTAGATCGCGAGGTTGCGGGTTCGAGTCCCGTGTTAGGCATGGGTGTTTGTAAATGTATGTTGGCTTGTCTAATGACGAATGTTTCGGTGCATTTTAGCCCTCGTGTTGCTGACGGCGCCAGATAATCTAAAAACAACCAACAACCTAATATTCTTCTAAGCCCTTTAAATTTGAAACGGCGTCTCGAATAGCCAGGGAAGTAACGTATACCTATAGTATACTATAAATGACTATACTAAATATTTTGAGACATATTAAAGCGCCCCTAGAGTCAATAAATGGAAGTTACAAAAATAATTAAAAAAAAAAACTAAAGGAGATGGGCAAAAAATCCAATCAGAAAAAATATTCACAATACCATGATAAAAGCACAGAAAAAGTTTCATGAAGCTATCTGTAAAATTCAAGTAAATATTCGTGGTTAAAATTATGAACAATTCGTGACTTGAAAATTGGATCGTCCTGAAATTGAGAACCGTGTTCCGCGGATGTATGACAACACTGGAGAACACGTTTCTGAATTTCAGGACGGCCCATTTTTTTAAGGCACGAATTGTCCATAATTTCATCACGAACATAAACTCGAATTTTACAGATAACTCCATAAAACTTTTCCTGTGGTTTTATCATGGTATTTTGAACATTCTTCTAAACGGACTTTTTTGCCAAACTTTTTTAGCTTTTTAGTTATTTTTGTAACTTTCATAAACAACCGCTAGCGGTGCTGTAAACTGTCTCAAAATATGTAACATAGTCACTTTACTATAGGTATACATTACTTCCCTGGCTATGTAAGACACTTTCAAATTTGAAGGGCTTAAAAGGACTTTAGAAATCATCCTGTACATTGAAACCCATTCTAAAATTTAATAGGATCACTTTACTCAGCTATTCAAAGTAATTAAAAATATTTTGTTTAGTAGGGCAATTGAGGCGAAGTTGACTTTAATCAAATCTCTATCCGTATCTCCATGTTGTACAAATCCCTATCCGTATCTCCGTGTTGGTGTTGTACACAGTGGCGGCCCGTGGTCAAAAATGTTAACGCAGCCGGAACAGAACCCCCTCCCCCACCCCTACAATCTTTCATGAATGGAAAATCTTTCATTATAATTACGAAAACTCAAAGTTTCCTTTTAATTTTTACAAAATGATGTGGGATAGAAAATAGAAAAAAAAACTTATTTTAACTTACTTATAACGGGGCTCCATATTTCAAAATGATTCAATCATAAGTTTTAGCATTAACTTAAGAAGTGACAAGAAAACATGTGTAAACTTATCACAAAAAATATTTCCATTTTGGGGAGAGAATTCTAAATGCCAGTTTCTACTCTCATCCACACATACCGATTCACTCCAATCAGTTCATCGAATTTACAAGTACAGCCGAAGTCAGAAAATTCATAAGGCGTTGCATATTGCCGCAACGCTGCATACATTAGCATGGAGGGAAGTACTCGGAAAGATTCGTTACTAGCTGTGGTTTCCATGGCAACGGCTCAGCCTACTTGGAACTTCACTGGGTGGCTGTAGGTCGCTCGACTATCGTCAGATTCAGTTGATTTGAGCAGAGGTTTCTTTCCTCAATTGTTCATTGCGCAACAGGTTTGTTATTTATTGGAGAAGAAATTCCATCTTCATTTGCGATCGTAATCTACATTTTAGTAAAATAAGTAATGAAAGTTGGCTAGTAATTAGTAAATTTTAACTTAATAAAATTTAGATGCAACCAGGCTGTATATAGCGGGTTGGCCCACAAGCCGCCACTGACTGTGCAACAAAAGTAAATAAAATTACGTGATGGTGAATAGAGCTAAGCAGCATAGTTCTAGTAAAACTTTTGCGCAAGATAATGACAGAAAGTGAATATTGCATTCACACATTGTGGATTCAACTGAAACCAGCCAAAACACATCACTTTGACCTCAAAGTACACATTTTCGAAAAATCTATTTTTTGTCAAGAAATAAAGACGAAATTTCTCTAAGATAACCTAACAAAAACCGCTTGCTTTTGAATCTTTATTTCTCATGCTGATGACCTTTCCTTACCGACATTATCCTAGAATGTTCGTTACTCTCGTAAAAGAATTTTGCTCTTTCAACACTTGCCTAAAATATTGTCCCTTGTGTTTAATCAGAAATAGTCAGGCGCACGCCAGGGGGAGAGTTTTTAGAGCTAGAACCCCCTAGCATACCTAACATCTCAGTGTTTTGTTATAATTGAATAAGAAAACTTAACAATCGTAAATAATTTCAAAAGAATACAATGTTAATCTAACCATAATTCACAATTCAGGCAGAGTTTGCATACCATATCAGATTGAAGTATCTTTTAGGTCCAAGAAACTTTGAAATAAATAACGGATTAGTAAACATCCTAGCATCAAAAAACCATTATGCGTCAATTTTGGTCTACTTAAGTCAAATATAAAGTGTCGTTTATAATAAATATAAAAATATGGATTTTTCTGTTTTACACATGCAGTTGCAGTGTTTCAGTGCTAATGCCCTCGTATTTAAAGCGCTTAAATAACTTTAATAATAACTTTTAATAATAACTTTGACGATATATGGACCTCTAGCTTTCGTTCCGTTCAACCGATTGAGATGAGATTTCAGGTATGGTTATTCAGAGGTATGAGCTCGGAATTCTGTAAATGGCTACAAAATGGCGTTCACTATTACGGCTATAGTTACAGAAGGTTGAAATTTTCGAACGGTAACACCTACTTTTTTCTATTGCAAAATGCTCAACGCGCGCGAAAACCCTAAAGAGCGGTGGAAAGGTACGTGAATAACCAAAAATGGACACGCTATGCCCGCACAAAAAACAGCTCCGAGAACGACCAACAGAAACACTATTCAGCATAGGAAACCGATAAAATTGCCTGTGATGACACCCATGTGAACTCTGGCATCTGTCATATGCAAATTTTCTCCATGGGTCTCGATCGTGTTTTTGTTGGCCGTTCGTAAATCTTTTTTTTTTCCCTTCCCCGTGGGTGCATAACTTGTCCGTTTTTTTCGATACACGTACCGTTCCAACACTCTTTATGGTTTTCACATGCGCTAAGCATTTTGCGACAGAAAAAAATAGGGAGCTATCGAGACAACCGAATTGCCTCATATATGTTCTTAGGTCCATCAGCAAATAAACTTTTTTTTTAATTGGAAATCAATGTGGCATGTAACAATTTAAAATAAATAATGTCCCTTGCTTGAGTTCATCCGATGGTTTACATTCACATGCATATAATCTAAGTAGTCTGTTTTCTGATGTTAGCAATCTGGAGTGTGAAAGGGGATTGGGTTTGCGAGCTGGCAAGTCATTGACCTGATCTAATCGCTGCAAAAATATCAAGATTTAAATGATCTGTGCTCAGTACTTTCATCTCAGCTTGAGGAATTGAACATTCAACAAATAAAAAAAAAACAGTCGAGGGAAATTTTTCACATTTCTTCAATTTTTTATCTATGAATCTTCAATTTTTGATCTCACTGAAAGATGTTGGTCCTGTTGTAGTACTATCTACGTGTTTAAATAGGCGTCTGAATAGTAGTTCATCGGAGTATAGGAGGCATATATCCCAATGTAGTAGTCTTCCAACGTGCAATTTGATCTGTCAGATTATTTCCAGCCAGTATTAATGGCAGTCCCAATCACAGCCACGTGCGCTATGATCCAATGAATAAGCAAGTAAGTTTATGAGTTTCAAACGAAGAGAAGGCACCGCGACAAAGGCCACCCAGATTGAAACCCGCCAAAACACAGTTTTTTATCAATGTTTCAAAGGTTATGCTTGAACGATTATTATTGAATTATTACTAATTTTATTTCTTTCCAAGTTCTATCTACTTCATTCCACACAATACAAACTAATGTACCTCGATAATTTAGTGATTGGTGTATTCTACAAATTGATGGAAAAAGAGTATTTTTTTTTATTTATTCAAAACTTTGAAGTGAATACTTGAAGTAAATAAAACAATCTTAGCAAAAATATGTAAAAAATAACGTTAGTATCCATTTTATAGAAAAATAATTTTTTTAAACAAAAAAATTTATTTTTGAATATTTTGAATTATTTTAATATATGCTTTAAAAATGTATAAAATAGTGTTTTCTTGTGTCATACCACCCTTTCACTACTCATTGCAAACTATTGCCTTTCAAATATATACCGTTTACAAATTTAATAAAATTTAAGAAAAATAGTTATTTTTGGTATTTTTTCCAAACTTTGACGTGAATGCGCGATAGGAAGATATTATTTTGTTTAAAAAAATTTTTACAGTTTTTCTTATAAAGATGTGTATCAACTTTTTTTTACCTCATGCGTTTCAAAAATATATATATATTTTTTTTTCGAACCACCCTTTTATACAACCAGTACACTTTTTTAAACTTTACGAGAACGTTTTTCTGGATTATTTCCAATTTTCATTCCTCATAAGGTATTTTGCTTCCTGGCCCAAACTATGGAATCGTAAACGTTTCTAAAGATTTATTGAGTTCTGTCCAGCGTTTCTTCTGTTTGAAAGATTGAGATCTGATTTAAATATAAATCAAAATGTTGTTCAATATCACTGAGACTGGTTGTATATCTCAGGCGCTTAGCCAAGGGGAGGGATATGGATATCCCCATCCGAAATTTTTCAGTTTGCTATCAGACCGCAAAAACCAAAGTATTTCTTGTTTAAAATGATAAAATTTCTAAGCATACGTAAGAAAAGCACTTGTAACTAAATATATTCACCATTAATAACACAAATTATTGTTATGGTTTTTTGAGATGTAATTTCATATGCCCTACAGAAAAAAATATCTGGCTACGCCCCTGGTATAACTTTTGATTTCTTCGAAAATTTAGATTTCAGGACACGAACTTTTCAAAGAATATTGACAAAAAAACAAAAGTTTAGAATGAAAAGGAAAATTCGATTACATTTTACTTAACAAAGGTACATTTTCTCACCTTGATTGTAATATTTTAATACTTTAAATTACTTAAGATCCACATGTTAAAAATAGAGGTTTATTAAAACAAAATTTACGAAAATACACTTGTAAATTTTAAATACAAGAATGAGAGGTTAGATTAGTTTATTCTTTAGGATGAAATAGTAAATATATTCAGTCAATTTCATGTTTAACTTCTTTAAATTTAAAAGTTTATAATCACAGTTTTTTTTTTTTTTTAAAGGACAAAAGTAATCAATTTTAATATAACAAGTCCAAAGTATACTCATTTTACATTTCAGAAAGATAATATATGTTGTATTAATTTTCATGTATAAAGATAAATTTCAGGAGATTCAAAGGTGACTTTTTTTAATTAGAAAACATTTGTTTTTTAGAAAAAAACGAATGTACAAAATTTGATTACTTTTTGCGAAATTTCATACTCATTTGGAGAGATAACATAGATAGGTAACAGACTTAGCAAAACGAGAAGCTGGTTTGAATTTGTGGTCCTTTATAAAATGAAATATCTATTGCATTATAGTGATAATTTCAATTTCGGAAAATCCATATATTCATTATCATAAAATACAGTGCGTCCGTAAAGTCATGGTGCACTTTTGACCGGTCACAAGAAATCAACGAAACAAGATAGAAATGTGAAATCTCTACCAAATGAAAGAAAAACTCTCCAAGTTTCTTGCCTATTCAGTGCAGTTCGATGTGACTTCCATTTGTTGCCCTACACACATCTAAACGAGTTCTTCCCACACACGTTTAAGGACGTCTAGTGTAACAGAGTGAATAACGTCTTATGATTTTTTTTTAAGTGATTAATGTCGCTGATGCGTTCACTGTACACATGTTACTTCACATAACCCCACAAATAAAAGTCTAAGACAGTCAGATTCGGAGATCGTGGTGTTGCGTTTACACTTGTATGCGCACACGCTTGCACATAATACTGCAGAAACTTGGAGAGATTTCCTTTTATTTGGTGCAGATTTCACATTTCTATCTTGTTTCGTTGATTTCCTGTGACGGGTCAAAAGTGCACCATGACTTTACGGACACACTGTATTTACTAGTATGTATAACAGAATTAATTATGTTCAAGCCAATTGCATTTTGGACAGGTATTTAAGAAGGTGAACAGTTAGCCGTTGTTTATATCCTGTAGCAAGTTAACCACGATAATTTTTGTGAGAATGTTAATTTGATTCTACAAATTTTCTCTTTAATCAGAAGTGGACATCTGAAGATAGCGCAACGTTTCTCCATTCTATCTAGTAGACTGATAAGCGACTTGCAAGTTTGGGTACATGTACCATTTGGGTACCATTGAACATGGGCTTACGGACACACTGTAAATAAATCATTTCAAATTGTTATAAAAAATATAATTGTCTAATCAAATCCCTGTTCTCGGAGTTTAAAATTCAACAATGAAATATTACAATAATCTCTATTAAAAAGACATTACATAAATTATTAAAGTCAACTTAAAATAAAAAAATGAAATGCCAGCCAAATATTTTCTAACAATGAAAGGCATAAAGGGCTCCTGATGACTATATAGTTAGTTCTCTGGCCTCGCATGCCAAATGTGTCAAGTTAGGCATGGATCCCGAGTTAGGCATGGATATTCGTTGTGATTCGGAATCCACGTTAAGCTGTAAATCCAGGCCTTGTTTAGACGTTATTGACCATAAGAAATAGGTTGTTAGAGACAAAACCAACCAACGAACGGTATAAAGATATATACATTTTCAGCATATCAAAGTTCCATCTACTTATAGATTTCTTTAAAATGTTTTAGGAAATAATCTTTTTGCTAAATAAATAAGACAAGGCTAATTGAATAATTAGGTTTCTTAATCAACTCTTGATACTATGTTTCTTTTCATCTTATATTGAATGATTGGCTTTTTACTATGTCCCTGAATGGTCGTACTTTCTTTTCTATTAAGTAGATACGTTTTACTCTTTGGCCTCGCGTAATCAATAAGTGTTCTGTTTGACTACTTAGAATTTTTTTTATATATTTTCTTACAGGATTTTATTCGAATGAATAAATTATAATCTAGATTTCTACAAGATAAAATGTTTCCCCTTTTTATAAATGATTAAATTTCAATCTCTGAAGCTCTTTTTAATTAAATATATTGTCTTCCCAACTTCAATTTAAAATGCTGACTTCCTGATGGCTGTGTGGTTATAGCTGACTTCGCATACCAAAGGTTCGGAATCCACGTTAAACTGTAGATACAGGCCTAAGTATCTGTTATTGGGAAAAAGAGTGGTTGAGCGTATAAACCAACCCATCAGCTAATTAATAAAATATTCCCTCGAACACTCCACAGACAGTATACGAATGTTTTTGTTAAATTGAAGTAGTCAAACCCGGTTAACGCGAAATCGCTTAGTATGAAATTCCATTTAATGCGAAGTAAAAGCAGTTCTCCGTACTTAAACGAATAAATTAACGTTAAGTTTTAACATAAATTTCGGTTAACGTGAACAATTTCAGTGGCCTTATCGACTTCGCGTTAACGAGGTTTTATTGTATAAGCTGTTGATTGTATGACATCGATTAAACGTCAGTGCAATAAAGCGACCATGAAAAAATCAAACTTTAGTATTAAAAACATTCAAGGGTATTCACACGCCGAATGTTCCGTAAGCAAACATTGAGCGTCAAGGGAGTAAAAGTGGACGTTTTTAATTGATTTTTTATTTATATTTAATCTAGGGAACATTTATTTTCGAAAAATACCATACTTACTCCCTGAATATGTCCTAGAGATATTTGTAACACCATCGACATAGGTAAAGAAGAACGTTGGTTTGTTTTTAATAGAAATCTACAGTTTTATTCCAAGCTTGATTAGAAATTTTTTCACTATTGACCCTTCAAAACAAGAAGCAGGTTGCTACCTGCCTGAAATTTCAAAAAACCACCCTCATCCCCTTTCCCTACCCTTCAAAGCGTAATTTTTGTATTTCTTCTTCAAGCTATACTATATATAAAAAAAAAAGTTCATCGAAATATTGATAGTTGCTAAAAAAAAATTCCGAAAGTTAACTGGTTGTTCCCTGGATCTATATATGTGGAGTGTCAAATAAATTTAAAAATGGTTATTCTAATTATAGATGTTTTAACATGCAAGATTTTTAAGTTTACAATGTTAACACTGTTTAATGATTTTTGCACTAATCATCATGCAAAAAACTTGTCATTTTTTGTTTTGCAGCTAAAAGTGCTTTAATTGAATTTACTTCATACGACTACAGTTGATAGTAGTCCATACTCGATTTGGATCTATAGGAAGAACTCTATAGGAACGAACTTGACTCTATAGGAAGAAATTTAACTGAGTAGAACTTTTAAAGGAGGCCCGGTGCCGAAAATAAAAATATTTATATGCATTTTTATATAAAAAATGTATCTTATGTATGAGATACTATTTATATATCTTTGAGATTGTTTTATTATTTAATTATTTTAAATATTGTGTTTATTTATTTTTAAAAAATTTAAAACCAAGAAAAATCCATAATATTTGATATTTGCTTATTTTTTATATAAGTCTTGAAAAAATATATTTTTTTTTTTTTTTTCAAAGTGAAAGCTTTCTGTAATACATAAGAATATAGAGAAAAAAATTTCTTCACAGAATTCTGATGGGTGAATTAGAAAATATTCAAAAAATTCTCAAAGTTAAAACATTAAAATTTTTGCTTTTTTATATCATTCTTTACGCTAAATGTTATACTTTAAAACAGAATTTAAAAAATAAAATTCTATGAAGACAAAATGTTTAAAACTATATCAATTAAATGCTTTAAAAATTTTAATAGCCAATTGTTATTGGCTCTGGAGATATATCGATTTGAATTTGCAACGTCTGAGAAAAACACTAGTGCTCGAAAAACGCACTTTAAACTGACGCTTCAAGGCATTACGCCCATTAGTGATGTTTAAATAACAGGTAATTTTGTGGCGTTTTAATCACCGGAGGAATAAGATAAACACATCATTCTCTTCAGGAATGTATGAACTATTTTTAAAATCAGAACAAAAAATTTGGATTTTTGACGAAATTTCGATACTATACCCCCTTTAGTCCAGTTCAATAAACAGTAAAGTCCTCGGTAATAGATCCAGTGTTCCGAAAGTGGAAACAGAGACAGATACTTTGTTTTATAGTTTAAACCTTAAAATTATAAATCCCAATAGTCCAAGAAATAGAGACATATTACCTCTGAAAAGGTTATGTAATTCTAATTTTTTTTTTTTTTTGTATGTTATAAAGGTCGATCCCGTGGTTCATAAACCAAGTTTTCGACCTCCTAACCCTTATGCGTTCTTCGTGGTGCATCAAAAATCAAATCGTTTTTTAATTTATAGATCATGACTCTTTGCCAATACATCTTAGAAACAAACATTATGTTTAAAAGTTGTAGAATATTTAATTTGCTACAACCTTTGTACACAAAGTTTTTTTGTATGACTATTATGTATATAGTTACTCTACATCGAAGTAAAAAGTTTTTCGTAAAATTGCGACTTTATTAAAATTGTTGTTCAGTTTTTGTACTATATTTTGGACTACATTTCCATAATAATGAACCATAGAGCCATGTTTCTTATAAAAGTTGTAGAACTATAAACAAATTTTATTCTACAAGTTATTTTCTAAAACTAAAAACAAAGAAGCTACTGTTTTATGCATTTTCGGTGGTGCACCAAAAAACAAGACGTTTTACAGTATATAGATCATAACTCTTTGCCAATGTATCTTAGAAACAAGCATTATGTTTAAAAGTTGTAGAGTATTAAATTTCCTACAACTTTTGTGCATAAAAATGTTTTGTATAACTACTATGAAAATAGTTACGCAGTGTCAAACTAAAAACTTTTTCCTAAAAATGCTACTTTTTAAAAAAATGTATAGAGTTTTTCGGTTATATCTCCATAATGGTATGTCGTATAGAAAAATGTTGTGAATAAAAGTTCTAGAACCATAAATTTTCGACAAATTGTATTTCACAAGTTATTTTCTAGGACTTATAACAAAGGAGCTACTCTGCTTTGAAGTTTTATGAGATGATAACCTATAATATTTTATGAATAGGTGGGGCAACAAGAAATAGTTTCTTACTACAAGTCTGACAATTTTGATAATAATAAAAAAAAAAATTTTGGTATTATAATGAATTGTAAAATGCTCGTAAGATAAAATATAGAAATATCAAAATAATGTGTGTATCTATGTATAGCAGCGTTCGCCACAAACTTATAGAGGCGGGCCGAATGCCTTACGTTGGAGCTTTACGCGTGCCAGATGGCCATATACACCAATATACGTATCATTAATTATTAGTAAACTGAAACATTTTTTTTTTACTAAAATTACAATTAATATTCTATTTTCGTTCAAATAATTAAAAAAGAATAATATTCATTATTAGTAAATCAAAATGACAATGCGACTTGGCCTAACTTTTAATAAAAGTATTTAAACTGTACTTCCAGATTGCTCTGTTTTAATTGATATCATTTGTGAGACAATGGAGGTCGAAATCGTTCAGTTTATTTTATTATAGAATCGATGTCTGTCGCAGTATTTATTTCAGCCAATCTTAATAAATTGTCCAAATGAGATTCAATTAAGTTATTCCTGCATTTATTCTTGATGAAAACCACCTTGCTCAAAGCTTCTTCATATAGTTTCTTCAGGCACGTAGGGGAGAACTATATTCTGCTTAGTTAGCACATTCTATTTCGGATAAGCCGACCAAACGATGTAGTGGTTAGCATACAAGCTTCCAGACAGGGAGGTTGCGGGTTCGAGTCCCGTGTAAGGCACGGGTGTTTGTAAATGTAGTTTGGCTTGTCAAATGACAAATGTTTCGGACCATTATAGCCCTCGTATTGCTGACTGCACCAACTATTTCGGATAAATTTCAGTCATGTTAAAAAAGGCCGTACCATGAAATTCGATTTTTTTTTTTTTTTTATTTAATCTTTTGTGGTGCCGGCTGGCCGCAGAAAAATCTGTCGCGGGCAAAATCCGGCCCGTGGGCCGCGTACTGGTTAACGCTGATGTATAGTAATGGTACATATGAATTTCGCATTTTTATCATGGTTACCATTTTTATCAAACCTTCTTAATTCTGAATTTTTTTAATTTTTTTTTTCAGTTTACTGATCGTATCTTTTTACCAAGGCATTTTAGAGGGAAAAAGTTATATTTTAGGTTGCCAAATATTTATTTTTCTACAATTTATCTATGTAAAATTTGTTTTGTAGAACTATTATGTAAGGAGTTAGAACAGCATCAAAGTAAAAAGTTTTTCGTAAAAATACTACATTTTTAAGATTCTTTGCGAGTTTTTAGAAAATATCCATAAAGGCTCCACAAATATGCTACGTTTTATATAATACGTTGTTTCATAGGACTAATAAAAAAAGAAGCTACTCTGCTCCGAAATTTTATGAGATGAAAAGCTGTAATTGTATACAGTCAGATTTAATAGTAAAAACAGTTTCTTACTGCAAAATTAAAACTACAGAACTTTTTACTAGCTAAGACCCCTTTTTCAGTCTCTATTCCATGGACTATAATATTTATTTACTACCATATACCGGACGGCATCCCCAATAGCAAAACTTTGGCCAAAATCGACTGACATTGGCCAATCCTGATATGGAACATTGTATACCGGCCGTTGGCCAATCTCATCCAATGCTGGATAATATATACTTGAAGTTTTGAAATTGTTGATGCACTTTTACAATTCAAATAGTTTATTTTAAGTAAGGACGGAAGACAAAAATATGTTTTGTGATGTTTTTGACAGGATATTTTTTTTTCTTCTTTTTTTCTTTAAATCATGAATTTTGGCACGGCCTATCTTTCAGAACCCCCATTTCTGATATTGGCCAATACTTCTGCGCTAAATGGGATATTACCAAACACTATTTGCTGAAGTTGCAAAACACAATTACACAGAAGGAAAAGGAGCACTTTCATTGGTTGCTTAGAAGAAGTTAGCAGTGACATCACAACGGAGGAGGGATTTATAGTGGGTTTTATTTTACATTTAACGAATGCAAATATTTATTTTCTGAACAGAAGAGAGAATGCAAATGTTTATTTCCTGAACAAAGAGAGAATGAATTGTCCAAAAGGTAATTTTAGAATATTTAATCTTCAGATTCTGACTTCTTCATTTGAATGCATAGGTGACAAATTGGCTTTGCTATGCTGCACTACTTCACTTAAAAAAACCAAAGAAAGCTCTCCTTTACCGTCTATGTATTCTAAGTGAGTAGGATTCGATAATATATTCTACCGGACATCACCGAGCAGTGCTACAATTAACTTTCTGAATGGAATCCCTTAATGTTAAAAAAGAACTTCTGACGGATTCAAAATTTTACAGGAGATAGAAAAAGCTTTCCAGTTTCTAATATTATGCCAATTAAATTATAATTTCACACCTCTAATGAAGGACAGGGAGATTTGATTTCAAATTCCTTCGATGCACCTACCTAGGTATTTAACCCACTGAAAGTCATGCACGTGTATATATGCGTCATTTGATCCCCGGTTTTTCCAGCAATACACAACATTTTTACATTTATAAATAAAATTTAAAACAAAATACTTTTATTAGGATGATAGTTTGCAACCTATCTAAAACGACATGCAGCACTATCCTTCGGCCTTTTTCACACGGTGCGGACGCGGATGCGAGTGCGGGCCCACAAAAAGTTTGGCTAATGTAATTTGAATGGAGCATTTCACACGGTGCGGAGAGCAATCTGCGGGCTCGCACGAAGGTTTTAACCTTCGTGCGGACCCGCAGAAATCTGTATATCTCAGTAATTTCCATCGATAACTGCCGATCATACGGTATAGTGGTTAGCGTGCTAGCTTCTAGACAGCGAGGTTGCGGGTTCGAGTCCCGTGTAAGGCATGGGTGTTTGTAAATGTATGTTGGCTTGTCAAATAACGAATGCTTCGGTGCATTATAGCCCTCGTGTTGCTGATGGTGCCAGATAATCTGAAAACAACCAATCCATGGATAACTTCAGTTTGAATTAACTAATTAAATTTTTATTTGTAATTTTAAGTGTATAATACGGGACAAAAGAGCTACTAGGATATAACTCATCTATGCAATAATAGAATTTTAACTTAATTTTGAATCTTGACGTTTTTATAATAAATCAGTAATTTTAAATACTTTCAAAACAAAATTATTCAAAAAATATTTCAGTTAAATTTTCAATTCTAATCGGTTTCGTAGATCAAATCATTGTGTATCGTTTGTCGTTAAATTTAAAATAATTACAAATTGATTTATGATTGGTGCTGGATTATATCCTTTAGTTAACTTTCAATTAATCAATCCTCAAATCTATATATTTAATAGGCAATACGTTTTTTGGGGTTAGTCCGTCCGCCTAAACTACTCAACCAATTTCAATGATCAAGGTGTCATTTTAAAGGAAATAAGCTGTAGATTTGCCAAAACGTGCCAAAATAATTTATTAACACTTTATTAATTAGTTAAATTTCAATATTTTTCATCATTAAGCTACTACAAAGCCTCAATGATTTTGAATATAAGAATGGCAACATCCTTAAGTAAACAAACCCGCTGCTCGGGGGTTCAACCAACCAACCAACCGTTGCTAATTTTAAAGCTATCCTTACGTATGTAAACAACAAACCCGTTGCTAATTTTAAAGCTCTTTTTAAACTCTTCGTTTCAAAGTAGATTTTTTCTGTTTTTCTGAAGCATTTTTGTATTAGAGTAATTATTATTTGAAGTATTTCTATCCAGAAAATGCCTCGCTTTGGACGTCGTTCTCCCTTACGTATGTAAACAACAAACCTGTTGCTAATTTTAAAGCTATCCTTACATATGTAAACAACAAACCCGTTGCTAATTTTAAAGCTATCCATACATATGTAAACAACAAACCCGTTGCTAATTTTAAAGCTCTTTTTAAACTCTTCGTTTCAAAGTTGATTTTTTCTGTTTTTCTGAAGCATTTTTGTATTAGAGTAATTATTATTTTGAAGTATTTCTATCCAGAAAATGCTTCGCGTTGGACTTTGTTCTCTAACGGGGCGACTTATCAAAATAAATAAAAAATATTAGGACTTCAATGTAAGGGCATAGCTAATGAAGTTTTAAGTCAGAATGTTGGCGGTATATTTAACTTTCTATTATGAAACTTGCAATTTGGGTGTTTTCTCTATTAGGCCTTACATTAAATTTATAAAAATTTGGTTAAATTTATGGCTGGCAAACCTATTCGAGCGCAGCAAGATGTTTTAACCACAAATTCGAGCGGCAAGGCCGCTCAATCCGAGCGCAGCGAGGCGTTTGGGGGTTGGCGAGCGTTAGCGAGCAGGGGGCGAAGCCCCCTAGTGAATAATTATTATGCAGATATGTTAGTTTTCTGACACTTGTTAAGTGTGAAAAAATTTGAATATAATTTAAAATTTTAGGAAAATTTGTCCAATGTATAAACTTTTTTCAAAAACATAACATCGACTTTGAGTGAAAAGGTCCAAACTCCACATTAAGTTTCAAACCACTTTTCAGTATTTTGGAAACAGGAAGAGAATCCTGCATCGGTACGTAAAAGCTGCCGACCATATATTAATACTGCTAATCAGTACTGGCATTATCTTAGCTGTTTGTTCAACTACAATGACAGCCTAAGAGAAAAATGCTGTGCGTGCAAGAGTGAGTTTTGGCGCCTCTTATAAGGAAAATGGGTTTAGAAAAACCCTCCAAAAAACGTATGGCTGTTCTATAACTAAAATTTGCATTAACTTAATACCTGAATTTAGCATTTTAAAGGAATTAAAAACTAAAACTAATAAGTAGTAATAAATAGTAAAGTATTTAGTACCTTTTCATTATTTTTATTTTTTTAAATGATTTCTTCTATTACTAATTCTTTTAACGGACTTTTACAAACTTCAATAGGCATGGTGTACTGTACTTCTGTAAAGAGCAAGCTCCTAAATTATTTTATTCTGTTTATAGTTTTGTTAGAAAAATAAGACACATTTTTTTAATCACAACAAAAGTTTTGATTTAATATTAAAAAAATATATATACATTTTTTTTTTCATTTCGGCTCCCCTCTCAAAATCACATGTGTGCGATCGCACACGCCTTAGGCGAACCTGATTAATAGGATGATTCAACAAATGCCTATTTCTCCGATTCCATCTAGAATAAAGGAGATATAATAACCGTAACCTTCTTTTGTCCATACTTAAATTTTTCACTTATATTATAAAGTAAATTTTAAAAAATAACTAAACACATTTAATCAACTCTTATTCAAATACTGCATTCACTGGGTGAAAATAATAAACTCTTCAAAGATGCGGGCGAAACGTCCGCAGATAAGGGCTCGTGTGAAAAGGCATGCGTTTGCGGGTCGGCACTCGCATCCGCGTCCGCAACGTGTGAAAGAGGCCTTACTTTAATAACC